>CM053027.1:425363643-425850733 GCA_028564925.1 Lithobates sylvaticus
AACCACCAACCCTCAAGACAGCTTCTAGTTTGAAGCCCCAATTTGAAGTTCCCCCTACATGCCTAGCTCACCTTTGAGAGACATCTGACTTTTAATGGCCTCCTTTGCGATGGCTTTGTCCCTCTTAGTTTGCGCCCTCAGTGATTACACCCCTCCCCCTTGCAGAATCCAACATGCCCAGCTCACCTTTGACAGACAGCCCACTTCTTGCTCCCCCAATCCCCTCCTTTGCTGTACCCATGAGAAAGCCTGCCCTTCTATTGAGCAGGCCCAATTTCAAGCTCCCCTTCCGGAACCCAACATTCCCAGCTCACGCTTGCTGCAGCCTCTTGTTGTACCCTTGATACACAGCTTGCAACCCCAACTTCCAGACGCCAACACACTTAAGACATTCTAGCTGCAGCCTCCAGGCTAATCACAATCTATTGGTGCATCAATCCAAGCATACCGCTGTCAGGATTTGAAACTCACGACTACACAAGCCCACAGTAGCACTACTGGCGCATTAACCTGCTGAGCCACAGCCAGATCTGCTTATGACACCTTTCTGAAAACGAGGGCTTTGTTAGACATAGGAACTTGCCAATAGCTTTACAGCTGGTTGAGACGTGGGTTCTGTATCTAATATGGCCCTCCTTTTTGGCATCCCTCACAAGCAGTTCTGGCCATGGCTGAACCCTGGGTTCTAGATCTAATATAGGCCTCCTTTTTAGCAAGCCTCTCAAGCAGCTATTGGGCAGCTGTGCCCCCTGCTAACAGCCATGAGGTTGTGAGTTTGAATCCCGCATGTGCCGTGCCAAACGTGGAACATGAATTGATTAAAATTGAGCTGGTTGCCGCAAGAATTCAGCAGGGTTGAATTGGTTGCAGAAAATATTGCGTATGTGCTGGGATGGGGAGACATTGAAGTGATTGGACTGCTGTGCTAAAATAGGGGATTGGGGATGGTGAGATATGAGTGCATAGTAGTGACATGGGAGTTGGGGAGATAGTTGCATAGCTTGCTTGCAAGGACCTGTGTACTGTGGGGAGGCTATAGAGAAGTTGTGTAGAAGGGATACAGGAGTGGCAGGGCAGGAGGGGAGAGCAGGTTGCTTACATGACAGCTGTGATTGGACACGGCTGTCATGTGATCAGGTAATCCTCCCAGAATCCTTTGCGTCTGCTGTGCTCAAGCAGCTACAACAGTGGCGTATTGGGCAGCTGCGCCCTGCTAACAGCCATGAGGTTGTGAGTTTGAATCCCGCATGTGCCGTGCCAAACGTGGAACATGAATTGATTAAAATTGAGCTGGTTGCCGCAAGAATTCAGCAGGGTTGAATTGGTTGCAGAAAATATTGCGTATGTGCTGGGATGGGGAGACATTGAAGTGATTGGACTGCTGTGCTAAAATAGGGGATTGGGGATGGTGAGATATGAGTGCATAGTAGTGACATGGGAGTTGGGGGGAGATAGTGGCATAGCTTGCTTGCAAGGACCCGGGTACTGTGGGGAGGCTATAGAGAAGTTGTGTAGAAGGGATACAGGAGTGGCAGGGCAGGAGGGGAGAGCAGGTTGCCTGGCAACCGGCAGTTTGCTTACATGACAGCTGTGATTGGACACGGCTGTCATGTGATCAGGTAATCTTCCCAGAATCCTTTGCGTCTGCTGTGCTCATTTGCATATGATTTTGCTTGTATCTGAATCTGTAGATGATTGTTTATTGATCTGTGTATGGAGCATCAGAATGTTTTGTAACTTGTAAGGAGAATCTGATATTTGTTTTCCAGGACTTTTTCTAGGTTTGGGTTCTGGAATCTTTATTATCACCAATTCCTCATTCCCAGGCTCACCATGAGCTGACCTTTCTGGAGCTGGTTGTCTTTATATATAACAGACAGGTTCCTATTGAATTGTCCTCTGGGAGGACAATCTCCTAGCTCAGCTCTGAGCTAGGAGATTTGGTGGTGGTGGTGGGGGAATTGGCGGTCCCCAAGGAAGTACATTTTTTTTTCTCGGATCGTTCTTCCCTCAGTTCGCTCTTTCCTCAGATGGCTCTTCAGGCAGCCATTGCTCATTGGGGTTCTCTGCAGGGGGCACTCTGGGGGTACTATCTTAGTGCCTCTACAGAGCCCTTTTACATCTTTCAGAGGATTTAAGGGGGCACTCTGGAGGATGTGAGGGTAGTAACTAGGGGGGTAGGCGTGAGGAATACCTGTTGATGGGAGGGGTAGCAAAAGAGCAGGGGGAGGGGAGCTTGTGTGGGGGGTCCCCAAGGAATTAGATAGGAGAAACAGCAAAAGAAGGGAAACGGGAGTTTGGGGTGGTAGGAGGGAGTTGGAGGAGTCCCCAAGGTGTTTGGGTGGCACGGAGGGGTGCAGGAGCTTGGGGCATACTGAAAGGAGCTGATGTGCAGTAGTTTGGGGGTTACCCAAAGGAGTAGGGGGGTGAGCGATTTATGTACCCCCTGCACCCCCCCCCCCCCAGACTCCTGTACCCCTTCTTTTGCATTTGCGGTTGCACAGCTTCTCTATGGGGGTGTCCCTACAATGGCAAACGCGGGGCATAGCTTGCCTGCCAGGGGCAGTATACTGTGGGGGAGCGAGCAGGATTTTCTGGTGGTGGTACCCAAAAGGATCTAGATGGGGGGGGGGGGGATACCAAAGGGGGGTACCCATGGTAGTAACTAGGGGTGCAGGCGTGAGGAATACCTGTAGATGTTGGGGGGTAGCAAAAGAGCAGGGGGAGCCCACCCCCTTACACAGAGCAAGCCCACTTTTAACCACCAACCCTCAAGACAGCTTCTAGTTTGAAGCCCCAATTTGAAGTTCCCCCTACATGCCTAGCTCACCTTTGAGAGACATCTGACTTTTAATGGCCTCCTTTGCGATGGCTTTGTCCCTCTTAGTTTGCGCCCTCAGTGATTACACCCCTCCCCCTTGCAGAATCCAACATGCCCAGCTCACCTTTGACAGACAGCCCACTTCTTGCTCCCCCAATCCCCTCCTTTGCTGTACCCATGAGAAAGCCTGCCCTTCTATTGAGCAGGCCCAATTTCAAGCTCCCCTTCCGGAACCCAACATTCCCAGCTCACGCTTGCTGCAGCCTCTTGTTGTACCCTTGATACACAGCTTGCAACCCCAACTTCCAGACGCCAACACACTTAAGACATTCTAGCTGCAGCCTCCAGGCTAATCACAATCTATTGGTGCATCAATCCAAGCATACCGCTGTCAGGATTTGAAACTCACGACTACACAAGCCCACAGTAGCACTACTGGCGCATTAACCTGCTGAGCCACAGCCAGATCTGCTTATGACACCTTTCTGAAAACGAGGGCTTTGTTAGACATAGGAACTTGCCAATAGCTTTACAGCTGGTTGAGACGTGGGTTCTGTATCTAATATGGCCCTCCTTTTTGGCATCCCTCACAAGCAGTTCTGGCCATGGCTGAACCCTGGGTTCTAGATCTAATATAGGCCTCCTTTTTAGCAAGCCTCTCAAGCAGCTATTGGGCAGCTGTGCCCCCTGCTAACAGCCATGAGGTTGTGAGTTTGAATCCCGCATGTGCCGTGCCAAACGTGGAACATGAATTGATTAAAATTGAGCTGGTTGCCGCAAGAATTCAGCAGGGTTGAATTGGTTGCAGAAAATATTGCGTATGTGCTGGGATGGGGAGACATTGAAGTGATTGGACTGCTGTGCTAAAATAGGGGATTGGGGATGGTGAGATATGAGTGCATAGTAGTGACATGGGAGTTGGGGAGATAGTTGCATAGCTTGCTTGCAAGGACCTGTGTACTGTGGGGAGGCTATAGAGAAGTTGTGTAGAAGGGATACAGGAGTGGCAGGGCAGGAGGGGAGAGCAGGTTGCTTACATGACAGCTGTGATTGGACACGGCTGTCATGTGATCAGGTAATCCTCCCAGAATCCTTTGCGTCTGCTGTGCTCAAGCAGCTACAACAGTGGCGTATTGGGCAGCTGCGCCCTGCTAACAGCCATGAGGTTGTGAGTTTGAATCCCGCATGTGCCGTGCCAAACGTGGAACATGAATTGATTAAAATTGAGCTGGTTGCCGCAAGAATTCAGCAGGGTTGAATTGGTTGCAGAAAATATTGCGTATGTGCTGGGATGGGGAGACATTGAAGTGATTGGACTGCTGTGCTAAAATAGGGGATTGGGGATGGTGAGATATGAGTGCATAGTAGTGACATGGGAGTTGGGGGGAGATAGTGGCATAGCTTGCTTGCAAGGACCCGGGTACTGTGGGGAGGCTATAGAGAAGTTGTGTAGAAGGGATACAGGAGTGGCAGGGCAGGAGGGGAGAGCAGGTTGCCTGGCAACCGGCAGTTTGCTTACATGACAGCTGTGATTGGACACGGCTGTCATGTGATCAGGTAATCTTCCCAGAATCCTTTGCGTCTGCTGTGCTCATTTGCATATGATTTTGCTTGTATCTGAATCTGTAGATGATTGTTTATTGATCTGTGTATGGAGCATCAGAATGTTTTGTAACTTGTAAGGAGAATCTGATATTTGTTTTCCAGGACTTTTTCTAGGTTTGGGTTCTGGAATCTTTATTATCACCAATTCCTCATTCCCAGGCTCACCATGAGCTGACCTTTCTGGAGCTGGTTGTCTTTATATATAACAGACAGGTTCCTATTGAATTGTCCTCTGGGAGGACAATCTCCTAGCTCAGCTCTGAGCTAGGAGATTTGGTGGTGGTGGTGGGGGAATTGGCGGTCCCCAAGGAAGTACATTTTTTTTTCTCGGATCGTTCTTCCCTCAGTTCGCTCTTTCCTCAGATGGCTCTTCAGGCAGCCATTGCTCATTGGGGTTCTCTGCAGGGGGCACTCTGGGGGTACTATCTTAGTGCCTCTACAGAGCCCTTTTACATCTTTCAGAGGATTTAAGGGGGCACTCTGGAGGATGTGAGGGTAGTAACTAGGGGGGTAGGCGTGAGGAATACCTGTTGATGGGAGGGGTAGCAAAAGAGCAGGGGGAGGGGAGCTTGTGTGGGGGGTCCCCAAGGAATTAGATAGGAGAAACAGCAAAAGAAGGGAAACGGGAGTTTGGGGTGGTAGGAGGGAGTTGGAGGAGTCCCCAAGGTGTTTGGGTGGCACGGAGGGGTGCAGGAGCTTGGGGCATACTGAAAGGAGCTGATGTGCAGTAGTTTGGGGGTTACCCAAAGGAGTAGGGGGGTGAGCGATTTATGTACCCCCTGCACCCCCCCCCCCCCAGACTCCTGTACCCCTTCTTTTGCATTTGCGGTTGCACAGCTTCTCTATGGGGGTGTCCCTACAATGGCAAACGCGGGGCATAGCTTGCCTGCCAGGGGCAGTATACTGTGGGGGAGCGAGCAGGATTTTCTGGTGGTGGTACCCAAAAGGATCTAGATGGGGGGGGGGGGGATACCAAAGGGGGGTACCCATGGTAGTAACTAGGGGTGCAGGCGTGAGGAATACCTGTAGATGTTGGGGGGTAGCAAAAGAGCAGGGGGAGCCCACCCCCTTACACAGAGCAAGCCCACTTTTAACCACCAACCCTCAAGACAGCTTCTAGTTTGAAGCCCCAATTTGAAGTTCCCCCTACATGCCTAGCTCACCTTTGAGAGACATCTGACTTTTAATGGCCTCCTTTGCGATGGCTTTGTCCCTCTTAGTTTGCGCCCTCAGTGATTACACCCCTCCCCCTTGCAGAATCCAACATGCCCAGCTCACCTTTGACAGACAGCCCACTTCTTGCTCCCCCAATCCCCTCCTTTGCTGTACCCATGAGAAAGCCTGCCCTTCTATTGAGCAGGCCCAATTTCAAGCTCCCCTTCCGGAACCCAACATTCCCAGCTCACGCTTGCTGCAGCCTCTTGTTGTACCCTTGATACACAGCTTGCAACCCCAACTTCCAGACGCCAACACACTTAAGACATTCTAGCTGCAGCCTCCAGGCTAATCACAATCTATTGGTGCATCAATCCAAGCATACCGCTGTCAGGATTTGAAACTCACGACTACACAAGCCCACAGTAGCACTACTGGCGCATTAACCTGCTGAGCCACAGCCAGATCTGCTTATGACACCTTTCTGAAAACGAGGGCTTTGTTAGACATAGGAACTTGCCAATAGCTTTACAGCTGGTTGAGACGTGGGTTCTGTATCTAATATGGCCCTCCTTTTTGGCATCCCTCACAAGCAGTTCTGGCCATGGCTGAACCCTGGGTTCTAGATCTAATATAGGCCTCCTTTTTAGCAAGCCTCTCAAGCAGCTATTGGGCAGCTGTGCCCCCTGCTAACAGCCATGAGGTTGTGAGTTTGAATCCCGCATGTGCCGTGCCAAACGTGGAACATGAATTGATTAAAATTGAGCTGGTTGCCGCAAGAATTCAGCAGGGTTGAATTGGTTGCAGAAAATATTGCGTATGTGCTGGGATGGGGAGACATTGAAGTGATTGGACTGCTGTGCTAAAATAGGGGATTGGGGATGGTGAGATATGAGTGCATAGTAGTGACATGGGAGTTGGGGAGATAGTTGCATAGCTTGCTTGCAAGGACCTGTGTACTGTGGGGAGGCTATAGAGAAGTTGTGTAGAAGGGATACAGGAGTGGCAGGGCAGGAGGGGAGAGCAGGTTGCTTACATGACAGCTGTGATTGGACACGGCTGTCATGTGATCAGGTAATCCTCCCAGAATCCTTTGCGTCTGCTGTGCTCAAGCAGCTACAACAGTGGCGTATTGGGCAGCTGCGCCCTGCTAACAGCCATGAGGTTGTGAGTTTGAATCCCGCATGTGCCGTGCCAAACGTGGAACATGAATTGATTAAAATTGAGCTGGTTGCCGCAAGAATTCAGCAGGGTTGAATTGGTTGCAGAAAATATTGCGTATGTGCTGGGATGGGGAGACATTGAAGTGATTGGACTGCTGTGCTAAAATAGGGGATTGGGGATGGTGAGATATGAGTGCATAGTAGTGACATGGGAGTTGGGGGGAGATAGTGGCATAGCTTGCTTGCAAGGACCCGGGTACTGTGGGGAGGCTATAGAGAAGTTGTGTAGAAGGGATACAGGAGTGGCAGGGCAGGAGGGGAGAGCAGGTTGCCTGGCAACCGGCAGTTTGCTTACATGACAGCTGTGATTGGACACGGCTGTCATGTGATCAGGTAATCTTCCCAGAATCCTTTGCGTCTGCTGTGCTCATTTGCATATGATTTTGCTTGTATCTGAATCTGTAGATGATTGTTTATTGATCTGTGTATGGAGCATCAGAATGTTTTGTAACTTGTAAGGAGAATCTGATATTTGTTTTCCAGGACTTTTTCTAGGTTTGGGTTCTGGAATCTTTATTATCACCAATTCCTCATTCCCAGGCTCACCATGAGCTGACCTTTCTGGAGCTGGTTGTCTTTATATATAACAGACAGGTTCCTATTGAATTGTCCTCTGGGAGGACAATCTCCTAGCTCAGCTCTGAGCTAGGAGATTTGGTGGTGGTGGTGGGGGAATTGGCGGTCCCCAAGGAAGTACATTTTTTTTTCTCGGATCGTTCTTCCCTCAGTTCGCTCTTTCCTCAGATGGCTCTTCAGGCAGCCATTGCTCATTGGGGTTCTCTGCAGGGGGCACTCTGGGGGTACTATCTTAGTGCCTCTACAGAGCCCTTTTACATCTTTCAGAGGATTTAAGGGGGCACTCTGGAGGATGTGAGGGTAGTAACTAGGGGGGTAGGCGTGAGGAATACCTGTTGATGGGAGGGGTAGCAAAAGAGCAGGGGGAGGGGAGCTTGTGTGGGGGGTCCCCAAGGAATTAGATAGGAGAAACAGCAAAAGAAGGGAAACGGGAGTTTGGGGTGGTAGGAGGGAGTTGGAGGAGTCCCCAAGGTGTTTGGGTGGCACGGAGGGGTGCAGGAGCTTGGGGCATACTGAAAGGAGCTGATGTGCAGTAGTTTGGGGGTTACCCAAAGGAGTAGGGGGGTGAGCGATTTATGTACCCCCTGCACCCCCCCCCCCCAGACTCCTGTACCCCTTCTTTTGCATTTGCGGTTGCACAGCTTCTCTATGGGGGTGTCCCTACAATGGCAAACGCGGGGCATAGCTTGCCTGCCAGGGGCAGTATACTGTGGGGGAGCGAGCAGGATTTTCTGGTGGTGGTACCCAAAAGGATCTAGATGGGGGGGGGGGGGATACCAAAGGGGGGTACCCATGGTAGTAACTAGGGGTGCAGGCGTGAGGAATACCTGTAGATGTTGGGGGGTAGCAAAAGAGCAGGGGGAGCCCACCCCCTTACACAGAGCAAGCCCACTTTTAACCACCAACCCTCAAGACAGCTTCTAGTTTGAAGCCCCAATTTGAAGTTCCCCCTACATGCCTAGCTCACCTTTGAGAGACATCTGACTTTTAATGGCCTCCTTTGCGATGGCTTTGTCCCTCTTAGTTTGCGCCCTCAGTGATTACACCCCTCCCCCTTGCAGAATCCAACATGCCCAGCTCACCTTTGACAGACAGCCCACTTCTTGCTCCCCCAATCCCCTCCTTTGCTGTACCCATGAGAAAGCCTGCCCTTCTATTGAGCAGGCCCAATTTCAAGCTCCCCTTCCGGAACCCAACATTCCCAGCTCACGCTTGCTGCAGCCTCTTGTTGTACCCTTGATACACAGCTTGCAACCCCAACTTCCAGACGCCAACACACTTAAGACATTCTAGCTGCAGCCTCCAGGCTAATCACAATCTATTGGTGCATCAATCCAAGCATACCGCTGTCAGGATTTGAAACTCACGACTACACAAGCCCACAGTAGCACTACTGGCGCATTAACCTGCTGAGCCACAGCCAGATCTGCTTATGACACCTTTCTGAAAACGAGGGCTTTGTTAGACATAGGAACTTGCCAATAGCTTTACAGCTGGTTGAGACGTGGGTTCTGTATCTAATATGGCCCTCCTTTTTGGCATCCCTCACAAGCAGTTCTGGCCATGGCTGAACCCTGGGTTCTAGATCTAATATAGGCCTCCTTTTTAGCAAGCCTCTCAAGCAGCTATTGGGCAGCTGTGCCCCCTGCTAACAGCCATGAGGTTGTGAGTTTGAATCCCGCATGTGCCGTGCCAAACGTGGAACATGAATTGATTAAAATTGAGCTGGTTGCCGCAAGAATTCAGCAGGGTTGAATTGGTTGCAGAAAATATTGCGTATGTGCTGGGATGGGGAGACATTGAAGTGATTGGACTGCTGTGCTAAAATAGGGGATTGGGGATGGTGAGATATGAGTGCATAGTAGTGACATGGGAGTTGGGGAGATAGTTGCATAGCTTGCTTGCAAGGACCTGTGTACTGTGGGGAGGCTATAGAGAAGTTGTGTAGAAGGGATACAGGAGTGGCAGGGCAGGAGGGGAGAGCAGGTTGCTTACATGACAGCTGTGATTGGACACGGCTGTCATGTGATCAGGTAATCCTCCCAGAATCCTTTGCGTCTGCTGTGCTCAAGCAGCTACAACAGTGGCGTATTGGGCAGCTGCGCCCTGCTAACAGCCATGAGGTTGTGAGTTTGAATCCCGCATGTGCCGTGCCAAACGTGGAACATGAATTGATTAAAATTGAGCTGGTTGCCGCAAGAATTCAGCAGGGTTGAATTGGTTGCAGAAAATATTGCGTATGTGCTGGGATGGGGAGACATTGAAGTGATTGGACTGCTGTGCTAAAATAGGGGATTGGGGATGGTGAGATATGAGTGCATAGTAGTGACATGGGAGTTGGGGGGAGATAGTGGCATAGCTTGCTTGCAAGGACCCGGGTACTGTGGGGAGGCTATAGAGAAGTTGTGTAGAAGGGATACAGGAGTGGCAGGGCAGGAGGGGAGAGCAGGTTGCCTGGCAACCGGCAGTTTGCTTACATGACAGCTGTGATTGGACACGGCTGTCATGTGATCAGGTAATCTTCCCAGAATCCTTTGCGTCTGCTGTGCTCATTTGCATATGATTTTGCTTGTATCTGAATCTGTAGATGATTGTTTATTGATCTGTGTATGGAGCATCAGAATGTTTTGTAACTTGTAAGGAGAATCTGATATTTGTTTTCCAGGACTTTTTCTAGGTTTGGGTTCTGGAATCTTTATTATCACCAATTCCTCATTCCCAGGCTCACCATGAGCTGACCTTTCTGGAGCTGGTTGTCTTTATATATAACAGACAGGTTCCTATTGAATTGTCCTCTGGGAGGACAATCTCCTAGCTCAGCTCTGAGCTAGGAGATTTGGTGGTGGTGGTGGGGGAATTGGCGGTCCCCAAGGAAGTACATTTTTTTTTCTCGGATCGTTCTTCCCTCAGTTCGCTCTTTCCTCAGATGGCTCTTCAGGCAGCCATTGCTCATTGGGGTTCTCTGCAGGGGGCACTCTGGGGGTACTATCTTAGTGCCTCTACAGAGCCCTTTTACATCTTTCAGAGGATTTAAGGGGGCACTCTGGAGGATGTGAGGGTAGTAACTAGGGGGGTAGGCGTGAGGAATACCTGTTGATGGGAGGGGTAGCAAAAGAGCAGGGGGAGGGGAGCTTGTGTGGGGGGTCCCCAAGGAATTAGATAGGAGAAACAGCAAAAGAAGGGAAACGGGAGTTTGGGGTGGTAGGAGGGAGTTGGAGGAGTCCCCAAGGTGTTTGGGTGGCACGGAGGGGTGCAGGAGCTTGGGGCATACTGAAAGGAGCTGATGTGCAGTAGTTTGGGGGTTACCCAAAGGAGTAGGGGGGTGAGCGATTTATGTACCCCCTGCACCCCCCCCCCCCAGACTCCTGTACCCCTTCTTTTGCATTTGCGGTTGCACAGCTTCTCTATGGGGGTGTCCCTACAATGGCAAACGCGGGGCATAGCTTGCCTGCCAGGGGCAGTATACTGTGGGGGAGCGAGCAGGATTTTCTGGTGGTGGTACCCAAAAGGATCTAGATGGGGGGGGGGGGGGATACCAAAGGGGGGTACCCATGGTAGTAACTAGGGGTGCAGGCGTGAGGAATACCTGTAGATGTTGGGGGGTAGCAAAAGAGCAGGGGGAGCCCACCCCCTTACACAGAGCAAGCCCACTTTTAACCACCAACCCTCAAGACAGCTTCTAGTTTGAAGCCCCAATTTGAAGTTCCCCCTACATGCCTAGCTCACCTTTGAGAGACATCTGACTTTTAATGGCCTCCTTTGCGATGGCTTTGTCCCTCTTAGTTTGCGCCCTCAGTGATTACACCCCTCCCCCTTGCAGAATCCAACATGCCCAGCTCACCTTTGACAGACAGCCCACTTCTTGCTCCCCCAATCCCCTCCTTTGCTGTACCCATGAGAAAGCCTGCCCTTCTATTGAGCAGGCCCAATTTCAAGCTCCCCTTCCGGAACCCAACATTCCCAGCTCACGCTTGCTGCAGCCTCTTGTTGTACCCTTGATACACAGCTTGCAACCCCAACTTCCAGACGCCAACACACTTAAGACATTCTAGCTGCAGCCTCCAGGCTAATCACAATCTATTGGTGCATCAATCCAAGCATACCGCTGTCAGGATTTGAAACTCACGACTACACAAGCCCACAGTAGCACTACTGGCGCATTAACCTGCTGAGCCACAGCCAGATCTGCTTATGACACCTTTCTGAAAACGAGGGCTTTGTTAGACATAGGAACTTGCCAATAGCTTTACAGCTGGTTGAGACGTGGGTTCTGTATCTAATATGGCCCTCCTTTTTGGCATCCCTCACAAGCAGTTCTGGCCATGGCTGAACCCTGGGTTCTAGATCTAATATAGGCCTCCTTTTTAGCAAGCCTCTCAAGCAGCTATTGGGCAGCTGTGCCCCCTGCTAACAGCCATGAGGTTGTGAGTTTGAATCCCGCATGTGCCGTGCCAAACGTGGAACATGAATTGATTAAAATTGAGCTGGTTGCCGCAAGAATTCAGCAGGGTTGAATTGGTTGCAGAAAATATTGCGTATGTGCTGGGATGGGGAGACATTGAAGTGATTGGACTGCTGTGCTAAAATAGGGGATTGGGGATGGTGAGATATGAGTGCATAGTAGTGACATGGGAGTTGGGGAGATAGTTGCATAGCTTGCTTGCAAGGACCTGTGTACTGTGGGGAGGCTATAGAGAAGTTGTGTAGAAGGGATACAGGAGTGGCAGGGCAGGAGGGGAGAGCAGGTTGCTTACATGACAGCTGTGATTGGACACGGCTGTCATGTGATCAGGTAATCCTCCCAGAATCCTTTGCGTCTGCTGTGCTCAAGCAGCTACAACAGTGGCGTATTGGGCAGCTGCGCCCTGCTAACAGCCATGAGGTTGTGAGTTTGAATCCCGCATGTGCCGTGCCAAACGTGGAACATGAATTGATTAAAATTGAGCTGGTTGCCGCAAGAATTCAGCAGGGTTGAATTGGTTGCAGAAAATATTGCGTATGTGCTGGGATGGGGAGACATTGAAGTGATTGGACTGCTGTGCTAAAATAGGGGATTGGGGATGGTGAGATATGAGTGCATAGTAGTGACATGGGAGTTGGGGGGAGATAGTGGCATAGCTTGCTTGCAAGGACCCGGGTACTGTGGGGAGGCTATAGAGAAGTTGTGTAGAAGGGATACAGGAGTGGCAGGGCAGGAGGGGAGAGCAGGTTGCCTGGCAACCGGCAGTTTGCTTACATGACAGCTGTGATTGGACACGGCTGTCATGTGATCAGGTAATCTTCCCAGAATCCTTTGCGTCTGCTGTGCTCATTTGCATATGATTTTGCTTGTATCTGAATCTGTAGATGATTGTTTATTGATCTGTGTATGGAGCATCAGAATGTTTTGTAACTTGTAAGGAGAATCTGATATTTGTTTTCCAGGACTTTTTCTAGGTTTGGGTTCTGGAATCTTTATTATCACCAATTCCTCATTCCCAGGCTCACCATGAGCTGACCTTTCTGGAGCTGGTTGTCTTTATATATAACAGACAGGTTCCTATTGAATTGTCCTCTGGGAGGACAATCTCCTAGCTCAGCTCTGAGCTAGGAGATTTGGTGGTGGTGGTGGGGGAATTGGCGGTCCCCAAGGAAGTACATTTTTTTTTCTCGGATCGTTCTTCCCTCAGTTCGCTCTTTCCTCAGATGGCTCTTCAGGCAGCCATTGCTCATTGGGGTTCTCTGCAGGGGGCACTCTGGGGGTACTATCTTAGTGCCTCTACAGAGCCCTTTTACATCTTTCAGAGGATTTAAGGGGGCACTCTGGAGGATGTGAGGGTAGTAACTAGGGGGGTAGGCGTGAGGAATACCTGTTGATGGGAGGGGTAGCAAAAGAGCAGGGGGAGGGGAGCTTGTGTGGGGGGTCCCCAAGGAATTAGATAGGAGAAACAGCAAAAGAAGGGAAACGGGAGTTTGGGGTGGTAGGAGGGAGTTGGAGGAGTCCCCAAGGTGTTTGGGTGGCACGGAGGGGTGCAGGAGCTTGGGGCATACTGAAAGGAGCTGATGTGCAGTAGTTTGGGGGTTACCCAAAGGAGTAGGGGGGTGAGCGATTTATGTACCCCCTGCACCCCCCCCCCCCCAGACTCCTGTACCCCTTCTTTTGCATTTGCGGTTGCACAGCTTCTCTATGGGGGTGTCCCTACAATGGCAAACGCGGGGCATAGCTTGCCTGCCAGGGGCAGTATACTGTGGGGGAGCGAGCAGGATTTTCTGGTGGTGGTACCCAAAAGGATCTAGATGGGGGGGGGGGGGGATACCAAAGGGGGGTACCCATGGTAGTAACTAGGGGTGCAGGCGTGAGGAATACCTGTAGATGTTGGGGGGTAGCAAAAGAGCAGGGGGAGCCCACCCCCTTACACAGAGCAAGCCCACTTTTAACCACCAACCCTCAAGACAGCTTCTAGTTTGAAGCCCCAATTTGAAGTTCCCCCTACATGCCTAGCTCACCTTTGAGAGACATCTGACTTTTAATGGCCTCCTTTGCGATGGCTTTGTCCCTCTTAGTTTGCGCCCTCAGTGATTACACCCCTCCCCCTTGCAGAATCCAACATGCCCAGCTCACCTTTGACAGACAGCCCACTTCTTGCTCCCCCAATCCCCTCCTTTGCTGTACCCATGAGAAAGCCTGCCCTTCTATTGAGCAGGCCCAATTTCAAGCTCCCCTTCCGGAACCCAACATTCCCAGCTCACGCTTGCTGCAGCCTCTTGTTGTACCCTTGATACACAGCTTGCAACCCCAACTTCCAGACGCCAACACACTTAAGACATTCTAGCTGCAGCCTCCAGGCTAATCACAATCTATTGGTGCATCAATCCAAGCATACCGCTGTCAGGATTTGAAACTCACGACTACACAAGCCCACAGTAGCACTACTGGCGCATTAACCTGCTGAGCCACAGCCAGATCTGCTTATGACACCTTTCTGAAAACGAGGGCTTTGTTAGACATAGGAACTTGCCAATAGCTTTACAGCTGGTTGAGACGTGGGTTCTGTATCTAATATGGCCCTCCTTTTTGGCATCCCTCACAAGCAGTTCTGGCCATGGCTGAACCCTGGGTTCTAGATCTAATATAGGCCTCCTTTTTAGCAAGCCTCTCAAGCAGCTATTGGGCAGCTGTGCCCCCTGCTAACAGCCATGAGGTTGTGAGTTTGAATCCCGCATGTGCCGTGCCAAACGTGGAACATGAATTGATTAAAATTGAGCTGGTTGCCGCAAGAATTCAGCAGGGTTGAATTGGTTGCAGAAAATATTGCGTATGTGCTGGGATGGGGAGACATTGAAGTGATTGGACTGCTGTGCTAAAATAGGGGATTGGGGATGGTGAGATATGAGTGCATAGTAGTGACATGGGAGTTGGGGAGATAGTTGCATAGCTTGCTTGCAAGGACCTGTGTACTGTGGGGAGGCTATAGAGAAGTTGTGTAGAAGGGATACAGGAGTGGCAGGGCAGGAGGGGAGAGCAGGTTGCTTACATGACAGCTGTGATTGGACACGGCTGTCATGTGATCAGGTAATCCTCCCAGAATCCTTTGCGTCTGCTGTGCTCAAGCAGCTACAACAGTGGCGTATTGGGCAGCTGCGCCCTGCTAACAGCCATGAGGTTGTGAGTTTGAATCCCGCATGTGCCGTGCCAAACGTGGAACATGAATTGATTAAAATTGAGCTGGTTGCCGCAAGAATTCAGCAGGGTTGAATTGGTTGCAGAAAATATTGCGTATGTGCTGGGATGGGGAGACATTGAAGTGATTGGACTGCTGTGCTAAAATAGGGGATTGGGGATGGTGAGATATGAGTGCATAGTAGTGACATGGGAGTTGGGGGGAGATAGTGGCATAGCTTGCTTGCAAGGACCCGGGTACTGTGGGGAGGCTATAGAGAAGTTGTGTAGAAGGGATACAGGAGTGGCAGGGCAGGAGGGGAGAGCAGGTTGCCTGGCAACCGGCAGTTTGCTTACATGACAGCTGTGATTGGACACGGCTGTCATGTGATCAGGTAATCTTCCCAGAATCCTTTGCGTCTGCTGTGCTCATTTGCATATGATTTTGCTTGTATCTGAATCTGTAGATGATTGTTTATTGATCTGTGTATGGAGCATCAGAATGTTTTGTAACTTGTAAGGAGAATCTGATATTTGTTTTCCAGGACTTTTTCTAGGTTTGGGTTCTGGAATCTTTATTATCACCAATTCCTCATTCCCAGGCTCACCATGAGCTGACCTTTCTGGAGCTGGTTGTCTTTATATATAACAGACAGGTTCCTATTGAATTGTCCTCTGGGAGGACAATCTCCTAGCTCAGCTCTGAGCTAGGAGATTTGGTGGTGGTGGTGGGGGAATTGGCGGTCCCCAAGGAAGTACATTTTTTTTTCTCGGATCGTTCTTCCCTCAGTTCGCTCTTTCCTCAGATGGCTCTTCAGGCAGCCATTGCTCATTGGGGTTCTCTGCAGGGGGCACTCTGGGGGTACTATCTTAGTGCCTCTACAGAGCCCTTTTACATCTTTCAGAGGATTTAAGGGGGCACTCTGGAGGATGTGAGGGTAGTAACTAGGGGGGTAGGCGTGAGGAATACCTGTTGATGGGAGGGGTAGCAAAAGAGCAGGGGGAGGGGAGCTTGTGTGGGGGGTCCCCAAGGAATTAGATAGGAGAAACAGCAAAAGAAGGGAAACGGGAGTTTGGGGTGGTAGGAGGGAGTTGGAGGAGTCCCCAAGGTGTTTGGGTGGCACGGAGGGGTGCAGGAGCTTGGGGCATACTGAAAGGAGCTGATGTGCAGTAGTTTGGGGGTTACCCAAAGGAGTAGGGGGGTGAGCGATTTATGTACCCCCTGCACCCCCCCCCCCCCAGACTCCTGTACCCCTTCTTTTGCATTTGCGGTTGCACAGCTTCTCTATGGGGGTGTCCCTACAATGGCAAACGCGGGGCATAGCTTGCCTGCCAGGGGCAGTATACTGTGGGGGAGCGAGCAGGATTTTCTGGTGGTGGTACCCAAAAGGATCTAGATGGGGGGGGGGGGGATACCAAAGGGGGGTACCCATGGTAGTAACTAGGGGTGCAGGCGTGAGGAATACCTGTAGATGTTGGGGGGTAGCAAAAGAGCAGGGGGAGCCCACCCCCTTACACAGAGCAAGCCCACTTTTAACCACCAACCCTCAAGACAGCTTCTAGTTTGAAGCCCCAATTTGAAGTTCCCCCTACATGCCTAGCTCACCTTTGAGAGACATCTGACTTTTAATGGCCTCCTTTGCGATGGCTTTGTCCCTCTTAGTTTGCGCCCTCAGTGATTACACCCCTCCCCCTTGCAGAATCCAACATGCCCAGCTCACCTTTGACAGACAGCCCACTTCTTGCTCCCCCAATCCCCTCCTTTGCTGTACCCATGAGAAAGCCTGCCCTTCTATTGAGCAGGCCCAATTTCAAGCTCCCCTTCCGGAACCCAACATTCCCAGCTCACGCTTGCTGCAGCCTCTTGTTGTACCCTTGATACACAGCTTGCAACCCCAACTTCCAGACGCCAACACACTTAAGACATTCTAGCTGCAGCCTCCAGGCTAATCACAATCTATTGGTGCATCAATCCAAGCATACCGCTGTCAGGATTTGAAACTCACGACTACACAAGCCCACAGTAGCACTACTGGCGCATTAACCTGCTGAGCCACAGCCAGATCTGCTTATGACACCTTTCTGAAAACGAGGGCTTTGTTAGACATAGGAACTTGCCAATAGCTTTACAGCTGGTTGAGACGTGGGTTCTGTATCTAATATGGCCCTCCTTTTTGGCATCCCTCACAAGCAGTTCTGGCCATGGCTGAACCCTGGGTTCTAGATCTAATATAGGCCTCCTTTTTAGCAAGCCTCTCAAGCAGCTATTGGGCAGCTGTGCCCCCTGCTAACAGCCATGAGGTTGTGAGTTTGAATCCCGCATGTGCCGTGCCAAACGTGGAACATGAATTGATTAAAATTGAGCTGGTTGCCGCAAGAATTCAGCAGGGTTGAATTGGTTGCAGAAAATATTGCGTATGTGCTGGGATGGGGAGACATTGAAGTGATTGGACTGCTGTGCTAAAATAGGGGATTGGGGATGGTGAGATATGAGTGCATAGTAGTGACATGGGAGTTGGGGAGATAGTTGCATAGCTTGCTTGCAAGGACCTGTGTACTGTGGGGAGGCTATAGAGAAGTTGTGTAGAAGGGATACAGGAGTGGCAGGGCAGGAGGGGAGAGCAGGTTGCTTACATGACAGCTGTGATTGGACACGGCTGTCATGTGATCAGGTAATCCTCCCAGAATCCTTTGCGTCTGCTGTGCTCAAGCAGCTACAACAGTGGCGTATTGGGCAGCTGCGCCCTGCTAACAGCCATGAGGTTGTGAGTTTGAATCCCGCATGTGCCGTGCCAAACGTGGAACATGAATTGATTAAAATTGAGCTGGTTGCCGCAAGAATTCAGCAGGGTTGAATTGGTTGCAGAAAATATTGCGTATGTGCTGGGATGGGGAGACATTGAAGTGATTGGACTGCTGTGCTAAAATAGGGGATTGGGGATGGTGAGATATGAGTGCATAGTAGTGACATGGGAGTTGGGGGGAGATAGTGGCATAGCTTGCTTGCAAGGACCCGGGTACTGTGGGGAGGCTATAGAGAAGTTGTGTAGAAGGGATACAGGAGTGGCAGGGCAGGAGGGGAGAGCAGGTTGCCTGGCAACCGGCAGTTTGCTTACATGACAGCTGTGATTGGACACGGCTGTCATGTGATCAGGTAATCTTCCCAGAATCCTTTGCGTCTGCTGTGCTCATTTGCATATGATTTTGCTTGTATCTGAATCTGTAGATGATTGTTTATTGATCTGTGTATGGAGCATCAGAATGTTTTGTAACTTGTAAGGAGAATCTGATATTTGTTTTCCAGGACTTTTTCTAGGTTTGGGTTCTGGAATCTTTATTATCACCAATTCCTCATTCCCAGGCTCACCATGAGCTGACCTTTCTGGAGCTGGTTGTCTTTATATATAACAGACAGGTTCCTATTGAATTGTCCTCTGGGAGGACAATCTCCTAGCTCAGCTCTGAGCTAGGAGATTTGGTGGTGGTGGTGGGGGAATTGGCGGTCCCCAAGGAAGTACATTTTTTTTTCTCGGATCGTTCTTCCCTCAGTTCGCTCTTTCCTCAGATGGCTCTTCAGGCAGCCATTGCTCATTGGGGTTCTCTGCAGGGGGCACTCTGGGGGTACTATCTTAGTGCCTCTACAGAGCCCTTTTACATCTTTCAGAGGATTTAAGGGGGCACTCTGGAGGATGTGAGGGTAGTAACTAGGGGGGTAGGCGTGAGGAATACCTGTTGATGGGAGGGGTAGCAAAAGAGCAGGGGGAGGGGAGCTTGTGTGGGGGGTCCCCAAGGAATTAGATAGGAGAAACAGCAAAAGAAGGGAAACGGGAGTTTGGGGTGGTAGGAGGGAGTTGGAGGAGTCCCCAAGGTGTTTGGGTGGCACGGAGGGGTGCAGGAGCTTGGGGCATACTGAAAGGAGCTGATGTGCAGTAGTTTGGGGGTTACCCAAAGGAGTAGGGGGGTGAGCGATTTATGTACCCCCTGCACCCCCCCCCCCCCAGACTCCTGTACCCCTTCTTTTGCATTTGCGGTTGCACAGCTTCTCTATGGGGGTGTCCCTACAATGGCAAACGCGGGGCATAGCTTGCCTGCCAGGGGCAGTATACTGTGGGGGAGCGAGCAGGATTTTCTGGTGGTGGTACCCAAAAGGATCTAGATGGGGGGGGGGGGATACCAAAGGGGGGTACCCATGGTAGTAACTAGGGGTGCAGGCGTGAGGAATACCTGTAGATGTTGGGGGGTAGCAAAAGAGCAGGGGGAGCCCACCCCCTTACACAGAGCAAGCCCACTTTTAACCACCAACCCTCAAGACAGCTTCTAGTTTGAAGCCCCAATTTGAAGTTCCCCCTACATGCCTAGCTCACCTTTGAGAGACATCTGACTTTTAATGGCCTCCTTTGCGATGGCTTTGTCCCTCTTAGTTTGCGCCCTCAGTGATAACACTCCATTGTTTAAATAAATGCACATCTAAATCCTGCCTGCGGGTATCCAAATGCTACCAGTGTGTGTTAGTTTCTTGCAGTAGCTGTCTTATGTTCAAAAAAAATATGCCCAAGAAGTCCCTGATCCTTTTTAACCTCTTTAAACCAGGCCTATTCTGACACTTTTCGCATATATCTGTAAGACTCCCCTTTTTTACGCTTGAAAATTATTTCAAAGCCACAAACATTATATATATATATACACACACACACATTTTTTTAAGCAGCATCCTTTCACGCGCCAATATTTTGGAAACAATACACTTTAATGAATGTTAGTGCACACAAACACAATAGCATTTTTTGCTTTCAGTTCACTAATTAGGGGAGTGGTTAAGTGTTTGCAGCTGTGATCTAAGCAACTGCACAACTCACTGAGCTTGCTCACTAGGATTGCAAACAAGTGCATTGAAATAAGTGCAGTTAAAACACAGGAGTTTAAACAGAAGGAGTTGACACTCTGTATGTAACATAGCATTTACATAACTTTAAATAACACTTGATTGTATGTTATATATCTATTCTAACTTGAAAAAAAGTGCTAGTATGAATAATGGTTTTGCTTAAAGCATTGTGTGCAGCATGTATTTACAGACAGAGCAATATCAAACTTTTGCATAGATTCTAAATGTATTGCAAGATACATTGCAATCATTGTAAAATTAAAAAACTAAGAACTAGTACTGTAAATGTAGGCCATGCAGCTAGGCTAACGTGTTGCAGAATTTTTGCTTGGATCAGACATAAAGGTCAAGTATTTGGACAGTCAAAAGCACAGACTTGGCATGATACCGTTTTCTACTTACTTTGGTTAAAACATCTAGTTTTGGAGCTGTCACTCTGACATGTCAAAAGTGTCTCAAATAACTTTTAAAAAAGCATGTACCAGATTTATTGTGCTCAACAGATAATTACAGTTCATTGCTGTATAGTATAATCATCTCTGTTGGACTGCACGCTTCAGGAAGTCTTTCCAGTTGTGTCACCATAAAAAGGATGATATTAACTAAAAACGCAACTAAGTTCCTTTCATAAGCAGACAATTAAAAAGCTACTGCATGACTTTACTGTGTATCTCTAAATTGTCTTTTCAGTAGAAATAAAGTTGTCATACTTATTAAAGAGGAGGTCCACCCGAATAATTTTTTTAAAAAGTCACCAGCTACAAATACTGCAGCTGCTAACTTTTAATAAATGGACACTTACCTGTTCCAGGTTCCAGCGATGTCGGCAGAAGATCGATCGTCTCTCGGCTGCCCCGCCACTATCTACTTTATTGCTTTTTCAGGGCTCAATCTATATGAACACTAAATGTTTTTGTCCATTATACAGTTGGACTGTTTTACCATATATGCTGTTTATCAGCATTCATCTGTTAATCCCGTTCCAAGAGACCTGCTTGGCAACATTGTATCCTGTTTGTTTTTGTGAAAACAGTGCACTAAACTGCCTATCAGTGGTACAGCTTTTTCTAACTCTGCTACACACAATTTTATGGTAAGATGGCAACTTTGTATCACTAACTACCTTGAACTGCTTCTTTCATGCACAGCCCATTGGACTGTGCTATATAGGGAACCCTTTTACATACTTCTATTTATTACATATTTCTTCTTATACCTTTACATTCTGTGTCTGCCTTTATAGTACACTGGGGGGTTCGCTTCTCTTTTTTCTTTCTTTTTTCCTCCCTATTATGCTCACACCGATCATGTACATATATGTCCCAACTAGGTGACTTTGCTACTCACCGATGCCTGTCTTCACAATTGGGGGTTTAGGTCTTCTTTACCGCCCTGGTCCAGCTGATGCATCTCCCCCTCTGTTTTTTTGGGGGGATTTTATTGTATGTTCTTTTTGATGTATTCTAATTTTATGCAATTTTTTTGCACAATTTGGTAATTATGCAATTTTCTGTATACATTTCATTAGAGTATATCTGCTCCTGAAGAAGCGTCTTTTGTCAACACTGAACATGTTGAGCTAATTATTGAATCAAGTTAACAATCAAACCACCTATAGACCCACATTTCTGACCCTGCATCTATACAACTTCCAGTTTGCTACTTGGAGACTACACTCCTCAACAAACCTACCCCAATTGCTATTTTGGAATAAGGTTTTGTACTCTGTATGTTTGTTACTAACACTATCATTTGGTGCCAGGGATGTAATGTCTAGGTCCATTAATACTATAATCCATTTGAATTTTCTACATATGTAATTGTGTCTCTGTTTTATTTGACTAAATAAATTCAACCATTTTTAGACTAACTACTTATGTGCCCTTCAAAAGTCAAATTCATTAGTTTCCTTTCTTTTCCTAAGTAAGCAGGTCTGCGTCTATGGGAACCATAGTATAACCATACACAATGATGGCCCACTGGATCATAATGTAGTATGGCTCACATCATTGGTAGCGTGGGAGTGTGCACACGGTTGTGTTCGGAACCATGGTTTTGCACACCACCGTCTGCACACGTCACTACTGCATTTCTATTTGAATATATGCATGTGTGTCATTGGTTCTTTTGAATGAATACAAGTGTCTGGCTGATTCTGAAGCTAGCAGCCTCTTTTGTTACCCATGTGTTTAGTATAAATAAAAGCAGCTTGGCTACCTGGTTCAGGATATACTGAGCTTGAGGTGATACCAGCATCTGTTTGTGTTACTTGGAGAGAAAAAAAGGTGCGCTTTCCCAGCATTATATAAGAGAGCTTTTTGTGCTTTTAAGCGCAAAGAAATTATATGCTTATAGGGAGAAGCTTAGAATTTCCCTGACAATCCATCCCGCACATCCTCCCTGGAGCCTCACATGGGGTGCCCTACTGATTGGTCAGTCTGCCCCTGGTCCTTGTGCGCACACACACATGGCCCCCCCTTACCTGAGAACAGGATGGAGACAGGGGGTACCCCGGTGTTTGTCCACAGCACAGCACAGTACAGCAACCTGGCCCCTCCTCTGCTCAACGGCCACTGGGATCCCTTACCCAGCTCCTCATCCTGATCCTCACAGGCAAACTAAAGCTTCCATGCTGCACCCTCTCTTCTATGGTGTGCAGGGTGGAAGTTTTAGTTTGCCTGCTGGAGGGACAGACAGATATTTTAAAAATCCAAATCCCCAGCGAGTGGCTGGGGATCACTACTCTGGTGCCCTAGGCAGCTGCCTGACCTGCCTATTGCTAGCGCCAGCCCTGATAAGCAGTGTCGTGCAAAGCTGAAAAATTGCAGGCTCAACATCAGGCCTTTTTATCTTTATCCAATGGTACAATGCTGTGAACAAATTAATTGGTCATAAAAGTAGAAGTGATTTGAATGTCCTCAAAGCACATTCAGTAAGACCATCATCACCATCTGAGAACAATGTGGCATCTGATAACAGTATGGAGTTTACAACAGCACATGACAGCATCTCCACCATTTGATATTAGTGTGGAGGACACAACAACGTCAAGCCCTCGGCCCTGTATAACAACTGCACAAAATTGTTAAAACCACTTGCCGACCATCTAACTGAAAATATACATCATTAGTTTGACATTAAATACCGGGGGTATTTTTTTTTTATCAGGTGGCCAGCTTTCCGAAAAAAGTGATCTCAGCGACCAATTTGCTGTGGGATCACAGTGGGAGAGGTGCCCCCCCCCCCCCTCTCGCCTCTTCACGGTGGTTTCAAGGCTAATGTTACCAATCGCTGAGACCGGGAACCATCCAGCATTGGCAGTGTTTTCCCATAGAGATAAGCGATGGCAAGATAGGCAACCCTCATCTCTATTCCCTTGGAGGACCAGAGCGACGTCATTTCCGGTTCTCTGGCCATGTAAACAGGTGTATAAATAGGTGCACTACCACTAATAATATGTATAGCAACAACCCTAAAATATATTATATATTGATAATATTATATATTAAAATATTGAGTAGTATATATTTTATATTTATAGTGCATGATTCACCACATTATAACCACTTGCAAAGAAAGTATTAAAGCGGGATTCCACCCTAAAGTGGAACTCCCGCTTTTCGGAACCCTCCCCCCCTCCGGTGTCACATTTGGCACCTTTCAGGGGGGAGGGGGGTGCCGATACCTGTCTAAGACAGGTATCTGCACCCACTTCCGGCATAAACTCCCACGGGAGTTTACGCAAGTTCCTGTCCCGGCAGACAGCGCTGAAGATTCTCATTGCGCCGAGCGACTCGCGCATGCGCAGTAGGGAATCGGGAAGTGAAGCAACTTCCTGATTCCCTCACCGAGAATGGCGCCGGCTACAGCAGAGAGCCGAGCGATCGATCGGCCTCTGCTGCTGACACCGCTGGAACCTGGAACAGGTAAGTGTCCATTTTTTAAAAGTCAGCAGCTGCAGTATTTGTAGCTGCTGGCTTTTAAAAAAAAAATTCAGTACAGCCCCGCTTTAAGTATGATATGCTGTTTTCCTGGCGCAGCATGGCAGCATACAATGGGCTGTGACTCCGCCCGACAACCTTATAGGACTAGTTAACTATAAATCAAAGACAGACCCAGCTCACAGCATTCTCCTTTTTGTACTCACCTAAACAGGACTAGAGTCGCAAGGTATACTTTACCATTTGTCGCCCCAACCAGGTTCAGGCTCTCCTGTGTGGAAGTCCTTCCTGTACAGCCTCTAAATTAGCTATATGGCTGGAGCCCCATTCTGGTGGTCTGGGGGGCATAGTTCAGCCTCTTCTGGGTGGAAGTCCTTCCTGTACAGCCTCTAAATGAGCTATATGTTTTGAGCCCCATTCTGGTTGTGCAAGCCTGTCAAAGAAGGCTTTAAAGTGGCAATGTTTTCCCTTTGTTTTCCATATGCGTTTCACTTCTTTTTTCTGTTTGTCAGTGCTTTCCTACACCTGTCTGTGTTCTGGGTGTTTTCCATTTTCAAGATTACTGCAGCAGTGCATGTACACTCTGAGCATGAAAGGCAGGAAGTGTGGCCAGTAGACATGTGCGATTAGTTTCGTACGAATTCGAAATTCGTACGAATTTTTCGAAATTCGTACGAATTTTTCGAAATTCGTACGAATCCGTAGTACGGCATCTTCTTCCATCTTCTTCCATCTTCTTCTTCCTCCGATCCGCTTCTTCTTGCTCTGGTCTTCTCGCCCGGCATCTTCTTCCATGGCGTCGGCGTCTGTTCTTCTGTGTCGGCCGCTCCTCGCAATGGGAGGCTCCCACTGTGTGAGGCTTTGCTGCGTCTGACAGGTCTTTTATAACGGAGGGCACCTGGTGACCCCGCCCCCCTCTGACGTCATGGGGAAAGCCATAGGGAAGTCCCCATGACGCCCCCGTGCGTCAGAGGGGGCAGGGTCACCAGGTGGCCCCGCCCTCCGTTATAAAAGACCTGTCAGACACAGCGAAGCCTCACACAGCGGGAGCCTCCCATTGCGAGGCGCGGCCCAAGAAGAGACACCGACTCCATGGAAGAAGATGCCGGACGAGAAGACCAGAGCAAGAAGAAGCGGATCGGAGGAAGATGCCAGAAGGAGAAGATGAAGAAACCGAAGGATGAAAGAAGGAAGACCAGAAGAAAGAAGATTTTAATAAAGGAATTGTCAAAGACCGTCTCCTGTAATTTTTACCATTTTTGTCACTTTTTTGGTGAAATGGTAGGGGTACTTTTGTACCCCCTTACCATTTCACACAGGGGGGGCCGGGATCTGGGGGTCCCCTTGTTAAAGGGGGCTTCCAGATTCCGATAAGCCCCCGCCCGCAGACCCCCACAACCAATGGCCAGGGTTGTGGGGACGAGGCCCTTGTCCTCATCAACATGGGGACAAGGTGCTTTGGGGGGGACCCCAAAGCACCCTCCCAATGTTGAGGGCATGTGGCCTGGTACGGTTCAGGAGGGGGGGAGCGCTCTCGTCCCCCCCTCTTTTCCTGTGGCCTGCCAGGTTGCATGCTCGGATAAAGGGTCTGGTATGGATTTTGAGGGGGACCCCACGCCATTTTTTTTTTTTTATTTGAATTTTTTTTTTCTTTTTTATCAATGACTTTCAATGAATGACTGTTCTCTGTGTTACGGGATCCGACAATTCATTAGCCCCGAGTGATTTTAAATAGCTTTTTTTCCTGCAAAAATGACACTTTGTCATTCGAATCATTCCAATTCATTCGAATAATTCGTTATATCCGCTATAATAATTTCTTTCGTATTAGTTGAAATTCGATATTTGGTAGTTGGATTCGAATTATTCTATGTGTTACGGGAACCGGCAATTCATTAGCCGCGAGTGATTATTAACGAGTCGTAACAATTTGTAACGATTCAAAACGATTCAAATTTTTTTAACGATTCGTACGAAATTCGTATTTCGTACGAATTCGAACGTAATTCGTACACAAATTACGAATTACGAATTTTTTTTTGTACGAAACGGAACGAAACGAAACAAATTTTTTGACGGTTCCCATGTCTAGTGGCCAGTTTCCTGGCTTGCCCTTTTCCAAGATGCCGATCTGAGCATATCACAACTAATTGTCAAGGGTACCAGTTTAAAATGTTTTTAAGGCATTTTTGGGCAACACGTGGTGGTGTTCTCTACTCATTCATGCTGGATGCTTATGTGGTCATTGTTTGCAGGTATGTTTTCTCTTTTTATGCATTCACCTGGGCTATTCCTATGTCCTTCTCAGTGTTGCTCTGGGATCACTGTGCTCCTTATAGCATTCACCTGAGCTCTTCCTATCTCTAGGGCCGGATTAAGAACATCATGGGCCATTGGGGCAGGATGTGGACATGAGACGCCGGCATAGGGGGAGGAGCCCGGAGGCGGTGGAGGTACAAGCCGCATGGAGCGGTGTCAGGCCGGGAGATCCGGGAGAGCAATGCGGTGGTGTGAGCCCGCGTAGCTTCTCCCTATTCCGACGGGGGACACCTGCTGAGAAACCCTCTGGGACCTCCTATCCCTGCTTCCTACTCCCACGCAGGCCATTTGTAGACCAGGCGCGGTGGGGGGAGAGACACGGCACTCAGCGGTTGCAGCGTTTATGTGCGGGAAGAGTGGCAGCTTCCCGCAGTATGTGAAGGAGACGGCGAGGTGCCGGATACTGACAGCCCCAAACCAGGATTCCTGGGGATGATGATGCACAGCCCCCACATAACTGTTCAGCATAAACCTCTACACCAGAACAAGTGATTGCAGCGGTGGGCTCGGCCCCCCCTATCCTGCTTACCCTGCATGTCGTTAGAAGGAGCAAGATAAAGCCTCAAATTTTTTCTCCGGAGCCCTGCAGTTGATCAGTTATTCCACCAGAGAACAGGTGACGGGGAGGGGAAACAGATGGGCTTCCCTCCCTCAGGTATGAACTCCTAATTATCCTAAACATACCACATGAACTGTCTTTTTGAAAAGCTTGAAATCATTGTAAATGTTCCTCACTCATCAGATACATCAGATTTGCAGGCATGATATTGGACTAATAATTTAAAGCTCATAACCACTGAAATAAGAAACCCTCTGCCAGTTTACATAGGTAGATGGTTGAAGAGAATTAACGGTCTGATGGATAAGCGATTTGAGGAATACGGTTATTTCAGCTGAAATGGAATATTGTATCAGATAAAATGACCAGGAACAGGTGTTAATAACAAGGAAAATAAATATATAGTATTCCTATACTCTTAAAGGAACAATAAGATATATTGAATGACGCTGTTTGGCTCTGGTTACGGATTCAACAAATATAGCATGCAGGACATTTGACTTAAGATGGCAAGGAATATGGGATAAAGAGTGGCGACCCGCTTTCTTGTTTACTGCGCTTGGAAAATAAATGTGCAAGGGTCCTGATAGGAGAATCTTTTTCCGCCAGACAGTGGTGTTAGCACTTGCATAACTATTGAAAGGTTCGAAGTGGATCCCAATAGGACCGTGGGGTATAAAGAGACCCGGGGTATATACCTACTTCAGATAGACCTTTGAAGCAATCTAAGATACAGGGAAAAATTGTGCATCTTCAGAAGCTGTGAACTGTCTTTTTTTTTTTTTCTCTCTTTCTCCTTCTTGCTCCCATTCATCCCAACATAGACTCCACTGTGGAAGGGAAAAGAAGGGGGCCTATCAATCGTGATAATAAATGATCACAGGGTCTGCCTTATTGTGCGCTTGATATAAAAGACAAAGGATTAATGTGCGTTGGTGAGAGGCTCAGTATCAACCCAGACAAATCACTGAAAGTTTTTTTTTTTTTCCTCAATTTATAAACTCCCTATGTCAGCTGGAGAGTCATAGGGGTAAGCATAAAAATATTAGGGTCCCCTTACTTCATCTCAAAAAAGGGGAAAACAACAGAGGACAACAGTGAACTCTGCCCATTGCGCCTCTTGGGGGAGGAATGGCTAAGGTTCTCACCTACATCAGATAAAAATGAAGGGGAGGTCACAAAGGGGAACAGAGCCGAAGACTCCCAAAGACAGCCTCAACACAAGTACTATACAGAAATATCTGAAAGATATAAGTTTAAAAAGTCCCGAGATGGAAAAGAAACAGCAAGGGGCGAAAGAAAAGAAAAGAGAGCTGGAAAAACAGAAAGCAGAGCAGGCTGAGGGCCTCAGACTAGAAGTAGACCCAGAAAGATCCAGGGATTCTGGATCTACCATGTCGCAAAGAGACTTTTCACAAATTCCAACTAAAATCGAAATGGCAGAAATGTTCGCCAAACTCAAAAGTTCAATTAAAACTGAAATTACAAACATTAGAACGGACATGGGATATTTGCTGAAAAGAGTAGAGACTATGGAGGCCACGGCGACTGAACAAGTTAAAGATATACTGGAGCTTAGAAAGCAAATGGATAAAATGCAAATTAATCAAAGGGACATGACCTATAAAATGGAAAGTCTGGAGGACCAGAGTAGAAGACAAAATATTAGGATTAGGGCGCTCCCCGAACAGAAAGGGGAAGATCTAGCCCTAAAAATTAAAAGTATTCTCAAGCCACTATTAGAAAAACCGGAGGGAAAGGATTTAAAAATTGACCAGGTTCACCGCATTAGAAAACCCATCGGGGTAAGGGAGGAAGCTCCTAGAGATGTACTGATCAGGTTTCACTCCTACGAGGAGAAATCCCAAATATGGAATAAGCTTTAAGGAAACCCCCCTCTGAAATATGGAACAGTCGAGCTGCAGGTTTTTTCTGACCTTTCTGCCGGGACTTTGGCAAGGAGAAGACAGATGCGACCTTTATTGGAAATCTTAAGGACTTCAAATATTAAATACAGTTGGGGATTCCCCGCAGCTTTGATTGTGGTTAAATCAGGAAGAATAATACGGTTGAAGTTCCTTGATGAGATGCAAAATTTTTGCCAGGACTTGAGGATCCCAGTTCCTAATATCCCTGGTCTTCCAGAAGCAACTTGATAATTCTAAGTGGATTTGTTTATAGGGGGAGAGTGGGGGGGGGGGGGGGGGGGGTTTTTTCCTTTTTTCCTGCATCAAGTAATATGGTGGATGTGTAGAGGGGTGAGCAGGTGTGGGGCGGGTTTTGAGGGCAGGGAATACTTGGAGACTCTTGAGGGTTTTACATGGGCTTGGCAGGCTCTCCCCTCCTCCCCCCTAAGTTAACGGGAGGAGGTGAGAGATCCAGCCTAGGAGGGAAGAGATCTAGCATATGACCACCAGGTACGGAGTTCCACCCTTAAAGGCACAGTGGACAGGGGAGATCTCTACGGGATGCCCCACTGTTCACAGAGGGTCGGAAATCGACCAGGGGGTAGGGGGGGCAAGAGACTGTCCCTGCCTTGCAAGAACGAATAATTGTATATGAGTTTGATGGGTCCTGTTGCTGCATAAATCCATGGGTGAAACATGGAAGGTAGAGATTTAAAGTTGATCACATATAATGTAAAAGGTTTAAACTCCCCGATGAAGAAATATAAGATTCTCAAGGAGTTACAGAAGTATCAGGTAGAAATTGCCTTCTTACAGGAGACCCATATAAATCACAAGAGTAATATTAAGATTTTCTCCCATGAACATCCGGTGTGGTATTACGGCGATTCCCCAACAAGAGGAGCCAAGGGGGTGGCAATTGGATTTGCGAAAAACATCAAATTCAACCTCCTAGAGAGATTGGTGGATGACGAGGGTAGGTTTTTAGTTTTAAAAGGAAAAATAGGTGAAAATTTACTCACTTTGGTAAACATATATGGCACAAATAAAAATCCGATTGGGTTCCTCTCCCAGGTCTTGTGTCGACTAGCAGACTTCCGGGCAGGGGAGGTTGTTTTAGCTGGCGACTTGAACTTTGGATGGGATCCCAATATGGACTCCACATCTAGGGTGCGGAGCCAGAGTCTCCAGCAATTAAAAAAAATAAAATTAAAATTGCATCAAAACCATTTGATTGATGTCTGGAGGGTCCAACATCCGAAAGTCAAGGACTATACGTTCTTTTCCCCGGTACACGGTACGCATTCGCGTTTGGATTATTTTTTAGTAGAGCATAAAATGCTGGAACAGATAGTAGCATCTAAGATTGAGATAACAACTCTTTCAGATCACGCCCCTGTGTCGATGACTGTGAGTCTTCCAGGGATTCAAAGGTGACCATATACATGGTGTTTGAATGATGCCCTGCTAGCTGAAGATACCATAGAGCAAATTATAAGAAGCGAAATAGAATTTTTTTTTTTTTAAGTCAACGTCACAGGGGAGACATCAGATGCTTCACTATGGGAAGCGCATAAAGCGTGTATTAGAGGGATTCTTGTCTCAATTGGAGCGGGTAAAAAAAAAAAGAGCAACAGGAGTATGTGTCTCAGCTTACAGAAGAAATACACATACTAGAACAGGAGCATAGGGGTGGTAGTTCACAAAGTCAGACTATTTTTCATAGATTGCTAAACAAAAGGGAAGAACTAAAAATGGTTAGGCCTCATGCACACGAGACGCTGTTAAACGCGCGTTCAGAGGCAGTTGGACACTTTTTTCAACTGCACCTGAACGCATGCAATGTTATCCTATGTGTCCATGTACACAGTCTAGTTTTTTCCCGTTTTTATGCAGTTGCGTTTAACCTCGTTTTTCCAGAAGCAAAAAAATGCGTTCAGACACTTTGCTTTTCTGCGTTTCAGACGCAAAACGCAGCTAAACGCGGGCACCTGCGTTTAGCCGCGTTTGCGTTTATAAGCCTTTTTAAAGGAACCCAATTTTTTGGAGCAGAAAACTCAGAAATATGATGGTAAACCATAAAAAATACTAGAAAAATTGGTTTAAAATGTCGTAATTAGTTTAGAGTTCATAGAGCATATATACTCACTGATGCATACATGTTTGTGAAATATCCAACGGACATTCGCTGTGCCATCAACGGATGGGTCCAATATCGACAAGCTCTGATTCTGGACCTCTCATGCAAATTTGCGACGACATTGCTGCCGCATCAAGAGCAACATCAGGAGCATTTCCTGACATATATTCAATATGGGATCCATTTAAAAAAAAAAAAAAACACAGAAAGAGAGGCAAATGCAAGTGTACAACTGCTCTCTCTGATCAAAATGGCAGAAATAGTTAATAATACATGCTTTCTGAGCTTGGGGAGGGTCTATATGATGTTATCTTTACAAATGCTTATAGACGCAAACGCATCTAAACGCAACTAATAGCGTCTAAACGCGGCATGAAAACACAGCAGAACGCGCGTTTTTAAACGCAGGTTTCTGCTTTTTAAAACGCGCGTTCAGCAGAGTTTGCATCTGCGTCTCGTGTGCATGGGGCCTTATAAATAAGGATGCGAGGAAGTGGTTTCATAAATTAGCGAAAGAGAGACAGCTTTGGGAAACAAAACTAGTAAACATTTAGCCAGAATGCTTAAAAAAAAAAGAGGGAAATTAACTTCATTGAAAAAATACAAAACAAAGCAGGATCAATGATAACTATTACTAAAGACATTGCCAGCGAGTTTAAGACATATTATGAAGCTCTATACGATGTAAAATGTAGAGGGCCGCGTACACAATCTGAAGCGGAAGAATGCCAGGACTTTGTTGTGAAGAGCTTCGTACCCTCATTATCATCTGATGATAGTTTGGATATGGACAGATATATAACTGAAGAAGAAATATACGAGGCCCTAAAGAGTACTCCAATGGGGAAAAGTCCGGGACCAGATGGATTCGCTGTGACCTATTTTAGAAGATGCAAAGATCTACTTGTCCCTAGACTATGCAAATATTGGAACCAATTGGGGGTGGGCAGCTTAATGGGAAAAGAGGCCTTGATGGCCTCTATAACCTTGATCCTCAAAGAGGGTAAGTATAAAATGTTATGTTCCAGTTACCATCCCATAGCCCTTTTGAATGTGGATACAAAGCTGTTCGCAAAGGTCCTGGCCAATAGAATAAAGCTAAAGATGTCCGAACTAGCGGGACACCCTGATCAGGCGGGATTTATCCCTGGGCGAGAGGGAAGAGATAATGGGATCAGAGCTCTGCTGTTGCTCCAGGCTAGCAAGTTAGAGGAGGTCCCCAGTCTATTCCTGTCGATGGTTGCCGAAAAGGCCTTCGACGGGATAGACTGGGGACCTATGTTTACAACATTGGAGGTTATGGGGGTTGGACCTAGAATGATTGATTGGATAGAGGTTCTATATGATCGTCCACAGGCGAGGGTTAAGGTGAACGGCCTGCTATCGCTCCCTTTTGAAATGAGAAATGATACACGTCAAGGATGCCCCTTGTCTCCTCTCCTGTTTGTGTTATCTTTGGAACCTTTATTATCAACTATACGAAACTCTCCCGACATAAGAGGGATAGGGGTTGGAGAAGAGGAGCACAAGTTAGCGGCTTTTGCCGATGATGTACTTTTTTTCATAGCGAACCCTAGGATCTCTCTACCAAATCTTCTGAGAGCATTGAGGACATGTGGCCACACCTCAAATTTTAAGATCAATCTTACTAAGTCAGAAATTCTTAATAATCAATATTGCTAAAATGGAAGCGGGTCTACTAGCTAAAGAGTTTCATTTCCCCTGGAGAGAGAACATTAAATACTTAGGAGTGAGGTTGGCAGAAACTCTGAGGAAAACGTACGTGATAAATTATCTCCCTTTACTAGACGAGATTAAAAGTGAAACAAAAAAGATGACACTGTGCCCTCTGTCTTGGATGGGGAGAATTAATGCCGTTAAAATGATTATAGCCCCAAAAGTGAACTACAAATTTCAGATGCTTCCATTATCGGTACCCCAAGCTTTTTTTAAAACTTTAAAAGGCATTATTTCAAGGTTCATATGGTCCAATAAGAAGCCATGTATAGCCGCTAGGGTTTTGTGTAGGGAGAAGAAACAGGGTGGGCTTGCGCTGCCCGACTTTGAGAAATATTTTAGTGCAGTTGTACTGTCCCGGGTGACGGAATGGACAAAGGAGGGTAGTAATAAGAGATAATTAAACATAGACAATTCACTAAGTAATAGACACTTGGGCCACGACATTTGAAATCCACCAAAATTTAGGATATTGGGGGGGAGAGCACACGAAATTACACAGGTCACATTAAAGGTTTGGGATAGGTTATGCAGGGGAAAAAAATGGGAATATAATTCCCCTTTAATATATTTAAAAAAATAATATTTTTGAGCCAGGAAGGAGCAAACTTTGGGGTAATTGGATTAAAAAAGGAGATGCACGTTTGAGAGATATTATTAAATCAGGAAAAATAAGCACAATGCACGAGTTAAGTAAAGATGTAGAATTAATGTCGATTGACGCCTGGAGGTATACTCTATTGAAACATTTTGTAGAAGGGCTGCCGCAGCCGATTCGAGGCGAAGACGATTATACCGAAATGGAAAGAATCTGTATGCGCCCCTCCACCAGAAATAATATCTCACGTATATATAAAATGCTGATCTGTGAAGATTTCACAGGAGTCCCTCCATGCGTCAAAAGATGGGAGGAGGAACTTGGGGTTCCTTGCAGTATAAATAGAAGCAATAAAATTTTTAAGTTTATACACGGAGCTGCGCTAGACATTAAAACTATAGAAACAAACTATAAATGTCTTTCCGGCTGGTACCTGACTCCTGTTAAAATGAGTAGATATCAAAAAGACAAATCCCCCGAATGCTGGCGAGGTTGTGGATCTTCTGGTACTATGGCTCATATATGGTGGGAATGCCCCATTATCAAAAAATATTGGCAACAAATCCTTGACCTAATCAAAAATATTACAAAAAAAAACTATCCCAGAAGATCCTTGGGTGGTATTGTTCCACGGGACGGATGTTTCCATGAGACAATACAAGGAATCCTTAATCCCCATATTTCTTAATGAAGCTAAAAATTTGATCCCAAAGAAGTGGATGGAAAGGGAGAGTCCGTGGATAGGGGAATGGATTGCCCGAATAAATTGACATCAAAAAATTGAAAGAGTAGAACCCTATAAGGAAAATAATACCAAGGAAGGAACGGGAGATGGAAAGTGGCATGGCTGGGAGGAGTTTAAAAAAAACATGGAGATATGTTGAAGAGATAATTGGATAAGAAGGAGGGTTTGATTTCCCCCAAGGGGATAATGAGGGATAGAAAATGTTGTTATGCGTGAGAAAACGGACCGTGAGTATAGGAACCCATTGGATTAACTTGCAAGGCGGGGGCGGGGGGGGGGATACGGGGGAGTAAAATGTAATAAAGGTTTGAGGAAATGAAATGTATGTAAATTTTGAAAATGTTGAAATAAAGAAAGATTTAAAAAAAAAAAAAAGAACATCATGGGCCTGGTGCTGAGGATTTTGGTGGGGCTTTTTATAAAAATAAATAAATAAATGATTAAAAATGCAAACAATTTTTTGTTATAACAAATTGAATTAAATAGAGAGAGGGAGGATGAGAGAGAGAAAGAAAGGGCATGAGAGAGGGGTGAGGGTAAGAGAGGGAGGATGAGAGAGAGAGGGGGATGAGAGAGAGAGAGGATACGCATGCGTGGGAGTGACAGCAACTCAGCCTGGCCAAGGCAAGTGACCAATGGAACAGAACCCAGAAGGAAGACTGGGTGAAGATGGAAGAGCCCAGGACCCGCCGGATTGATCACAGCGCATCGCTGGAGGGCTCAGTCTGACAGGTAAGTGTCCCCTAATGTGCTAATATGCTGTGCATACTAGTACATTATGGCATAACCTACCTCGGGGCCTCTAAAAAGTAGTAATGTTAGCAAAGTTTACTACTGCTTTAATATCACAGGATCCCAGGAGCCTCTCATGGGGCCCCCTACTGACCCGGTAGCCCTTGGGCAGTGCCCAAGTGCATAGTTGCCAACATTTCAAAAATATTTGCAGGGACACTTTTTTACCAGTGGTATGTATATTTAGAGTAGCTGAAATCCACTATGTTCCTCTATACATCACAATAATAATCACAAAATTAAATGAGTACTAATAATGGGCAGAACAAATATGAGGACTGAAAAGATTTCCTTTAGTTGAACTAACAAAAGTGTGTCCATTCTAGAGCTGGTAACATTGAGGATATTCAATATAATTTTAACCAACTCAATACAGGGCATTTTCACCCCCTTCCTGCCCAAGCCATTTTTCAGCTTTCAGTGCTGTCACACTTTGAATGACAATTGCGCGGTCATACAACACTGTGCCCAAATGAAATCATTTTGTCCAAGTTGAGAGTGCACCCGGACGCCTTGAATTCTCCCTCAGTTACTTCGCCTCGGACCAGCCGGTTCCGAGACTCGGGAACAGATGGATCCTCGCCCCAGACCAAGCTGGTCTATGGAGCCTGTCTAACCAACCATGTTACGGGGCGGCACGCGCTCCCGTGAACGAGACCCCTCGCGGGGCTACCCCGGTCCAGATCCAGGAACAGGCAACTATGGCTGAACGAACCCCAAACACGTGACTCTAGCATCTTAAGTACCCCTCCCCAGACTCCTTAGTGGGGCCAAACGCACCCACTGATTGGCTCAGAGGAATGCCGGTACCCAAACGTCCAACCAGGCCTGATTCTAAACATGTCATGTGTGCCTTACTGCACACATGATCAGGCAGAACCCCAACACAGCCCAGCCAAACTGATGCCAAAGTTACCCTACTCAATTAGCTCTCAGAACCTCTTTACTGTCCTGAGAGAAAAACAACTAAATTTACACATAGCGGACACCTTGAAAAGGTGTCACCGCTACACTAGTAATGGCGGCAATCTGCAATTTTTATCATGACTGCGATATTGCGGCCGACAGATCGGACACTTTTGACACATTTTTGGGACCATTCACATTTATACAGCGATCCGTACTATAAAAATGCATTGATTACTGTATAAATGTGACTGGCAGGGAAGGGGTAAACACTAGGGGGCGCTGAAGGGGTTAATATGTTCCCTGGGAGTGATTCTAACTGTAGGGGGAGGGGATTCACAAGGGGAGGAGACTGATCGGTGTTTCTCTGTACTGAGAAGACACCAGCGTCTCCTCTCCTCTGACAGGACCGTGGATCTGTGTGTTTACATACACAGATCCACGGTCCTGCTGTGTTACCGGGCAATCACGGGCGCCAGGCACGCGCATCGTGTGCCCAGTGACACGGCGCGTGCGCGCGCACTCCCTGGAGGGCCGGGAAAGGGAGGGCGTCATATGACGCCCTCCTGCCACGAGAGCTGCGCCGCCTGGCTGTCAATTGACAGCCGGCTGTCGCAAAGCAGTTAAAGAACTGTTTTTGTGGGTAAGAGGCATAGGGGAGGAGTATGGATGGTATAAAAGTGGGATGTATGTGCAGGTGAGGGAGAGGAATGTGGAGGGTATAACAGTGGGCACTATGTACAGGAGAGGAGTGTGGAGGTTATGGCAGTGGGCGCTATGTACAGCAGAGGAGTGTGGGGGGTATGACAGTGGGCAGTATGCACAGCAGAGGAATGTGGAGGGTTGACAGTGGGCACTATATACAGGAGAGGAGTGTGGAGGGTATGATAGGGGCAGTATGTGCAGGAGAGGAGTGTGGAGGGTATGATGGGGCAGTATGTGCAGGAGAGGAGTGTGGAGGGTATGATATGGGCAGTATGTACAAGAGAGGAGTGTGGAAGGTATTATGGGGCAGTATGTACAGGAGAGGAGTGTGGAGGATATGATAGTTGGCAGTATGTACAGGAGAGGAATGTGGAGGGTATGACAGTGAGCAGTATGTACAAGAGAGGAGCGTGGACGGTATGACAGTGAGCAGGATGTACAGGAGAGGAATGTGGAGGGTATGACAGTGGGCAGTTTGCACAGGAGAGGAATATGGAGGGTATGACAGTGAGCAGTATGTACAGGAGAAGAGCGTGGAGGGTAAGACAGTGGGCAGTATGTACAGGAGAGGAATGTGGAGGATATGACAGTGGGCACTATGTACAGCAGAGGAGTGTGGGGGGTATGACACTGGGCAGTATGCACAGCAGAGGAATGTGGCGGGTATGACAGTGGGCGGTATGTACAGGAGAGGAGTGTGGAGGGTATGGTAGGGGCAGTATGTACAGGAGAGGAGTGTGGAGGGTATGATAGGGGCAGTATGTACAGGAGAGAATTGTATGACAGTGGGCAGTATGTACAGGAGAGGATTGTGGGGGGTATTACAGGGGGCACTATGTATAGGAGAGAAGTGTGGAGGGTATGACAGTGGGCACTATGTATAGGAGAGAAGTGTGGAGGGTATGACAGTGGGCACTATGTGTAGGAGAGAAGTGTGGAGAGTATGACAGTGAGCACCATGTATAGGAGAGGAGTGTGGAGAGTATGACAGTGAGCAGTATGTACAGGAGAGGAGTGTGGAGGGTATGATGGCGGACACTATGTACAGGTGAGAAGGATGAAGGAATCTGGGAAGGAAAAATGTAAAGGTTTGTGAAAGGATGTTTAGGGAATTCGTAGTGGTTAAGCGGGCCATACATGGATTGAAATGAAGCCAATTAAGCAGAGACCATCCATAGTCGATCTATGTATCGGCTAGCTGGTTGTACATAAGTCAATCTATTAATCGACTTAAGTACAACCAGCCTGTCAGGTTTTTCACAAAACAATCAGTGCTGCCAGCTATAGTTAGCAACACACTGATCATTGTGTTCTGTGGGTTGGGAAGGCTCCCCACTGGCAGAACACAATAACACTGCGGGAGTGATTCCCTCATCCACAGGTCAGCAGGTAAGAGCATGTGTGGGGACAGGCTGGGGAGAGATGTCTGTCAGCAGGGGGTGTGAGGTGGTCATAGAGCGATATTAATCAGCAGGTGGGGGGAGTAACTGGGAGTGATATCTTTTGGAGTAGGGTCTGTCACCTGCAAGTTGGGAAATGGTCACCTGTGATATAAGTTAAAGGGAGATGGCTAACATGGGAAGTGCCTGGGGAGTGACCTGGTTGGTGGTGAGTGTGAAATGGATGATGTGTTTCAAGTTTCTTTCAAATTTGTGGTAATGCTTACTCCCCTCTGAAAAGTGATCTCTGGTGGATTGCGTTTCAAGGAGTGGTATAGCAGCAGCTGAAAGGCATTCATGAGGTGCTACTGCCACCTCCTTGTTTTTTTTTTTTTTTTTACATCGCTGAATGCTAGTTTTACATTGTTGAACTATGCTGCTACTGCGAGCGAGTTTGGCTTGCAGTTGCAGAGTTTCCCCATGGAAATCAATAGGTGAGTTTGACAGGCGGTGCTGCCTGTCAAACTCTGCAGGCTCCAAGCTGTCCATTGGGCTCAATGCCTCTGACAAGAAGTGAGGAGAAGTCTGCTGCAAACAGAGTGTGCCAGCTTGTATTTAAAGCGGAGCTCCGTCCTGGGGAAATTTTTTTATTTTTTTTTAAAAGTCAGCAGCTACAAATATTGCAGCTGCTGACTTTTAAAAATCGGACACTTACCTGTCCCGGGGTCCAGCGATGCGGGGGAACGAGGACCCCCCCTCGTTTCCCGAGCCGCTCACGGCGCCGACATACCTAATGTGGGAACCCGGCTGTGGCTTCACAGCCGGGCACCCACTGCGCATGCGCGAGCGGCGCCGTGCGCCGTGATTTGACGCTCAGTCATCTGGGACACGTGACAGGTCCCAGATGACTGTGCGGCGCAGAGGGGGAAGTGACGTTTTGCCCGGGCAATGAAGGTGGCAGACTTCGAGGGACCCCCTAGCAACAGGCATTTAGAGGTGAGTAAAAATTTTTTTTTTCCAATTATTTATTTTTAATTTTTTTAATGATTTTTAAGCCCCTTTTTTTTTTTTTGACCGCAACCCCACTTTAAATTGGCCGCTCTGTATGTAGCTTCTGACATGCTGCACAAGGAGCCCTGTATCTCCAGAACCATAGATGATAGGAGCCCCATATTGTGAGCAGTGGTGGGGTAGGTCTTCAGTGACCCCTGGTGGTCGAGCCATGACCCTTGAAGCCATTTTTTTCCAGGCAATGTGGATCAAGGTCATCATCTCACCTCTCATTATCATTGCTTGCCGTCTACACCACCGGTTACCAAACCTAATAGTCACTGCGTTTGTGGTGGAAAGTGATTGCCTGACAAGCTAGTATGTCAAGTCTGCCGGCCAGAACATTTAAAAATTAAGCGCAGGAATACAGGCAGCATTGATCAATGTCATCATCTTGTCTCATTGTTATTACTCTCCATCTACAAACACCACAGGTTACCAGCCTTAATGGTTGCTGCGTTTGTGGTGGGAAGTCATTGCTTAACAAGCTAGAATGGAGGAAGTGACAACTGACAATGAAGGGCATGTCAGGAAAGTAGCGGCCTTGATTAAAGAATCGACCAAAGAGTCAATTCATGAAGCCTGTACTCCTCAGTCAGTGGCTGAATTGCCTAGCAATTCCAACCAGAGCCAGTAGGTGGTGGCCAAATTGGAAAGCTTGTCTGAGGACAAAGACAATAAAGGGGCCACAGGCTTTGACATTTGCCCAATAGAGCCTTTTGTAAGGGAAGTTAGGATGTAATTGCCTGGGGTGAAGTGGAGGAAACTCTCCATAAAGTTAGAAAGTACTCCTTTCCCTTCATTGAATGACTGGAGGAGTTAATCCAGGAAGAATGGCAAGAGCCAGAGAAAAAGGCCTGTATAAACAACAGGTTGTCAAAACTGTATCCCCAGAAAGAGCCAAAGGTCAACCTACTGCTGTCTTCTTCGATGATGGATTCATCATTAATGTGACTGACAAGACACGTCACCTTGCGGTGATGTTCAAGGACGCTCTAGTCCGAAAATTAGATCTAGATCTGAAGTGCTCCTACGTACTGTAACATCTGCAGGTGCCTGCAGGCCAGTAATAACATTTGCAGTGATAGGCAGAGCAATATCGAGTTAAATGGTCAATATTATGGATGAAGTGGAGAGAGACAAGATGGCATGAGCATTGTAAGAGCTGAAATTGTCAGGAGAATCTGTGGTGGAGATGTCAGTAGGCAATATTTAAAGTTCTTTAACATCGATGTTGCCAGCGGTCATGGCAAGGAGGGCATTATGGCTGAAGCCATGATTGGCGAATCCCGCCTTAAAATCAGTGCAAGATACCAAACGATGGCACCAATCTAGTTGGGGGTAGACTGGATACAGCCATCGCAAGGGTGACCACTGTCAGGTTAGGGCAGATTTCATCTGACAAAAATCAGAAAAATTAGAAAGGTCCAGCATATATAGAGGGCATCTCCCGGGTAGATATGAGGAGGGAAAATCCTACAGACCGGGAAAAGATTACAAAATGAACTAGAAAAGTACCCAATCTTCATTGTTGAGAAAACAGCAGAAGTCCTTTTAAGGGTGCGCTCATCCAGGGAGTACCTCTGGGAGCCAGATGAAGCTCTGCACACACACACACATGCCTGGATGAAACATTTTCAGGATCAGTAGGCCACATCAGCTATATTGGTTCGATATTGGTGGAAGTTTAAGAAATATCCACCTTCCGATCTCTTCCAGCCAGCCAGGCTACAGGATTTGATGGAAAAGTAAAAAATTCTGGTCTGGGGGGCGTGTCCAAGAGGCGAAAGTAGCAGAAGCATAGTGAGAGAGCTACGCTGTCTATCCTGCTATTAATCCTGTCTCCCTGCGGATATTCATCCCTCTGAACCCACCGAAGTCCTGGTAAGGACTGACAGACCTGGTATGCCCTATAAGCGCAGATCAACGGTGCACCAGAAACCCTCTCTGTCTCCCTCACAGCCTCGTGTCGTGAAAGTTGGACCCGGCAAGCCCTCCAACATGGCGTCGCAGATGGAGGAAGCAGACCCAGTGATCCAGGAGCATGACAATTTTACTGCCCTGATGCAGGCCATCAATACCTGCCAAACCACACTGACGGGCAAGATCGATTCCATTCAGCTAGAGATGGGCCTAATCCGCAAGGATATGGACAAGTTCCTGACCCGACTGACAGAGGTTGAGCACCGAGTGGGGGATGAAGAGGACCACTCCACCTCCCTCCACACCCTCACTACTAAGGTACGGGCACTCGAACACCGAGCCGAAGATGCCGAAAACCGGAAGAATAACCCCTGCATCATAGGCTCCCGGAGGGATCGGAGGACCCCAATCCTGCAGCCTTTACCGAACACCTCCTCTGGCAGGTGCTGCCGCAAGCGGCCTTCTCTCCATTCTTTGCGGTCAAACATGCCCCCAGAATGCCTGCTGCCTGTGAAGCTCCGGGAGCCCCCCTGTGCTCATTCATCCTCCGGCTCTTGAACTTCCGTGATAGAGACCTGGTGCTGCGGGAAAGCAGGAAGATAGAAGCCCTGCGATTTGAAGGCTCCAAAATCATGATCTTCCCGGATTTCTCTGTGGAGACACATAAACAACGAAAATCCTTCGATCACGTGAAGCTCACCATGCGAAAAAAAGAGGTTTGAAATACAGTATGTTGTTCCCCGCTAGGCTGCGAGTACATGATGGAGAGTCCCTTCGCTTCTTTACCTCCCCAGAGGAAGCCTCTAACTGGATTGAATCTCTTCCACCCACTGAAGCCACGGACTGCAATGAGACCCGTCTCTCTCTCCTCTTCTTCCTGGATGGGTGAGTTACATGCTAGCTTGTCAATGCTCTGACTGTTCCATACATAACTCTATATGTTACCGGCTCCCTTCCTGTTGGCTACCTCGATGTTTATCTGACTATGTTTGCTCTGGGAGGCCAACACGGAGGCCCACCTGGCTCCCGGGAGCGGTAGCTGTGGACACCTGCTAGCCCCATCCTCAAGTGGGAACTTCTACCCCGGTGTAAATAGAGGCTTATTAATGCTGTACAGCTGACTTTTTATTCATCAGCGATGGGGAGAGATGGAGACGCCAGTCCTGCTTTACCTGCCAAAGATCAGATTTGGGAACTTACCTACACTTTCTCACAGGACCCTTGGTTCCATCAAGAACTGTGCCCCCAGTGTTAACTTGGAGAATACCTTCCTGCAGGGAGGTCAATATATTACCCCCCTTTTCAGGGGCTAATCCTAACTTTTTTTTTTTTTTTTTTTTACAGGCAGCACGGTTGCTGACTAAGGTGAACTTATTTCTCATTGTGCCTTCTAGGCGCCCTCTTGATATACTGCTCCCTAGAGACTACTAGTAGTCATGTTTAGTTTTGGTTGTCAAATGTGCCCTGGTTTTTGTGGCGGCATGGGGTGGGGGGAGTTGAGGTGTTTTATAAGTTGCAGCAGCATTTGATGTTTAAATGCTATGCTTTTTTATGTTCTCTTTTCTGTTTCTTTTATATTGTTTTTAATGAGGTATGACTGTGCACTATGGATAATGCTGGAAATATTGCTTTTATTCCTGATCTTATTGATGGCTCTGGACGGAGATCTGGGGGGGAGGGGAGCCATTGTTATTATCCCACCTTCAGCATGGCTCCCCTGAAACTATTCTCCTGGAATGTGCGGGGGTTAAATTCGAAATTTTAAATGATCTGTTTTTTTTTCTTTCCTTAAAATACACCTACCGCACATCTGCATACTGCAGGAGACCCATCTCACCGGATCCAGGGTGCTCTCCATTAAAAAACCCTTTCACCCTTTCCTCCCACTCCCGAGGGGTTAGTATTCTGGTTCATAAAACGCTTCCCTTCACGCTGCTGGATCTCCATCTAGACCCAGATGGTCAATATGTGATCATGCATGCTTTGTGCGACAGAATTGATATAGTAATGGTTGGTTTATATGTTCCACCACCTGCAAATATGGCGGGCTTGCATAAAATCCTGAGTATTGTGGCCAAATTCCCCACTTCCAATATTATCCTAGCAGGTGATTTTAATATGACCCCCAATCCCAGTGCTGACAAACTGAGCCCAGGTTTGACGACTGACTTGGCCCTGTCACGATGGGCAGAGCTATATGGCCTACATGACACGTGGCGATGGAAACACCCGCATGCGAGACAATTTACGTGCTACTCAGCCACTCATGCTACACTCTCTCGCATAGATCTAGTCTATGTCAGTGACCCCTTACTACCCATCTCTATCCTCCCACGTGGCATCTCAGACCATGCTCGGATCCTGGTAAGCTTTGCCACTGACTCAGCGGCCGTACTAGGGTTATGGAGACTTTCCAGATACTGGATCACAGATGAGAAGATGGAGCCACTGATGCTGTCCGCGGTTAGGGACTACTGGCATCACAACCACCAATCTGCTCCCCCAGCCATGGTCTGGGATGCATTTAAAGTCTATGCTAGGGGCAGATAACAATTTAATATTGCCAAGAACAAGAAAAAATCAAGACTCAAACTCTCTGGGGCTGAGTTGAGGGCTCTTAAACTGGAAGAAAGATATACAAACTCCCCAGACCAGAGCACACACACTGATATGCTCACAGCCTACAAAGAACTGGTGCTGATCTGTGCCACTTCCTGTCTGCCTTTCCTCCTGGCTCAAACTCAGCGTATTTTTGAGCAGGGTAAACACCCGGGCCGACTGTTAGCCTGGGTGCTGGCTGAGAGGACAGGGAATCCCTGCATTGCGAACATTAGAGATGAAGATGGTACATTACTCTCTGACCCGAAACACATCAATGCCAGATTTAAGCAATATTATACGCACTTCTATGACTCTAGGGCTACCTACTCCCTAGATGATTTAGCCCAGTTTCTAGACACAGTGGATTTCCCAACCCTAACCGTAGTAGCCGCACAGACTCTTGAAAGCCATATCACCCTAAAGGAGGTCCAAGGGGCTATTAAATCTTTACAGGCGGGTAAAACCCTGAGTCCTGATGGACTGCCCTCAGAGTTCTACAAAATTAATTTAGAGGTTGTTGGCCCGCACTATCTCTCAATGGTCACTAAGGCATTAGAGTTGCAGTCCCTCCCATCTTGTATGTCAGAGGCGGTGATTGTTGTCATACCCAAACCCGGTAAGGATCCAGAACTCTGCTCGTCTTACAGGCCCATATCTCTACTTAACTTAGATGCTAAAATCCTAACCAAGATATTGGCCAATAGATTGAGCAAGATCATACTCTCCTTAATACATGGAGACCAAACAGGATTTATGCCGGGCAAGGGTACAGACATCAATATCCATTGGCTCCACACCAACATAGCACTATCCAGAGATCAAAATAATGGGGGAGCCTATGGCGATCCTGATCCGTGCATCAGATAAAACAGACTCACTTGTGGCGGCACTGGCGATCATTGACAGGTTTGGTAAATTCTCTGGAGTTAAAATGAATTGAGGTAAATCCGATCTATTCCCACTCTCCGAGTCTGCTCCCCCTCCATCCTCCCCGATCTGACTACAGAGGGTTTAACAATTTAGATACCTTGGCATTGAAGTCGCTACTGAATTATCCCGTTATCTGACAGACAACCTGTTTCCGGTCATGCAGACTTTGGTAGAGAAATGCCAATCCTGGAAAACCCTTCCCTTAACACTGGTAGGATGGGTAAATCTGTTAAAAATGACCTTCCTCTCTAAATTTCTAGAGATATTTCGGAATACCTCTGTCCCCATCCCTGCTGCTTTCTTCCGCAAATTAGACAGCATAGTTACTTCTTTCATCTGGGGAGGGAAGGTCCCTAGGATATCTAAAACCAAACTACAACTCCCACTGTCCTCAGGGGGCCTGGCATTGCCCTCCTTCCAGAAATACTATTGGGCGGCAGTGCTGGTCACTGTCCGCTGGTGGTTTCTCCAATCCAGCTCTAACCCTGCGGTTAACCTCGATGCGGCCATGCTGGGCTCCTACTCGGCCCTAACCAACATAGTATATAGGGGGGTGAAGGCTTGCCCACAAGCAATGACATTGATGTGCACCATGGTTCAGGTTTGGGAAAAGGTTACTGCCGCAGTCAAGGCTGACAACACTATCTCACCCCACACCCCACTATGGGGCAACCCCAAACTTCCACACTTTAGATCTGTTCCGAATCCCAGTATCTGGGCTAGATTTGGGGTGGTGAAGTTGCAACAAATCATGCCCAATGGGGTGTTACTCCCCTTCCTGGAACTTAAAGAGACATATCAGCTTCCCTCGTGGAAGCTGTTTCGTTACCTACAGTTGAAACACGCCTCACAGGCACAATTCCCCAATCCAATCTCAGTGATACCACATGTAGTAGAGAGATTTCTCATTTCCAGGGGTGTAGATAGAGTCCTGTCCTTTTGTACTTACCTGTGACAACCCTGAGGGGCCATCTCCTCTGTTTCATGCATGGAAGACAGATATTCCCTCCCTGACAGAAGAAGACTGGGACCTGGCCCTATAACAATATATTGCAACAGTAATTTCAGCTAAAGACCGCTTCATACAGCTAAAATTCATACACACAGCCTACTACACTCCCCAAAGGCTTGCTAGAATATATTCTACACAATCTGAGATATGCCCTAAGTGTCAACAGGCAGTTGGGACATACTATCATGTCATCTGGGAATGCCCAATCATTCAAACCTTCTGGGAAAAGGTGGTCTCAGATATCAATGCTGCTACTGGCCTCTCAGTATCAGTGGATCCTAAAATACTTCTCCTAGGCATAAACGAATCGGTGACACACTCTACACATACTAGACTACTGTTATTCTATCTGTGTTTCTATGCAAGAAAGATACTCCTACAGCACTGGAAAGTGGCGTCTCCTCCTACAGTAGCCCAATAGTATACATTAGTAGACTGTGCTACCTTTGTACAAACTTACATACATGGGTCGCAAATGCCCCCAGAAGTTTGATAATGTATGGGAGTTGTGGGTGAAGGCCAGGTCACTCAACCTATAGTCCTTGATGTAACTAATGGTGAGACTGATAGTGCCTCTTCTCGACAACGACTGGTGTTACCCAACTTTTCCCACTGGTACAGGTCACACTTAACAGAATGGCTCAACATAGTCCCTGGCTCAACACAATTATCCCTTTGCTAAAAGACAGCAGTGTGTCTTCCTCCAGCTTGGCCCCCTCTCCCACAAGGCCCCTTCCTCCTCTCTCCCCCTCCCCTCCCCCCCCTCCTTTCCCCCTAACTTTTTACTCGCCCTTCATTAGACCATGGTTCCTAGGGATGGAGGACACTTCTGCTGATACCTGATGTACCAGGTAAGGCACCAGCACCTCTCTGGTTCTGACAGGCCCCCCTCCTTCTCTCTCTTAAGTTAGAACTCCCCTCCATAATGCACTGTCCATTTCAGAATTGGAACTTGCTCCACCCTGATGATACATTGTAGACCTTTGTATGTCCAGCATTACACCAATGTATGTATATTTTTCTATTGTCTTACTGTGTTATCTGCTTCATTGTTGAATTCCTGAATTGTCCTGCTGTTTCCTTTCTTTTAAATAAAAACTTTTCTGTTAAAAAAAAAATTCTGGTCCAGTTTGATGCTGAATCAAATAAAAAACGAGCAATCGTGAAGGTTCCAAGTGCCCAGAGGAGATGAGGATTCCTCTGTTCCTAGTAAAAAAAAAAAACAATCAGGCGATCTGTGCCCAATGCTAGACTTGATAAAACTCAACAAGCACAGAAAGTTGGAGTTGTGCAAGATAGAGAACCTCCAATCAATTCTATTATTGATAAATCTTAGATTGGATTCTATCTGTAGGTTTATCAGACAGCTACTTGTCCCAATCCATTCTGCATTTCAGTTTCACTACCAGTTTCAGCCCCTCCCCTTATGTCTGTCCACCTCCCCCAAGACATTCACAAAATGTCTGTTAATACTGTCTGCAATAGCGAGGGGGATGAAAATACACCACTACTTGGATGGCATCCTTCTTCTAGCCAGCAATTTGGAGATGCTTATACTGCATCGGAATACTCTGCTACGCAATCTACAAAATTTTGATAGATAATTAATTGGAAGAGCTTCCTCTGTCCAGCCCAAGAAATAAGGTTACTGGGGGCATTTTTGGATACACAGAAAAATTCAGTAGAACTTCCACAAGGTATGATCCGTCCTCTGATAGAGAAAGTCAAAGGTGCTTTGGGAGCGAAGTCTCTTCTAGCAGAACAGTGAGTATTCTTGGTTCTTCTTAACTGACCAATTGTTGTTTTCGAATGAAACATTATCACATCAGATCCCAGCCAGAAAGGTTAGGGGATGCATTTCAAAGAGCAGGCTGCTCAAGGTCATGAGATGTTCAGCTTATGAGGCATAGTATTGAATGCTCTTGAACTGAGAGCAGTGGTCAAAGCCCTTCTGCCTGTCACTCCTTTTATAAGAGGAACAAGAGTTGTACTGTGCCTAGACAGCAGTGGAAGGATAGAATTCTTAGACTGTCAGTGGACCTTCCAGTATCGATAATTGCAATTATACCATTTTGGCTTAGGAGGCTCTGGTGCCTGTCTCTCCTACAGTTGAGCCCTACTGCTTATGCCAGTGATGACGGATCTGGCTCTCTCATGGCCAGTTTTGCCATCCAGCCCACAGAGCCTACTTTTGATGGCATGGAAGTTGACAGGCAAAGGTACCAAGTCAAGGGTGCTCAGTGCAGGTAGTGGCTACCTTGTGTCAAGCCAGAGAGGTCTCCATGAATAAGACTTACCAGAAAATATGTATAAAAATGTACAGATCTCACGCAGCAAAAGCCTGGATTCCTTTATTACCAAAACCAGCCAAGGTTCTGCAGTTCTTACAACTGGGGCTGGACAGTGGCCTAGGTTCAAATATGATTAAAAGTTCAAAGTTCAGCCTTGTCCGCACTTACGGGGTTTAAGGTGCCCTTAACCCTTTAGTGATGCAATTCTTAAAGTTATAGACCTGCCAGGAAGCCATTGTTTCCTAAGTAGAACTTGCTTATGGTCCTTATCTCTATCAAGGCCTCATTTCTATACTACAAAATTGGTTACACTCTGCAATCTATTACTGAAGACCATATTTATGGCTGCTAAAAACTCAGTGAAAAGGGTGTCAGAGCTGCAGGTTTTGTACTCAAGGAGAATCATCTAACGTTTTACCCGGACAGAATAGTCCTAAAACCCTCAGACCGCTTTTATCTCTAAGGTCTCTTTCTCCTTTCACTTTAACCAGGAAGTCAATATACCATCTTTCTGTGGTGAAGTGGGAGAACCACATCCCCTGGATGTTGATCTAACTCTGATGGCCTGCTTGGCAGCTAGCTTTTCATTCAGGAAAGCTGAAATCTGTGCTTGGTTCCAGCATGGCTTAAGGCAGGGCCAGTCAGCATCAACATGTACAGTCACCTCCTAGATTGTTAAGACAATTAAAAGAGCCGACTCTTCTCAAGACCTTCCTAATCTAGAAGACTTAAGAGCACCTTCAACCAGGGCAGTGCCTGCTCTGTGGACAGAGCAGTGCTGATTGTCTCCTAAAGTTATTTGTAAATCAGCAATATGGTCCAGGACACCTTCATTATGCTTTTATTAGGTTAACCCAGCTCAGCTCACAACAGTAAAATTTGAAAAATTAGTTGTGCTTACTTACGCTACTGACCATTACAACATTTTTATTGCACCCTCCCGTATGGCGAGTTAGTTCCCATTGTATGCTACCATGATGCACCAGTAAATTGGAAAATTGTATACTCCCCTTTGTGTAACTTTCCTTTCCTGGTGCATCTCCTTGGCAGCATACATATTCCCACCGAAATGGTGAGAGTTACAGAGAATTCTGTGAGCTGGGTCTGTCTTTGATTTATAGCTAACCAGTCCTATCAGGTTGTGGTAGAATTTTCTGTTTTCTTTACCCCCCTCAGGCCATTATGAGCTCAGCTTATAGTTGTGTTTACTACTTTTGTGCATACTTTCACAGTAACATCACGTGCTTCTTATCTGACACAAAATTATGATTGGACCCCTGATTATACTATATTTGAAAGACCTCCCCTGTACCAGAGGAAGAGTCGAAAGAGGAAGATCAGCGCAGATGTAGGTGACATGATGACCGCCTTACAGGACAGGAACAGGACAGGAATAAGAAACAGCACAATTAATTTATCCTATGATAGCAGCAGCCTCACCACCAAGAGAAGGAGACGTTAAATAGTTGGAAGGTGGTGGTGGAGTGTCACCAAAAGATACAGGGAGGGGAACATCAAGAGACAAACAGGATGTTTGTGCAAATAATGATAATGATAATGAACTGTTTGATACCGTGATGCCTTGATTCCAGCCCCACATCCACAACATTCTCCTCATACTTATCAGTATTCATACCTTGCCCATCAGGAGACACAAACAACCTACTTAGATAGGCCCCAGTCTCCCCTGCATTATCAATACCTTTTAATGGGTTTATGCCTGTTTTGTTTGCATAATTTGCACTTTTTTTATCTGATGTTACGATATGTTTTATTCAAGTAGTAATGCTCTGTTTTGCATTTTTCCATTCCTAAACTTTCATGTTAAGGTAAATAATATCCTATCATTAACAGCGCCTAAAAAACATATAGCCAATAGACATATGCGCCGTCAATACATTTGTTTTGTTTCGTTCCATTCCTTATTAGCCATTAATTCGTATTTCGTAATTCGTGTCCAAAATTCAATTTGGATTCGTACGAAATACAAATTTTCTTTAGGTTTGTTAACTTTTCGTAACAATTACAAACGTTCGTTATGATGAATTTATCATTATGAGGGGCTCCCACCATCCCTGTGCTGTGCTCATTATGGGGGTGCTCCCACCATCCCTGTGCTCTGCTGACTTCCTGGATTTTTAACTTCATCATAACGAATAATCGTAATTAACGAACATTCTTATTTTGTCCGATTCTGAATCTCCCATCGACTACCAGTACCAGTCTCCCACTCCCATATTAAAAAAGAAAACCTCTAATTGGTCAACAAAACACCAGTCACGTTTCCGTAACGGAATTTGGATCCGAAATTCGTAAACGAAATTTCATATTTCGTACAAAATTCGGAAGCATAGCAATTCGTATTTCGGATCCTCCCGAATGTACGAATTTATGGAAATTCATACGAAACTAATTGCACATGTCTAATAGCCAAAGATGTTAGAGTGCAATTAAATATACCGCACATAAAACAAATGTTCATGTAGCGCCCACACTTTATTAAAGTGAGCGCTATCAATGTAAATTTAGTTTCTCCAGAACTGTAATAGAGTTCTGGGGGTTAATTATGCAGGTTCTTACTTTGGCATTCATTTTGCTGGGCTGTGCTGGGGTTCTGCCTGGTCATAGGTGCAGTGAGGCACCTGTGACAGGCTGAGAACCAAGCCTGGTTGGACGTGTTAGATGCCCATCTTTCGCTGAGCCAATCAGTGGGCGCGTCTGGCCCGCTGTGTAGTCTGGGAAGGGGTATTTAAGATGCTGAAGTCACGTGCTTGGGGTTCGGCTTGCTTTTTGATTCCTGGTTCCGGTCCGGACACAGGAGTGTCTGCCGTCCCCGCAAGCATGGTCACGATGACCAGCCCCAGAGGCCCTCATGGTCTGGGGTGGAAATCCGTCCGTTCCTGAGCCTCGGATACTGGCTAGTTTGAGGCCCAGTAACTGAAGGAGGATTCAGAGGTGTCTCGGTGTGCTCTCGGTATTGGAGGGACACGACAACTTGTACAAGCGACCAGGGTAGGACTCTTCGGAGGAGGGCCAAGAAGCTGGCTGCTTGGTAAGAGCCTGGAAGCTGAGTTGTATGGACACTAGAGAATCCACACTTCTCACAGTATCGCCAAGAAGGCTGAGAGATCCAGGTACTGTGGGAAAGGTTCCTACTTATCTTCAGTTACAACCTAGTCTGTGGCGGAGACTTTACTAACTTTCCGGATCACATGTTGGCTGCTAAATCTATGGTTAGAGGTTTATCCAGCAGTGAAGTGCTCAGTTGTGAGTGGCTACTCTCTGGGCTATCAAAGAGACATTCGATTGATGTCAGCAGATCTAAGTGCCTGAGTTATATCACCCGATGAAAAGAAAAAGATTCTCCCTAAAGTGGTGGGGTTTTTAGGCAGCAGGAGGTTTGGTAGCGACTATATCGAGAGATATGGTAAGTGAGAGACACAGTCTGTCCAAATCGGTTTATGATGTTTATTTAAGTCTAAAATTGGTAACACGTAAAAGTGTGAAACACAAGCCCATACAGAATAAAAAAGAAATACAATACACAAGGGTAAAACCAACAGATAGCACCTGACACCTCGGCTGATATAATCAGGGGAGGAAATCAATGAGATGCAACAAAAACTGACGCGTTTCGACCTGTTGTTTGTATAGGTCTTCTTCAGAGTATTTTTGTCTGTTGGAATAAAAGACAGTATAACAGCAACTATTTAGTTACGTATTCAAAGTGTTGCGCTTGTGTCCAAATATGTAAAGAGACATAGGCATACAACTTGTGTCAATATAATTACCAGTATATGCGTAGTATATAGGGTGATCTTCTGCATGGGTATTCATAAAACTCCCATCAATTTTCCAGGTGGCTTCCAAGTATGGCTCCTACTGGTGAATCAAAGCAGGGCAGATCGTCCAGGCCGCGTGTGGCTTGCAAGGAGTCACACTTGTAACTGACTCGCCAGAGAGGAACCCCAAAAAACCCCTGGGACGTAGTGGGAGGAGGAGGCCAGCAGCGGCACACCCGCAGCAGAGGACCCCTGGAATAGACCAAGAAATCACTAGCAGGCATATTGGAGAAGATAAGAAAAAATGGGAAGGGGGAGGAATTTTTTATATCCCTCAATCCCAATTTGGAATAGTATTGTGTTCAAAACTGTAATTGCTATCTAGCTTATAGAGGTCGTGGTTATCCTCATCTGTAGGGCATATAGTCCCCTGGGAGAGATTTGTCTAATTTGTACTTGGATATTATAGTCCAAGTAGTTGGGTCATATGTTAGGAGTGCACAAGGAGAGTAGGGAAGATGGAAAAATTGATTGGGTACATGTGGAGGGATGGGGGGAAGGAAAGGGGACGGGGAGGGAAGAGAGAAGAAGAGGGAAAGAGGGGAAAGAAAAAGGCAAAGAAATAGGGGGGAATACATATGGCGCGCTTCATATATATGGGAAAGGAAGAGAAAGAAAAAGGGAAGGAGAGGATGGGAAAGGGAAATGGATAAGAATAGGAATAAGGTCAGGAATTGTGACAGTGAACGAAGGAAGGGAAGAATTGTTGGGCAGCAAGAGGGGAAAGGGGGGGGAGGAGAAAAAGGGGAAGGTAGGGAGTGAGGGGATCGTAGGTGTGAAGTGAAAGGAAAGTGATCAATAAAAAAGTGCCACTTAATGTGAGAATAATGTGGAAAATAAAGTGTAAAAAAAGTGAAAAAAGGGGTGTAAAAGAGTCTGAGAAAATGTGTGAAGATGCAAGACATGCAGTGTAATGTGGGAAATACATTAGGGAAAGGGGGGGAGGGGGGAAAGAGGGGGAAGGATGGAAGTGGTTGGAGGGGGAAATAAGTGAAGTGTGATGGAAAAGATGAATGTGGGGTGGGGAAAGAGACTGGGGAGAAGGGCAGGAGGAGTAAATGGGAAGTTGAGGAGGGGGGGATGGGGGACAGTGTGGAATGGTGCATGGGAAATGAGGTGTGAGACTATGAAAGATATGTGGGGAGGACTAGGCAAGGGGGAGTGGGAGAAGTTGGGATGGGAAAGAAAGGGGAAGGGGAAAAAAGGAGAGGGGGGGAAAGGAGTGTGTAGGGGAAGGAAGTGGCCTGGAATGGGATGGGAATGGGGTGTGAGATGATAGGGACGGGAAGACAGGACAGTGAGGGGAGGGAGAAGTGTGAGGTGTGTATAAAAAAAGGGGGAGATAATGGAGGGAGGAAGGCGAGGGAGGGGAAAGGGGGGGTTGGCATCTGGGGGTGAACAGTTGGGTAGTGGTTGGCATTTACCTTAAATACTTGAATTTGGTCCCAGAGGCCGCAAGGATGAGAAATGCAGAGCCTTTAACCTGAACAGAACGACCTTTGCGGGGATCGAGGCGGGGTCTCTGGTGCAGTCTATGGGATAAGAGGAAGGGGAGGATTGGAAACCCCTTTCAGCTCATATACAAGACTGGTATTCCCTGGGGGGGGGGGGAAGTGGATAGTACTCACTGTGATCCAAAGGTGTGCAGGGAGCATGCGTAGCCTTCTGCGGAAGTGGAGTATCATGCTCCACTCCGCATGGCTATAAGTACATGCTCCCATTAGTGATTGGTCCAATGCTGCAACAGAACCGTGCCGGCCCCACCCCCCCTCCCAAACCAGCGCCCACAGGTGCCATGATGAGGTCCTCCGTACTTGTCATGGCGGCCATACAGGTCTGCCTCGTGTGTCCTCCCCCGGCGTTCTCCGGAGGCAGAGCCCTGCACAGGCATCATTCACGTCGCAACTGGCGTGACGTCATAACAATGCGCGCACGCACGGGGCCCCGCGCATGCGCACAACGTCCGTGAATGCCGGAGGATGCCGCCAGCAAAGGGCCAACCCCCAGAGACGTGCAGGACCAGCCTCAACGTCTGTAGGGGGAGGATAGAGGGAGGGCCAAAGTCAAAAGGCCACTCCCTCACCTTTGCTGGGAAGGCACAGCGGCCAGAGTGTGCCCAGAACCATGATGCAACCAGGGGAGCTAAATGGCGCCACCTAGGGGAAAAAAGGAAGAATGGTGGGAGAAGAATAAAAATAGATTAGAATGCAATAGGACAGAGGGTCCTGAATTACATGGAATCATTTAGTGACATGCAATCCATTAGAGTTGGTACTGTGAATGTCTCTCATATGATCTACAATATTTATAACATTCCACCTATATTACAGGGGAAGATATTTGTTATATAGATCTATATGCTGAAGGTACCCTATTTAAAAGTACCTTCGTGATTAAACAAGCACTAATGTGTATGAAATATAGCCGCATGTTTAGGTGTATTCCAGAACAAAGGTAAATGAAAAAAACTTGAATGAAAAAAGCTGATGTTCAGTATTATGCAACCTTACAGGGTGTCAGAGAAGAAATTACATGCATACATATGAACAAAAAATGTATTTGAAGATCATATATGTATATATGTGCACAGGAGGGGGGGAGGGGGGAGGGGGGAGGGGAAGACGAAGCAGGGGTGAGAGCACGCAGGATGGATTACGAAGTATTACTGAGTCTTGCCAGACACGAAGCCCTTGAGAAAGGGGGCATATGAGATGGATTCATTCAGTCCTGGAGGCAAATTGGCCTGCAGTCTGTGAATCCATCTCTGTTCGTGCTGCAAGAGGGTCTTATTCCAGTCACCGCCTTGACCAGGAATGTGTACCCGGTCGAGGCCGGTGAAGGATATGCGAGCCATTTTGTAGTTGTGTTTGACAACAACATGCCTGCCTAGGGCTAAGTAGTGATTTCCAATTTGCATGGAATATATGTGCTTAGACATCCTGCGGTGAAACTCCTGCTTTGTCTTCCCCACATAGAAGGCCCCACATTCACAGGACATAATATAAACAATGCCTCTGGTTTGACAATTAACATAATGTGAGGGTTTAAAAATTGCCCCATTGGGAAGGCTAAAAATCCTCTTGCGTCTGATGTATTGACAGAAGGAGCAGTGCCCACAGGGAAAGGAACCAAAAACCGTGCAGTGTCTTAAGCGGTTTTGTTCATTTTTATACTCACTCTGTACTAATTTATCCTTGAGGGAGGTAGCCCTTTTGAAGGTAATTAATGGGTGGTCAGACAAAAAGCTATTTACTTTTGGGTCATCCAGAAGGATACTCCAGTGTTTCTTTATGATGCTTCGAATACGCTTATGCTGTTGGGAGAAACGGAGTATGATCCGAGTGGGATCATTTTTGGGACTCTTTACTTCACTAGTCTTTTTGGACAGTAGTTTGGAACGTGTTTCTAGAATGGTTCTATTATAGGCTTTCCGTAGGCATGAGCGGCTATATCCACGTGCAAGTAGTCTCTCTTGTAGGTGCCCTGCTTCAATTTTGAAGGAGGAATCTTCGGAACAATTACGGCGTAGGCGTAAGTATTGTCCGTATGGTATGGAATTTTTGAGGATATCTGGGTGAGAGCTTGACGCGTGCAGGATGGTGTTTCCCGCTGTGCTTTTTCGAAATAACGTGGTTGAGATTTTATTTTGGGAGTTGCGTACCAATTGGACATCGAGTAAGGTGATGGCGTTGGGGTCATGGGTCATGGTGAATTCAAGTTGTATGAATTGACATTGATGTGGTTAAAAAATTCCTGTAAGAGGGCCTCAGGTCCCTCCCAGACGACGAGGATGTCGTCAATGTAACGCAGCCACATCTTGATGTGGCCGGTATACATGAGGAGGTCCTCGTCATCCAGGAGGGATTTCTCCCACTCCCCCAGGTACAAATTGGTGTAGGCCGGCGCACAACATGTGCCCATGGCCACGCCTTGCACCTGGAGGTAGTGGGAGTTGTTAAAGGCGAAAAAGTTCTGGGTTAGGATGTACTCCAAGCCCTCAATGATGAATGCGTTAAGGTCGTGATCATATTTTTGGCTTCGTGTCAGGATGCCCTGTACAGTCTCAATCCCCTTGGTATGGGGAATTGAGCTGTACAGGGCCTCCACATCAATGGCCACTAGTCGAGATTCGACCGGAAGCGGCATATCTGAGACCATCTCGAGCAGGTGAATGGTATCTTTTAAGAAAAAGGGTAGGCAGATCACAAAGGGTTGTAAAAATGAGTCGATAAATTTACTGAGATTTTCCGATATGCTCCCATTACCGGAGACTATAGGTCGCCCGGGTGGTTTAGTTTTCTCTTTGTGTATTTTGGGTAAGCTATAAAATGTAGCTATACGTGGATGTTTCACTCGGATATATTCATATTGGTCTTTGGATATGGTTCCTCTCAAAAATGAGAGGTGTATCATATCGTAAAAATGATCATGGGAAGTATGTATTAATGCCATAGATACCCTCTTGTACCACTCACCATTGTTGAGGATGGTTTGACACATATCAACGTAGTCCTGATTGTCCATCAGGACCACGTTGCCGCCCTTATCAGATGGTTTAATACTACGCATATACTGGTAATTATATTGACACAAGTTGTATGCCTATGTCTCTTTACATATTTGGACACAAGCACAACACTTTGAATACGTAACTAAATAGTTGCTGTTATACTGTCTTTTATTCCAACAGACAAAAATACTCTGAAGAAGACCTATACAAACAACAGGTCGAAACGCGTCAGTTTTTGTTGCATCTCATTGATTTCCTCCCCTGATTATATCAGCCGAGGTGTCAGGTGCTGTCTGTTGGTTTTACCCTTGTGTATTGTATTTCTTTTTTATTCTGTATGGGCTTGTGTTTCACACTTTTACGTGTTACCAATTTTAGACTTAAATAAACATCATAAACCGATTTGGACAGACTGTGTCTCTCACTTACCATATCTCTCGATATAGTCTCTACCAAACCTCCTGCTGCCTAAAAACCCCACCACTTTAGGGAGAATCTTTTTCTTTTCATCCAAACTCGGGGTGAGCAGCAACCCATTCCCCCCCAATGTGTCAATATCCCTTTTCTTCGAGTTATATCACCCGTGCCCTCTATTCCCACCTGAGACTGTGTTATTGTTGGATGTTACCCATGCAGAATAAAAATCTTTGTTTGTCAGCTTCTGCAGTTACTGGGTATTAACCCTGGGAACCCCTAGACAACAACCGTCGAGCTACGAGGAGGTAATTGGTAAGCCTAGGGGTTATGGCCACTACATTCATGTATAGAAAAGTCCCAACAAAAGTCCATAGGGTAGATGTAGTGCTCCGTGACCCCTTTTGAAACGTAGGTCTGCTTCAAAGACTACACACCATCACCAAAAGAATAAACCTTGTGCGCAGAGTGATCCCCTTTAGTAATGCACTTATCCCAAATGGGCTAATAGTGAGCCTTAAAATCTCTAGGAAATACTGCATACACCACTAATCTGGACTGGAATTTGGTTCCAGTTTCTGCAATGATCCCCAGCATTGGTTCCAGTTTCTGTAATGATCCCCAGCGTTGGTTCCAGTTTCTGTAATGATCCCCAGCATTGGTGCCAGTTTCTGTGATGATCCCCAGCATTGGTGCCAGTTTCTGCAATGATTCCCAGCATTGGTGCCAGTATCCGCAATAATAACTTCCAGCATTGGTACCAGTTTGTGCAACGATCCCCTGCATTGGTGTCAGTTTCCGCAATAATAACTGCCAGCATTAGTGCCAGTATCTGCAATGATCCCCAGCATTGGTGCCAGATTATGCAATGTGCCCCAGCATTGGTGCCAGATTATGCAATAATCCACAGCATTGGTGCCAGATTATGCAATGATCCCCAGCATTGGTGCCAGATTATGCAATAATCCACAGCATTGGTGCCAGATTATGCAATAATCCACAGCATTGGTGCCAGATTATGCAATGATCCCCAGCATTGGTGTCACTTTCTGCAATGATCCCCAGCATTGGTGTCACTTTCTGCAATAATAACTGCCAGCATTGGTGCCATTTTCTGCAATGCTACCCAGCATTGGTGCCAGATTATGCAATGATCCCCAGCATTGGTGTCAGTTTCCGGAATAATAACTGCCAGCATTGGTGTCAGTTTCTGCAGTGATCCCCAGCATTGGTGTCAGTTTCTGTAATAATAACTGCCAGCATTGGTGCCATTTTCTGCAATGCTCCCCAGCATTGGTGCCAGATTATGCAATGATCCCCAGCATTGGTGTCAGTTTCCGGAATAATAACTGCCAGCATATGTGCCAGTTTCTGCAATGATCCCCAGCAATGGTGCAGTAGCTGCAATAATAGCCCCCAGCATAGATGGTCAGTGGAATTATGCTATTTTAAATCCTCTGGCAGAAAGGAGCTAATTAACACTGGCCACTAATTCAGCACAAGGTGTTAATTAACACTGCCATTGATCATTAATGCAGCTGTGGCCAGTGGCTGTGTTAATTAACCCCTTTGTGCTGTATTAGTGGTCAGAGTTAACCACTTGCATACTGGGTATTTAAACCCCCCTCCTGCCCAGACCAATTTTTAGCTTTCAGCGCTGTCACACTTTGAATGACAATTACACGGTCATGCAACACTGTACCAGAACACACTCCACAAATCTAGGGGAGAACGAAGATTTGCAGTCCAAGGACCACGACTATGGAACGCTCTACCTACGAACATCCGCTTGGAAAAAGACCATCGGCCCTTCAGGAAAAAACTCAAGACCCACCTCTTCTAAGAAGGAATCAACGCAGGTCGGATCGAGCGCCTCGAGGCGATTCTGTTCGCAGTTGCAGCGCTATACAAATCATTCATTCACACTCTCCAGAATCGATTTACTGGGTACTGAGGAATGAGGAAGCACTACATGTGATAAAGAATGTAAGTTACATGCCAAGAGGTCTTTCGGACCATTCACCGGTGACATTGTCAGTATAACTAAGGGAGAGTCATCGCCCCAAGCAGTGGAAAACAAGCCCTTTTTGGATGGAATTGATGGGTGAGCCAGATGAGATATTAACATCTTTAAAATAATTTGTTGATCTAAATAGAGGTACCGCCTTGGTGGGGGTGGTATGGGACACTTTTGCAGGCCTTCCTTCGGGGCATAATGATACAAGTGACAAAAATGAAAAAAACGGACCAAGGATTTGGAAAAGGCGGGTGGGGAGAGGGTTGCAACGGAAGAACAATATGTGAATGACCCAACCCTGATAGACTTAGGGCTTGGTCAGAGGAACAACAGAAATATAGGACAATGATGATTAGGAAAGCAGAGAATAAACAACTTTTTCAGAAGCAGAGAACCTTTGGTGAGGGTGAAAGTGTGGGATGTTGGCCCATTTGGTTAAGACAAACTCATCTCCATCGGTGGTCCCTACGTTCAGAATTGTGGAGGGTAGGGTTTCTTCGCATACTCCAGAAATAATAGATACGTTTAAAGAATATTATGAGGATTTGTATAGCTCTCGGCAGGAGGAATTAGGGGAGGAAACTTATCTGTTTTTCAGGGGCTTGGCGATCCCATCTCTCTCTGAAATTGACAGGGAGGAACTGGGCTCACCTATAACATTAGAGGAACTGCAGCGTGTCACAAGGGAGATGGCGGACCATAAATTCCCAGGTCCTGATGGTCTTCCAGCGGAGACCTACAAGCGCTACGGGATGGTGTTACTTACGGAGCTGTTGGGGGTCTTAAACTGGTTGACAGCAGAGGGAGAGCTCCCCTCATCTATGATGGAATCTACCATAGTAGTGCTACATAAGGAAGGCAAGGACCCACTTACTACATCCTCATATAGACCCATTTCCTTACTAGGCACAGATATAAAAATTTTGGCGAAAGTTTTGGTGGCTAGGTTAAATAAAATTATTCAGAAACTTGTCCACCCTGACCAGTCGGGATTTATACCTGGAAGATCTACTAGTATAAATATAAGACATGTATATTTGAACCTACAGGTCCAGACAGATGGGGAGGGATCAAGGGCCATTCTGTCTTTGGATGCCACCAAAGCCTTGGACAGCCTTGAATGGCAATATTTGTGGAGGGACTTGGCGGAGTTCCAATTTTGCCCGATCTTCACCAACTGGATAAAAATGCTATACAAAATGCCAGAAGCAAAAGTGAGAGTGAATAGTGAATACTGCCTTGCTGAGGAGGACGAGGCAGGGGTGCACCCCTGGCAATAGCCATTAGGTCTTCCCCTTAGGTAAGAGGATTCAGAAGGGAAGTAGTGGAAGAAAAAGTTGCATTATATGCGGACGACCTTTTACTATTCCTAGGAGACATATAGGGGTGCCCAACCTTTTGAGGAGCGAGGGACACTTTATCGACTTGGTAACCGGCTACAATGAGCGTAATGTGGGGATGGCAGGTCTGTGCCCACTCTGCATATGTAGAGCAGACACGGATGCAACCCGCTCTACCCTAAGGGCCCTCCGATCTGCCCAGACAGTGGTGGGATGTGAAGGGATACCATTTCTAGAATAAGGTGAAAGTTGAAATGAGTAAGGAATCATCTGTATAAAGAAAGAAAGTTAAGGAGGGAAGAGGAGATTGAAGGAGTAGGGGTACCAATATTAAACACTTAAGGACTGAGCCTCTTTCTGAGATTTGTTGTTTACAAGTTAAAAACATTTTTTTGCTAGAAAATTACTTGGAACCCCCAAACATTATAAATGTTTTTTTCTAACACCCTAGAGAATAAAATGGCGGTCGTTGCAATACTTTCTGTCACACCGTATTTGCGCAGTGGTCTTACAAGCACACTTTTTTTGGAAAAAATACACTTTTTTGAATTAAAAAATAACATAAAAGTAAAGTTAGCCCAATTTTTTTTTATATTGTGAAAGATAATGTTATGCCGAGTAAATTGATACCCAACATGTCACGCTTCAAAATTGAGCCTGCTCATGGAATGGTGACAAACTTTTACCCTTGAATGAAAAGTGGCTCTGGACAGCCGCACTCCGAAAAAAGCCTTTTATTCAAAAAAACAAATGTCACAGCAGAACAGGAAACTAACGCGTTTCACACTAGACACAGTGCTTAATCATAGCTGACTGAATCATGTGAATGGCAACAAACTTTTACCCTTAAAAATCTCCATAGGTGACATTTAAGGAATTCTACAGGTTGCATGTTTTGAGGTACAGAGGAGTTCTAGGGCTAAAATTATTGCTCTCACTCTACCGATCGCGGTGATACCTCACATGTGTGGTTTGAACACCGGTTTCATATGCAGGCGCTACTCACGAATGCGTTCGCGTCTGCGGGGTGCGTTTAAAGATATTTTTTTTCTTATTTATTTTACCTTTTATTTTTTACTTTTTACACTGTTCTTTTAAAAAAAATTGTATCACTTTTATTCCTATTACAAGGAATTTAAAAAGCATGACAGGACCTCTTAACCACTTAAGCCCCGGACCATTTTGCTGGCCAAAGACCAGAGCACTTTTTTTGACGTCCTTTTTTCCCCACAAATAGAGCTTTCTTTTGGTGGTATTTGATCACCTCTGCGGTTTTTATTTTTTGCGCTATAAACAAAAAAAGAGCGACAATTTGGAAAAAAACACATTATTTTTTAGTTTTTGCTATAATAAATATCCCCAAAAAATATATAAAAAATTATTTTTCCTCAGTTTAGGCCGTATTCTTCGACATATTTTTGGTAAAAAAAATCGCAATAAGTGTTTATTGATTGGTTTACGCAAAAGTTATAGCGCCTACAAAATAGGGGATAGTTTTATGGCATTTTTATTAATAATTTTTTTACTAGTAATGGCGGTGATCAGCGATTTTTATCGTGACTGCGACAATTTTGACACATTTTTGGGACCATTGGCATTAATACAGTGATCAATGCTATAAAATTGCATTGATTACTGTAAAAATGTCACTGGCAGTGAAGGGGTTAACCACTAGGGGGCGGGGGAGGGGTTAAGTGTGTCCTGGGGAGTGATTCTAATTGTGGGGGGATAGGCTAGCAGTGACACGACACTGATCGCTGCTCCCGATGACAGGGAGCAGACGATCAATGTCCTGTCATTAGACAGAATGGGGAGATGCTGTGTTTACATCGGCATCTCCTCGTTCTTCAGCTCTGTGACACGATCACGGGCACCCGGCGGACATCGAGTCCATGGCACGGTCACTGAGTTTGCGGCAGGCGTGTGTGCATGGTGGGAAATTCAAAGTAACATACGGGTACATTACTTTGCCCAGCCATGCCATTCTGCCAATGTATATCTACAGGAGCCGGTCGGCAAGCGGTTAAATATGGGATCTGGGGTCAAAAAGACCTCAGATCTCATATTTACACTAAAATGCGATGGTTCCGTGAAGCGGCGGAGGGCACCGGAGTGCGGCGGGAGGGGGCTAGCTGCTGCCATAATAACAATATTCCTCTTCAAAGTACCGATGTATAACGCCGGTGAGCAGACCTGAAGTGGTTAAAAAAAGATAGAGACTAAGGATAATAAAGATATGAGGTGACATACGGAAATGCAAGGAAAGTATGATTGAGAGTGAAAGGTGTGAAGTCAGGCGGTGGGGGTGGCTGAGAGTGGTCATTAGGATTGCGAGGAAGGAGATGGAATTGGCGGTGGGTCGAGTGGTTTGAATGGGGGGGGGGGGTGTGCAGGGAGGAATTGAATGAAGGATGAAAGGGAGGAAGATGGATCCACTATAGAACACACACCCGAGATGCCTACCGTGAACACGTTTTATATTTTATCTCAATATTGTGAAATGGAGGGGGGAGGGGGAGGGAGAGAGGGTAATGGCTGTTTGTATGTTAAATATGTTTAATGAAAAATGTTTCAGTAAAGATTATGAAGTTAAATGGCTTCAGCCAAACACTAACCATGAGTGAAAGAAAGGTTTTTGTGTTATCATTCATATTCTCTGAAAAATGGCCAAGAAATCATAAATTCTGCCAGGGTATGTAAACTTATGAGCACAACTATAAATCTTTTTTTTTGTACACAGGTTATTCAGCATAAGTGTTGGGAGGGGAAATGGGACATACTAGTTAGATACAACTCAACTTTATTTCCTAGAAGAATGTGCAAAATGCACTGTATGCTATTTGTAGTAATGCTACATACTATATATTGTTCAGCTGTTTTTACACAGCATTTTTTTTTCAATACTATAGTGCCTTAGCAGGTTAGGTAAGTTAGGTGAATGTTTAACTATGGTTCTTGATTAGGGATGAGCCGAACACCCCCCGGTTCGGTTCGCACCAGAACCTGCGAACAGACCTAAACTTTGCGTGAACTTTAGAACCCTATTAAAGTCTATGGGACTCGAATGTTCAAAATCAAAAGTGCTAATTTTAAAGGCAAGTAATTGCAAGTTATTGTCCTAAAAAGTGTTTGGGGACCTGGGTCCTGCCCCAGGTGACATGTATCAATGCAAAAAAAAACTTTTAAAAACTGCATTTTTTTCGGGAGCAGTGATTTTAATAATGCTTAAAGTGAAACTATAAAAGTGTAATATTCCTTTAAATTTCGTACCTGGGGGGTGTGTATAGTATGCATGTAAAGGGGCGCATGTTTCCCGTGCTTAGAACTGTCCCTGCACAAAGTGTCATTTCTGCAGGAAAAAAAGTCATTTAAAAGCACTCGCGGCTATAATGAATTGTCGGCTCCCATAATACAGAGAACAAGAAAAAAATGCGTGGGGTTCCCACCAAATTCAATTACCAGGCCCTTCAGGTCTGGTATGGATATTAAGGGGAACCCCGTGTCAAATTGAAAAAAAAAATGACGTGGGGTTCCTTTCAGGTCTGGTATGGATTTTAAGGGGAACTCCACGCCAAATTAAAAAAAATGGCGTCGAGTTCCCCCCAAAATCCATAACAGACCCTTTATCCGAGCACGCAACCTGGCAGGCCGCAGGAAAAGAGGGGGGGACGAGAGAGCGCCCCCCCTCCTGAACCGTACCAGGCCACACTTCAACATCATCATATTCCTCTGTGTTAACTTCTGAAAAATTGTGAAGTACACATTAACCACTTCCCGACCGCCCACTGCATATATACGTCAGCAGAATGGCACGGGCAGGCAAAATCACGTACCTGTACGTGATCGTGCATGTGCCTGCCTGTGGGTTGCGCGCGCGGCGCCAGCGGCGCGCTCGCGACCCGGTCGGGAGCTCCGTGACCCCGGCCGCGGGACCAGCGGACCCGATCGCCGCTGGTGTCCCGCGATCGGGTTACGGAGCTGAAGAACGGGGAGAGGTTTGTGTAAACAAACCTCTCCCCGCGCTTCCTACACTGACTGTCAGTGATCGGCGGTTCCCTGTCATCGGGAACGCCGATCAATGACGTCACACGTACAGCCACGCCCCCCTACAGTAAAATAAACACAACACGTCACACTGACTCCTCCCCGCCCCCTAGTGGTTAACCCCTTCACTACAACTGTCATTTACATAGGAATCAGTGCTATTTAAATATCACTGATTTCTATATAAATGACAAATGTCCCAAAAATGTGTCAAAAATGTCCGATGTGTCCGCCATAATGTCGCAGTCACAATAAAAATCGCTGATCGCCGCCATTACTAGTAAAAAAAAAATATTAATAAAAATGCTATAAAAAACTATCCCCTATTTTGTAAACGCTATAACTTTTGCGCAAACCAATCAATAATCGCTAATTGCGATTTTTTTTACCAAAAATATGTAGAAGAATACGTATCGGCCGAAACTGAGGAAAAAAAATGTTTTTTTATATATTTTTTGGGGATATTTATTATAGCAAAAAGTAAAAAATATTGCATTTTTTTCAAAATTGTCCCTCTATTTTTGTTTATAGTGCAAAAAATAAAAACCGCAGGGGCGATCAAATACCACCAAAAGAAAGCTCTATTTGTGGGAAAAAAAGGACGCCAATTTTGTTTGGGAGCCACGTCGCACGACCGCGCAATTGTCAGTTAAAGCGACGCAGTGCCGAATCGCAAAAAAGGGCCTGGTCCTTTGGGTGCCAATTGGTCCGGGGCTGAAGTGGTTAAGCTGTGATGATGGTGTCGGTGCTGACAATTTGACAATCATACCTCTTCAACAGTGATGTAAGTAACTCAGTTAAAATAAACCGAGTTACTTAACGCAGTTACTTTAGAGGGTAACGAGTAATCTAACTGATTACTCTTCCCCTCATGGTAACGCCGTTCCCATTACTTGGGCAGCGTTACCGCAATTACATCTACCGCCCGGGACCAGGTATACGGGACTAGCGAAGGAAGTGAATGTCGCCGACTCCATTGGCGAGATTGACACCTCGCGAGCCCCGTCGCCTGGTATGGATTTAAAGGGGAACCCCTATGCCGAAAAAAAGGCGTGGGGGTCCCCCCAAAGTCCATAGCAGACCCTCATCCGAGCACGCAGCCCGGCCGGTCAGGAAAGGGGGTGGGGACGAGCGAGCGCCCCCCTCCTGAACCGTACCAGGCCGCGTGCCCTCAACATGGGGGGGTGCTTTGGGGAAGGGGGGGCCCCAAAGCACCTTGTCCCCATGTTGATGAGGACAAGGGCCTCTTCCCGAAAACCCTGGCCGTTGGTTGTCAGGGTCTGCGGGTGGGGGGCTTATCAAAATCCGGGAGCCCCCTTTAATAAGGGGGCCCCCAGATTCCGGCCCCCCACCCTATGTGAATGAGTATGGGGTACTATGTACCCCTACCCATTCACCTGGGGAAAAAAGTGTTAATAAAAAAAACACGGGTTTTTAAAGTACTTTATTAGACAGCTCCGGGGGTTTTCTTCCAACTTCGTGGGTCTTCTTGCCAGGCTCCTCCGCTATCTTCTGCTCTTTTACCGCCCCATACACACGCTCGGACAATCCGCGGACCAGGTCGGTCGGACTTTGTCCGACGTACTTTGTCCGATGTTGGTGTTGCGTACACACGGTCGGACTACGTTGTCGGAATATCCGGTCCGGAAGAACGTCGTGACGTAAGTCGTCGTCCACGAGATTACAAAAGGGAAGTTCAGCACCACGTCAGGCACCCGTTGGGCTCCTTCTGCTGATCCCGTGTTTATCGAGAGTTAGTGGAAGTTTGGTGACTTAAGATTCGCGCTTCTCAGTTTTCTGACTCAGATCGTTACTGCTCTTCAGTTTGTGCTTGTCGTGCGTATCTGTTTATTAGTGCGTGTAGTCAGTTCGCATTTGTTGGTCATTGCGGCCTATATCTTGATATAGGACGCTTTGATTTGCACTGCTTATTGTCTGCTCGTTGCTGCTATTCAGTTCGTTCTTTCAGGCCTTGCTGTTTATCGGTGCTTTCTGTTTGTCCGTTCTGACCAGCCGACCTTTTGTGACCTTCTGAGCGATGTTTCCCGTGCGTACTCGTCGCCGAGTTCGTGCTGTACGCGGAATTGGTGTCGGGCTTTTAGCTTTGACCCAAGACCCGTCCATGAACAGAGTGACGAGGAGTATGTGGACCAAGAATTGGTTGCTTCAGCGTGACCAGTTCTCGCACATGCCTTTGCTTCGTGAGATCCGGGAGAATAATCCTGATGATTTCAGGAACTTTCTCAGGATGACGGACCCCGATTTTCACCGTCTTTTGGCTTTGCTGACCCCCTTTATCAGCCGGCAGGATACCTGCATGAGACAAGCCATTACTCCGGAGCAGAGGCTTGTTGCCACGTTGAGGTACTTGGCGACAGGGAGAAGTCTTCAGGATTTGAAGTTCTCTTCAGGTATCTCTCCCCAGGCCCTGGGAATCATTATTCCAGAGACCTGTTCTGCCATCATCCAGGTCCTGCAGGAGGACTATATTAAGGTAACATTTCTACTTTACTATTCCCTTCTATGTATGCTCTGTTTGCTAATGACTTGTATTTTTGACCTCCTTCCCTAATTACCATGATTGCAATATGCTCTAATATGCTGTGCCCCTTTTCTCCTTCATGCATTTTTCCCTTCACTTACCTCCCCAGCATGCTCTTCTGCCCCAATAGACACCTATGGCCTAGTCACTTAAGCAATGTCTTTTGTCTGCTGCATAGTATTGTTTGCCCCCAAACACCCCCTAAAATATGCACAAATGTTTGCTGTGTGGTTTACTTCATGTAGAGCCCCCTTTTTTTTTTCTTTTGGTGGGGGGGGGGGGGGCAAACTCATTAGGAACCCCCTCCCCCAACTGCTCTGTCAGATGGTACCAATCCTTTATCTGCTGGCTTTCCCAAGGTCCATACACACTATATACCTACCTCTTTATAGTGCGCATCTTTAGGGATGAATTCAGCAAAGCATGTAGTGCAAGGGGCTGCCTCCATACATTCCATTTCCGATTTTTTTTTCTTCTTTCCCTCCTATTAGCTTGCTTGGTAATTTAATAATGTCACACTGTGCCTGCCTTTTTTTTTGGGGGGGGGGGGGGGGGTGAAATGTTATTTGATCTTTCCTGTGGCCTGCCAATAGTGTTAAGTACAGAGGGTCTGGCCAAACTAGCCCACATTATTGAGCCATTTGCCAATCAATGAAGTGCAGAGGGTTAGCTGTCCACCACCCCCCCCCCCAAAAACCTAGTTATTGCCAATGTCCCATCAGAAGTGGGGGGATTGATGGGGGGGTGAGTAATCTGTGAAGGGGAGCCTCTACTTTTCTGTGCAAATACTTTCCAGCCTCCAATTTTATACAATGCTCTTGTTCCAAGATGTTGATTGTCTAATCTGCTTGCAATGTTTAGGTGCAAAGTGACTAATTTTTTTTTCTGGTTTCACTCCACAGTTCCCTTCCACGCCACAGGAATGGCAGACTGTGGCCTCCCACTTTGCCAGCCGTTGGGACTTTCCTAACTGCGGAGGGGCAATTGATGGGAAACACGTCCGCATCGTCCCACCGCCCAACTCGGGGTCCTACTATTATAATTATAAAGGGTTTAATAGTGTAGTGATGTTGGCGGTGGTGTCGGCAACATACGAGTTTATGTATGTGGACGTGGGGATGAACGGCCGGATATCGGATGGTGGGGCCATTACGCACACGGAGTTCTACTGGCGTCTCCAAAGTGGCAGTCTGTGCTTGCCACCTCCAGAGGAGAATGCCGAAGGACTCCCCTTCGTCTTTGTCGCAGATGAAGCGTTTGCGTTGACTCCCCATGTGATGAGGCCGTTCCCGATGAGGACCCTCACCCCGGACCAGAGGGTCTTCAACTACAGGCTGTCCAGAGCCAGAAGAGTGGTGGAGAACGCTTTTGGCATCCTGGCCAGCCGCTTCCGCCTGTTCCTGACGGCATTTAACTTGGCGGAATACAAACTGAACCACATAGTTCTTGCCTGTTGCATATTGCACAACTTCCTCAAAAGACATAACAGGAACTATGTGGTGCCCGTTGGCCCAGATGTGGAGGGCCCTCCAAATGCGGACCTCACAGCCCTTCGAGTGGCACGTCCAGGCTTGCCCCCTCTAAATGCCCGTGTGGTCCGGGACCAATATATGGAGTACTTTGTGGGTAGGGGGGCCATTGCTCTGCCTGACGATGTGTGAGAGGCATTTTTTAATAAATCTGATATTTTAACCAACCTATGATTTCTTGTCATTTCAGTCTTCTTTTTAGCTTATTTTACTTTGACATTTTTTCCCTTTGCCTTCGACAGTGGGAATGCACTTTCTGGGCAAAAGGAGGTAACAGTCTCTTCTTCCCAAAAAGATTATTCTCATGTTGTGTGTTTGCTACCTAATCTTTGGTCTAGAGAAGGTTTGTCCTGCATAACTGACACCCAAAATACTCCTTTTCAGCACCAGGTCTGACATGTGTGTATTCTCCAAAATGCTGTGCTCTGTGTTTTCGTACAAAGCACTGTGGGTGTCATTTACATAAGTCAAATCCGCTATGCTCTACAAGTGCATTGAAAAAGTTCCCAGGGAAAGAAAATTGCAGTGCAAAGTGGATTTGCCTTTAGTAAATAACACCCATTGCCCCCCATATCCTTTTCATTTTACATACATAATGCATTGTGTTTTTTAAATAAGGAAGCCACACATTTAGAAAAATAAAAGTTTACTAGGAAAACATTCACAAGTGCGTTTACAATCTTCACGCCAAAACTGACAACATCTTGGTTATTTACAACATTGTTTACAAACATTCCGCAATTGGTAAAACCAGGCATGGAGCAAAACAGAACCTAGGAACTTGGAAAGTTCAACTTTGTAAAGTGAAGACAAGATCAGACATGACTATATGTTCAAAGTGAGTTTGATCTTGCCTTCATCACATGGGGGGGTCACCCCCGAAAAGTGGAAATTTGGAACATGCACACAATTTGGGTCTGAAAATGGTCATTAGATGGTAAAACACATGCCTAGAAGCTTCAAAAGTGCCATTTTCCATCATGGGGATGAATGGACGTTTTTTGGGGGTGCAACCCCTTCACCACAACCACTTTCGTAGTTCGTAAAGTGTTTGCACCCCCAAAAAAACGTTGCCATTCATCCACCATGGTGGGAGCTAGCACATGTGGACACAATGTGTGCATGTTCCAAATTTCACACAGTTTTTAAGTTGCAAATGTGTTCAGAAGCTGGCACAAATGTGTGTTAATTACTTGGTGCGTTTTCATATTTTTCCTAAAACATCAATGATGTTCTTCAATTTTTGTTGAACATCATTGATGTTTTGCTTTATGTAATCTAGATCTCGATTGCAGACCATTATCTCTCCGATGAGTACGTGGGCACTCTCTGTGGTAAAGTGCGATTTTTCTTCCACAACATCCACGTCACCTAAAAACCACAAACAAACAAAAATGGGGTGTTGGAAATGAGGCAGCCATACATGGATTAGCTTACCAGTAGCTGTGTTCTCCAACACTCACCTGTTGTGGTGACAATTTCTCCAAGTTCGATGATCTCTCCTTCCTCCTCCTCCTCCTCTGCTTCTGCTCTTTCCCCTTTTTTGGGAGGTGTTGGTTTGGGGGTTTCCTCAGACGGCCCAAGTTTTCGCTCCCCTATGAGAATGTACAAAAGGAAGATTTAGCAACACAATCTATTGAGGGCAGAGATAGGAAATGACAAACATTGCTTGAAAGTGACGGACACTATTTTTGTTTGGCCAGTTACAAATGTCAACTACATGAATGTAGTCACTTTGTAAAGGTGCTAAACTGACTAGCTTTTTGGTAGAAGTTTGTGTGATGGAGACCCCCCTCTAGTATCCACTGGAGCACATGTGTGGAAAAGCCTAATAAAAAGTGGGTTTGGGTGTCCCAGCACTAGTGCTCTCGAGTCCAGATGGGTAAACAGCTACTGGGTGACCTCTCCTTTACATTGAATAAATTGGCTTTACATTCTGGATGACATTTCTAGGGAGAACAAACTTCCTTTCCCCCAAAAAAACACCAAACATCGTATTATAAGTGGCCGCACGATCGAGGTTGCGTACGATCGAATGGACACACACACGACCATGACAGTGGCAGAAAGATCGAGGCTGAGTACGATCGAATGCACAGACGAACATGAAAGTGGCCATTTTGGAATGTACAACTTTGTAAAAATCAAACCACATGGAGCAGTATGCAAGCAAGAAATCAAACACAAAACACAACTACTTACTTTTTTGAAGAATTCGCTTGATCTTTCTGTACTGATCGGCCTCCCTCAGTTTCAGGTCTGACCAGCGTTTCCTGAGTTGCTCCTTGGATCGTTGTACCCCAAAATGATTGTACAGCCTTCTCACAACTTTAGACATGATCTTGGCCTTGCGGACATTGGGGTTGAGGTAAGGCCCATACTTCCCATCATAGTCGCTCCTCTTTAATATGTCCACCATCTCCAACATTTCTCCAAATGACATATTGGAGGCCTTGAATTTCAGGCTCCGGGATCGGGACGTTTGTGCCTCCGGACTTTCCTCGTCCACCTCCTCGTTGGGGGGATATTTGGGGCGCACCTGCTGTGTCCCCGCCATGTGCTCTCCCCACTGCGCCGTAAAGAGAAGGGGTGGGGAATAGACGAGAAAGATCGTCAGTGGCGGGCGGAGTTTGACGCATGCGCACTGTATATAAAACGTCACACGCCTGTGTCGTAGCCACGATCTGGGAGACGAGGGGAGAGAAAGCTCACGCACGAGACGATCGCTACAAACGAAGGTACAATTTGACGTTGGTACATAACTAGCCTAGACTGATTAGAACTTGAGGCTTCTTTATGGATAAGATTAGGAGAGTTTAGGCTGACATTATTTATATTGTTTTGTGTGGCGTTGTGTCTTGCAGAGGTGATGGAGGCCTTCTACAACGTGAGCTTTCTCCCACACTTCATTGATAAATACCGGCAATTCCCCCTCTTATGGCAGGCGAAACACAGGGATTATAGCAACAGACCAAAGAGGTACGCAGCCCTGCTGAAACTGGTGGCATTTGTAAAGCCTACCCTGCCCATGGCAACCGTCGCAAACTTAAAAGTGAAGATCACCAACATGAAGAGTACCTATTTCCGGGAGCGCAATAAGGTCCTGAAGTCACAAGCATCTGGAGCTGCAGCAGCTGATGTCCATGTCCCCACGCTCTGGTACTATGACAGGCTCCACTTTCTCAAAGACCAGGCTACTGTCAGGAAGTCACTCTCGACTCTTCCTTGCACGCGTCCTTCCACGCACGCCACCCCTGATGAGGCTTCCGAGGACCAACCTGGGCCTTCCAGTCTGGAAGATGTGCAGGTGCCCAGCTTGTTCCAGGTATAGTAGTTTTGTAACCAGTTTGGGGAATAATGAATGATGTTCAGTTAATTCAGGATCCCCAATTGCTTCTTTCCTAACGTGATTGACATATCAACAGACAGTGGTGTGGGAGACATTTTTGGGAAGAATCTAAACTGCAGGGCTGAGAATTGTATGGTTTTGTATTTGAAAACATTTTGCAACAGTCACTAGATGAGAATTGTGTGTGTTTGATGAACAAATAACTGAAACTATGTCCCTTTTTCATACACAGGAAGACCTCAGCCAGGAGGTGGCTGGGGAAGGTGGCAGTCAGGAGGAGGCAGGGGGTAGTGGCAGCCAACAGGGGGGTAGGCGTAGGAGCCTGACTGTCTCCCAAGTCCCTCCCCTCCGCCTTCCCTACAGAAGGGCGAAAAACATGGGGGAGGTGGGAGAGTCAGCGCTCCAGCTGATAAAAGATGCCTCAGCCTCCCTCTATGCCACACCCACCTACGAGGAGGCCTTTGCCTCCTTGGTTACCAGTAAATTTACGGGTATGGAGGCGGGGCAACGCAGCATGTGTGAGGAGGTCATCCTCAAAATACTAAATGAGGGGATGGCTGGGGAGATGACTCCCCTCACACATGTTTGCGAGAGTGACCTTGCTCCGCCTCCTCCTCCTCCTTCTGCCACCCCACCAGCACCAGCACCACGGCGTGGAAGGAAGCGTACAAGGAAGACAAGAGAGTGATGACCTTGATTCAGTCTGGTCTGAGAGAAGATGGAGCCTCTCGTAGTACCAGAGCCTGGGGACCTAGATGGCATCTGCTGCAGTTCCGGATGTTTTGGACTTCAGGACCAGATTGCGCTCCCTTATTATTTAGATAGGTACTCTTCATGCCCCCAATTGTTTAAGTGTGTAAAATGATGGTTGCCATGGGTGTCCAAGGCTTTGCAAATTCCCCAAGTTTCACCATGGCTGCGTTCCTCTTTGGTTTGTTGCTGAGACCTAAATAAATGTTTTTTTTGAATTGAAATAATCATTGACTATTGTGTTTTACTTTTCTACAATGACAGTTTTTCTTTGAGTAGGCAGGTACATTTCACTAATCCTAAAGTATAATTAACAAGGGGCACCAACAACCAACAAACTCCTAGTATATTTAAGCAAGAAATACAAATGTTAATAATGTGGTTTTGCTAAGTTGAGACATACAAACCCCCTCCAAAAAACAAAAAAAAAATCCTTCAAATATGTATTCCCCAAAAAAAAAAAAAAATCATGGTAAAAAAATAAGAAAGATTGTATTACGATCTGAGTAAAAATAAACATGTAGTGTATAAATGCTGCAAAGTAATAAAGAAGTAAGTTTGTGAGAAGTGCGGGGGAATAGGAGCAGCTAAAAGATGTCATTCTTGTTGCATTGTAAAGAAAAAGAGAATGCGCTGCATTAAAGACATTTTAACATTGCAGCGTGACGAATGTGCTGTGTCGATTAGGAAAGGTAGTTTTACCTGACCGAGCGCTTCCGTCACAGAATTTCTTCAGAGCATGCGTAGCACTTTGTCCGTCGGACAAGCGTACACACGCTCGGATTTGGTGTGATCGGACCGGGTTGATGGCAAATCTTTCCAGCAGGAGATAAGACTTTGTCCGTCGGACAAACCGACGAACACTGTCCGATGGTGCATACACACGGTCTGATTTTTCAACAACCTTGTCCGATCGGACCAAATCCATGAAAAAGTCCGACCGTGTGTATGGGGCTTAAGTTGTAACTTAACTAATTACATTTTTAAAGTAAGATGACCAATAGGGATGAGCTCGGTGTTGGATTGGAACTCATGTTCGACTCGAACATCGACCGGTCACCTGTTCGGCGAATCCAGAACTTTGTGGGCCGTTCGCGCCAAATTTGCGTGGCACGGACGGCCCACAATGCACTGCGCCATCGCAGTGCATTGCTGCCTTATGATTGGCCAAGCATGCACTGTGACCCTGCATGCTTGGCCAATCACAGCGCCGGCAGGGGGGAGAGCCATAATTGGCCACAGGAAGGATGCCTGTGGCCAATTATAGCACAGGGGGGTTTAGTACACGCCCCACACTATATAAGGCCGCCAGCGCGGCGGCCTTGTGTAGTGTGTTGGCATGCAGGGAGAGAGGAGGATAGGCAGGGACAGTGTCAGCTTTGCTTGTTAACCTAGCGCAGTTACAGTGGGTGTAGTGTGCCTCCTGCACAGTATACACCTGAAGCTACCCCTTATTGCTGGTGTTGTTCTGTTGTGCAACACAGGCATCTGCAGCAGTTTCAGTGGGTGTAGGTGCCTCCTGCACAGTATACACCTGAAGCTACCCCTTATTGCTGGTGTTGTTCTGTTGTGCAACACAGGCATCTGCAGCAGTTTCAGTAGGTGTAGGTGCCTCCTGCACAGTATACACCTGAAGCTACCCCTTATTGCTGGTGTTGTTCTGTTGTTCTGTTGTGCAACACAGGCATCTGCAGCAGTTTCAGTGGGTGTAGGTGCCTCCTGCACAGTATACACCCTGAAGCTACCCCTTATTGCTGGTGTTGTTCTGTTGTGCAACACAGGCATCTGCAGCAGTTTCAGTGGGTGTAGGTGCCTCCTGCACAGTATACACCTGAAGCTACCCCTTATTGCTGGTGTTGTTCTGTTGTTCTGTTGTGCAACGCAGGCATCTGCCTCAGTTTCAGTAGGTGTAGGTGCCTCCTGCACAGTATACACCTGAAGCTACCCCTTATTGATGGTGTTGTTCTGTTGTTCTGTTGTGCAACACAGGCATCTGCCGCAGTTTCAGTGGGTGTAGGTGCCTCCTGCACAGTATACACCTGAAGCTACCCCTTATTGCTGGTGTTGTTCTGTTGTGCAACACAGGCATCTGCAGCAGTTTCAGTAGGTGTAGGTGCCTCCTGCACAGTATACACCTGAAGCTACCCCTTATTGCTGGTGTTGTTCTGTTGTGCAACACAGGCATCTGCAGCAGTTTCAGTGGGTGTAGGTGCCTCCTGCACAGTATACACCTGAAGCTACCCCTTATTGCTGGTGTTGTTCTGTTGTGCAACATAGGCATCTGCCTCAGTTTCAGTAGGTGCAGGTGCCTTCTGCACAGTATACACCTGAAGCTACCCCTTATTGCTGGTGTTGTTCTGTCGTTCTGTTGTGAACACAGGCATCTGCATCAGTTTCAGTAGGTGTAGGTGCCTTCTGCACAGTATACACCTGAAGCTACCCCTTATTGCTGGTGTTGTTCTGTTGTTCTGTTGTGCAACACAGGCATCTGCAGCAGTTTCAGTGGGTGTAGGTGCCTCCTGCACAGTATACGCCTGAAGCTACCCCTTATTGCTGGTGTTGTTCTGTTGTGCAACACAGGCATCTGCAGCAGTTTCAGTGGGTGTAGGTGCCTCCTGCACAGTATACACCTGAAGCTACCCCTTATTGCTGGTGTTGTTCTGTTGTGAAACACAGGCATCTGCATCAGTTTCAGTGGGTGTAGGTGCCTCCTGCACAGTATATACCTGAAGCTACCCCTTATTGCTGGTGTTGTTCTGTTGTGCAACACAGGCATCTGCAGCAGTTTCAGTGGGTGTAGGTGCCTCCAGCACAGTGTACACCCGAAGCTACCCCTTATTGCTGGTGTTGTTCTGTTGTTCTGTTGTGCAACACAGGCATCTGCAGCAGTTTCAGTGGGTGTAGGTGCCTCCTGCACAGTATACACCTGAAGCTACCGCTTATTGCTGGTGTTGTTCTGTTGCTCTGTTGTGCAACACAGGCACCTGCAGCAGTTTCAGTAGGTGTAGGTGCCTCCTGCACAGTATACACCTGAAGCTGTGCGACAGGGACAAGTGACCCATTTGCCCTGTGTGGCTCATGTCCTTCACCTGGTGGTGCAGCGGTTCTTGGGCAGGTACCCGGGCTTACAGGATGTCCTGAGGAAGACCAGGAAAGTCTGTGTGCATTTCCGCCGATCATATAATGCCAGTGCTCGGCTGGCTGAGCTGCAAAAGGAGTTGAACCTGCCCAAGAACCGCCTTATATGTGACATGCCCACCAGGTGGAACCCAAGCAGAGGGCCATTAATGAGTACCTGTGCGACTACGGCACCAGGACAGGGTCAGGGGAGCTTGTTTTTTTTCACCATGCCAGTGGGGCATGATCAGGGATGCATGCACTGTCCTGTCGCCATTTGAGGAGGCCACGAGGATGGTCAGCAGTGACAGTGCATGCATCAGTGACACTGTACCTCTTGTCCACCTGTTGGAGCATACGCTGCGTGGAATAATGGACAGGGCACTTGAGGCAGAACAGAGGCAGGAAGAGGAGGACTTTCTTGCCTCTCAAGGCCCCCTTTATCCAGATAGTGTTCCTTCTGTCCCACACATCACACAGGAAGAGGAAGAGAAGGAGGATGAGGCGGATTGTGTCAGCATGGAGGTGGAGCCTGGTACTCAGCAGCAGCAGTCTTTTAGGGATGTTTTACAGTCCCAAGAAACCGGTGGAATTGTAGAAGCCTTGCAGAAAGGTCTGTGCAACGCGTTCCCAGAGACTGGGAGGTTACAAACTCCTGGTCCTGGACAACGAGTTGCTGAGGCTTCGGTCAGTAGAAGGTGGCCGTCTGACAGATGCGATTAGACAATTTTTTAGTCCGCAGCCCCAAGGTTTGATCGGTTCCAGCAACCATCGCCAGCATCTGATTTACATGGTTCAGGAATACCTAGGGGCAAGGTCAGACTTGGACACCTTTCCCACCGAAAATCTGGCTTACTGGGTCTTGAGGATGGATCACTGGCCAGAGCTTGCACAGTATGCAATTGAGCTACTGGCCTGTCCTGCATCCAGTGTTCTTTCGGAACGCACATTCAGTGCTGCTGGAGGCTTTGTAACCGATCACAGGGTGCGCCTGTCCACTGACTCAGTTGATCGACTGACCTTCATAAAGATGAATCAGTCTTGGATCACCACCAGCTACCAAGCACCTGAAGCTGATGTAACCGAATCATTTTTTTTTAAATGTCACATGCCTTCAAGACTGCCTATGCTGAGTGGCTGTCCTGCTATGTTGACTGACTATCCTCTTCCTCCTCAATGATCCTGCTGATAGCTTGGAAGAACATTTTTGGTTTTGGGTGCCACCACCAGTGGCTAAGGCCCAATTTTTCAGCCCCTGTTTAACAGGAGCATGTAATTACAATTTTTGATGCAATGCTCTGCAGCAGGGCTCATTCCTGCACTCCAACTAGAGTATATGGCAGAGGTTTCAGTGTCGTGGCACCAGCAGCAGTGCCTAAGGCCCAATTTTTCAGCCCCTGTTTAACAGTGGCATGTAATTACAATTTTTGATGCAATGCTTTGCAGCAGGGCTCATTCCTGCACTCCAACTGGAGTATCTGTGAGGGGTTGCAGTGTTGTGGCACCAGTGCCTAAGGCCCAAGTTTCAGCCCCTGTTTGTTTAACAGGTGCATGTAATTACAATTCTTTATATAATATTTCAAAGCAGGGCAGGTTCCAGCGCCCACCGAGAGTAACTGTGAGGACTCACAGTGTTGTGGCACCACCACCACCACCACCAAAGGCCCAATTTTTCTACCACTGTTCAACAATGGCATGTAATTACAATTCTTGATATAATAGTTCACAGCAGGGCACTCCAGCGCCCACCAAGAGTCACTTTGAGGGCTTACAGTGTTAACTTGTGGCAACACCAACACCTTAGGGCCAGATTTCTGCAGAGCATATAGGGCAGGCCCCTACTTTCAAACATCAAGTTTACAAACATCTCCTACTTGCAAACGGAAGGAGACAACAGGAAGTGAGATGAAAAAAGACGGATGGCCAAAAAAATTATACAGGGGATATAACCCTTCCCTATGTTTTACAAAAAGCTTAAAAATAGATTTTTTGACTGGAGCTACACTTTAAAAATGTACCAGTTCAAAATTACAAACAGATTCTACTTAACACAACAAACCTACACAGTCCCTGTCTTGTTTGCACCGCCTGTATACTGCTGTTCTGAGTATATAGGGCCTGGGGGCCCCACGCCTTTCCTTTTTTTAATTTGGGTACAGGGTTTCCCTTAATATCCGTACAAGACCCAAAGAAGCTGTTAATGGTCAGGGAGAGCTACCCATTCCATTTTTTCTCAATGATTTTCATCCATATTGCCGGAACCAGACATTACATTAAAACCGCAAGCAGTTTTAAATGACTTTTTTTTGTGCAGGGACTGTTCTAAACATGGGAAACACGTGCCACTTCACAGGCATACTATAGACACCCCCCAGGCACAATATTTAAAGGAATATGTCACTTTTTTTTTTCACTTTAATCTTCATTAAAATCAGTGCTCCCGAAAAAAGGTCCGGTTTAAAAAAAAAGAAAAAAAAAAAAGTTTGCATTGATCCATGTCCCCTGGGGCAGGAGCCGGGTCTCCAAACCCTTATTAGGATAATATATTGCATATTAGCCTTTAAAATTAGCACTTTTGATTTCGAACGTTCGAGTCCCATAGACTTTAATGGGGTTCTAAAGTTTGCGCAAACTTTCAGTCCGTTCGAAGGTTCTAGCACGAACCGAACCGGGGGGGTGTTCGGCTCATCCCTAATGACCAACACTGCTCTTCAATATGCATCGCCGTCTTCCCTTTAGATGACCAAATGCCCTCTCCACACTCATACCCTATTGAGGCATACAGTATGTTGAAAGTGATCTGAGCAGGGGTTGTTTGCATGTTTTCAGGATACGGGTTCATCAATAGAAGAGCCCCAAAATCACTATACGCACATCTACTCCAAAAACCCTCTTTGTCATATTAAGGAAGAGGGCACCACTTTGCCAAAAACTCTTGCATCATTAACTTGCCTGGCCAACCAACATTGATAGCCCAGAAACAAAGGTGATGAGCTACCACCGCTTGCAGAATGACAGAATAGAAACACTTACATTTGTAGTAGTCTGCAGGACTAACTAGTGGAGCTAAAATCCCAATGTGAGTCCCATCTTTAGCTCTTGAACATTAGAGTGCAGGAACTGTGCATGTATAATATGTAAAGTGCTGCACAAATGGACAGCTTTTTATAAATAAATGAAATAATTATAATAACTGACTGGCCATTGGGTATTGTATTGACAGAGTGGTGAACAAGGTGTAATACAGCCTAGATAAGAGATACATTGTTTAGAATGGGAGGGAGGAGTTTAGAAGGTGGTCTTGGTATATATGGTAACAATGGTGATGACAGATATCCTTCTCTCCTCCTGAAGTTGTTGATTAGGAAATGCATTGAGTAGGAGGGGTTTGTGACATCACCTTGTTCTTTTTATATTTTCTGTGGGGCCGCTAATATCGGGAAGTGAGCAGCAGTTACAAAAGGGGTCTATTGAATTTGTGCCGTTAAAGCACCATACTTGTGAATGTTACATTGGTTTTTAATATAGTAAATGTTTACATTATTATGCTATGGGAGTCTTTTCAGTTCTCTAAAGTCCTGTGAGATTCTGTCTGAAGAAGGCATTTAGAAGGTTCTCATGTTTGAAAGATCACAGTAAACAGGGATTATGCTGGGAACTCTGCCTGCTCTCTTTCAATGATCAGACAGGTGCTGACAAGCCCCCCACCCACAGAGCAATTCATTGTGGGGACCAGTCTGCTGCCGTTTCTCCTCCCCTAGTTCACTAAGCTCGTTATGCAGTTGAGAACAGAGGATATGTGATCACACTGGGAGTTTCCTTGGATTTGTGGACTTTTATATGAATGGACTTTTAGAGCGCTGCATTTCTTCCCAATATGTTTTAATTGTCATCTACAATTTATGCTAGCTGCAGTCTGCAACCCAAGCACACTGGAAATGCTTTTGTTTACCAGCATACAGTATGATCTCAATAACTATACAACCTGGTGCAGGAGTATTGAACTGCAAACAAAAATGCGGAACATGTATCAGTGCATGAATTAAATATGAAGGTTAGTTTTGCTTCAAAACCTTCAGCTGTCTGTGGCTTTGACATGTGTCTGATTGACTTTTGTCATGATCTTAAAATGCTAGGAGTAGCTGGTATAGTCACATGTATATTGTAACCACACAAACTACTTAGGGTTTAAAACTGATTTCCCAACATTTTGAACTGTCTTTAACCAGATTTAAAATGTATGTTTTACATTCTTGGCACCACTAGGCAATTGTAGCCAGGTGCTGGGCTACAGCAATTTACAGAAGGAGACATTGCCTTTTATTCTTCACTCCCTCTTCTGAGATACTGATGTTATGCTGCTCCATTCTCCTCAGGCCAGCAGGAGGAGAGCTAAAGCCAAGCAAGCCCATAGACTTCTATGCAGCGTGCTGAGAATCATGGGAGTTGTAGTTTGAGACGGCAGCCATATAATGAGACGAATACACTCCTTACACTACAGATCCCACTAGGCACTGTGCATTGGTAAGAATGGAGAAATGCTTTTTTATTAAACTGCCCATGAAAGTTCTTCCTCTTGGCACCAAGGTTGTTAGAGAGAGCACCTCTGTCTGGATATTCACCTGCCAGCGGTAGACCATTCTAGTCGAGATCCAAGCCTGAGACTTGGAGTGAGGACTTCCTGGGGCAGTGCAGTACCCCCCACATCACGGCACCAGCACCGCTACTGCAGAGAGTCTGTAGCCTCTACTCACCCTCTGCTTCCAACAGCTGATCACCGTAGGCTTTCGGGGAGTGACCAAGGCACCCCCTTCTACAGCGAGAGGTTACTGCAGCATCCTGGGGACTGGCGAGGGGGCTATTGCTTAGACTGCTAGCAGGGACTGAGCAGGACACAAAGTGTACCCAATCCATACCACACCCATATTGCACTCTATACCTCACTTATTCCAAACCTAGACTGCCCCATTATACTGAACCTTTACCATATCTGAATCACATCTATCTTGTACTATACCATACCTATACTGCATGCAGGTTGACTGGGACTGTTCTTATGTGCACCAGCGCTCTTAAATGGCCACAACGAAAGCTGGCAGAATCTCAAAAGACTGCCCCTCCGATAATAATTATTCTATAAGCCCGCTTTGATCTCCTGACCCCCCTCCTCTACCATCCTCTTTTTCCTTTGGACAGTGCATACCCAGTCGGTCTAGGACTAGCATTGCCACCATAAATGCGCTCCGACAATATAGTTCCAGCACTCGGTAAATTAAACTTTACCACTACTGCATTACTGCTGCACTTGAGGTGTACCTAGTTCCTACTGTTAATTACATTGTATGCTAAATTGTGTTATTACCATAGTTTATCCATTTCATGCTTGCCTAGTTACCAATTATATTGGGTGACAATATATTAAGTTTGCCTTTACTACCTGGTTTGGTTCCTGTTTTCTTTGATATATCGGCACTATTGGGTATTAAAGAGGAAGTAAAGCCTCTTAAAAAAAAAAAAAAAAAAAGACACCCTGCAAGGCAAAGGCATAATGAGCTAGTATGCATAGCATACTAGCTCATTATGAAAAACTTACCTGAAAACGAAGCCCCCGAAGCCATCCTTATCCTCGATCTTCTTTGCCGCCATCCAGGGCCGGAGTGACTTCCAGGTCTCGCCGCTCCATCGCTATCATTCGCTGGAGCGGCATCCTCAGTGCGCCCTCAGTGCGCCTGCGCGCCTCTGTCTACGGCGCATGCGCCGTAGACAGCAATGCCTTTTCATCGCTAAATATCTCCTAAACCATGTAGGTTTAGGAGATATTTATTGGACCTACAGGTAAGCCTTAATCTAGGCTTACCTGTAGGCCAAAGTCATATGGAAGGGTTTACTTCCACTTTAAGTATTACTTTCACTGAATTCCTGTGATGTTGTATGTTTGTACACTCAACCTGGTGTGTTAGAGGGGCTGAGGTTCTTGAGATGGTCGAGGCAAAATACAGAGGACCCATTCTATCCAGCGACTCTTACGGGGATAGTGGTACAAAATAATCTAAAAAAATATTGCAATATGTATAGTTTTTTCATCCCTTCAGATGATGCCACACATAAGGAGATCCTTAACTAGATGAAAACAACAGTCAAATTTGGACCAGAAGAATACAAATAAAAAGAGAATAATTTAACTGTCAAAAGTAACCTAATTTTAGTTTTATGTTAGAAGAACGAAAGAGACAATTGATGAGATTATATCTTAAACAGCTAAGCTGGAATAGCTTTCTTTGTATAGCATTGTTAATTTAATGGAATGCATGTACCATAAAAGTATTTCATATTTGTCTTTGAGCCTAATTTACATAGTTATCAGCTTATTTTGTCAGGCTTAAAAGTGCAACTATATTTTCTAAAATATAAAAGGGGATTTGGAGCCTTGGAGACCTGTAGGTTTAACATGTTGTCTTCAAGTTAATTAAAGTAACCTTATCACATCATGTATAGGAGCTTAGTGTCAGCAATTGAGGGATTTCATCCTAAGCTGTTGCCAGGGGCTCCCCACAGTCTTATCTGTTATGATAGTTTCTGCCAAACCATCAAAATTACACTTTGTATCTTAGCAACAGTTTGTCCATAGCTAACTTAAGTGAATTTAGGGCATCTTGCCAATGGTGTCACTCCCTATGGGATGAGTTATACTTTTACAGTCTAGTAACCCTCTTGTAGTTATTTAAATTTTAACATACTCCATTTTATTATTTGCCAGCATGCTGCATCACTTAGTTCATCATAGTTGAGTTTAAGCCAGACACATTTAAATCAGTTGTGGCAAAGATCAAAAAGCTGAAAAGCCAGCTAAAATAATCCCCAAGTATGTTCACTTTTAGCCCTACCCAGTTCATTGAAATCCATATTTGTCTTTAAGCTTCTTCTGTTTCTGTATCCACAAATCCAAACAGTAACAGTGGGGTTGGTACGATTTTATCAAATGTTTAATTAGAGACGGGTGTATGTTAGGGAGGAATTGTCTTTTTTTTGTGTTGTTACCTAAAAACACATTTTGTAATTTACAGTAAATGAAGGTACCCTGTGAACTGCACACTTTTTGTATTATTTCCATCAGGATAGGCAGTTCTGGTGCTGGGTTCTCTCTACTTAATTACCATGTGATATTGTGAGAATAAAGTATATACAGTAAGATAATGTACAGCAGAAGTAAATGCATGTTTTTTGCAGTTGCAAGCTGGTAGGTTTTAATGGCAAAAAATACTTTTCTATAATAATAAAGTTCTGCCCATCAGCAATTTTCTTCCAATTGTACACTAAACCTCACATCTTAGTGTACAATCTCAGCATGCCGTGGGGGTTGGGGCAAAGTAACTCCTATGCACATGCATGGGAATTTCATCATTCTTTGCCAGGCAATCAATAGTGATGGGCCGTACACCCCCCCCCCCCTGTGGGCCGTACACCCCCTTGTTTGGTTTACACCAGAACTCACGAACAGGATACAATTTGGCCCCGAACCGCAAACTCTATTAAAGTCTATGGGACCCGAACATGAGAAATAAAAAGTCCCCATTTTGAAGACTTATATGCAAGTTATTGGCCATAAAAAGGGTATGGGGGCCTGGGTTCTGTCCCGGGGACATGTATCAATGCAAAAATTATATTAAAAAAAGATCGTACTTACAAGAGCAGTGATTTTAATGATGATTAAAGTGAAACAATAAAAATAAAAATCCCTTTAACTGCTTCCCGACCGCCGCCTGTACATATACGTCGGCAAAATGGCATGGCTAGGCAAAGGCACGTATATATACGTCCCCTTAAATTGCCTAGCCGGCGGCGCGCTCGTGACCTGGTCGGGAGCTCCGTGACCCCAGCCGCAGGACCAGCGGACCCGATCGCCGCTGGTGTCCCGCGATCGGGTCACAGAGCTGAAGAACGGGGAGAGGTCTGTGTAAACAAACCTCTCCCTGCGCTTCCTACTCTGCCTGTCATTGATTGGCTGTTCCCTGTCATCGGGAAAGCTGATCAATGACGTCAGAAGTACAGCCACGCCCCCTACTGTAAAAAAAAACACAACACGTCACACTTAGCCCCTCCCCGCCCCCTAGTGGTTAACTCCTTCACTGCCAGTGTCATTTACATAGGAATCAGTGCATTTAAATAGCACTGATTTCTATATAAATGACAATGGTCCCAAAAATGTGTCAAAAATGTCCGATGTGTCCGCCATAATGTCGCAGTCACAATAAAAATCGCTGATCGCCACCATTACTAGTAAAAATAAAATATATCTATAAAAATGCTATAAAACTATCCCCTATTTTGTAAACGCTATAACTTTTGCGCAAACAAATCAATAATCGCTAATTGCGATTTTTTTTCCCAAAAATATGTAGACGAATACTTATCGGCCTAAACTGAGGAAAAAAAATGTTTTTTTATATATTTTTTGGGGATATTTATTATAGCAAAAAGTAAAAAATATTGCATTTTTTTCAAAATTGTTACTCTATTTTTGTTTATAGCGCAAAAAAATAAAAACTGCAGGGGCGATCAAATACCACCAAAAGAAAGCTCTATTTGTGGGCAAAAAAAGGACGCCAATTTTGTTTGGGAGCCACGTCGCACGACCGTGCAATTGTCAGTTAAAGCGACGCAGTGCCGAATGGCAAAAAGGGGCCTGGTCCTTTGGCTGCAAATTGGTCCGAGGCTGAAGTGGTTAAATATAGTGCCTGGGGGGTCCCCTTAGTGTGCCTGTAAAGTGGTGCGTCTGTACTGTGTACAGAACCTGTAGCAAAACTGACATTTCTAAAGAAAAAAAATTACATGTAAATTGACACGCGGTTGCAAGCCATTGCCGGCAATAGAAAAAAAAACACCATGGGGCCCACCCCTTAGGTCTGGTATGGATTTTGAGGGGAACCCCATGCCAAAATACAAAAAAATGGCGATGGGGTCCCCCTAATCCATACGAGTGCACAGCCTGGCAAGCCAGGAAAGGGGGGATGAGCGAGCGCCCCCTCCTGAAACATACCAGGCCACATGCCCTCAACATGGGGGGGTGTCCCATGTTGATGGGGACCAGGGCCTCTTCCCAACAACCATGGGCAGTGGTTGTGGGGGTCTGTGAATGAGTTTGGGGTACATTGTACATTCACCAAAAAAAGTGTAGAAAATAAATGAAGATATGAGCCAGTTTTTGACAATTCCTTTATTAAAAAAATAAAAAAACAATGTCCCCCGATATAGATCCATCATCAATCACGATACCTACCACAACGCTGGACCCAAAAAAAGAAAAAAAAAATTGCGCCTGCGAGGAAGGATGTCCGCCGAATGTCTGCTCTGCTAGGTGACAGTTCTTAAATAGGTAAGGGCCAGGAACACCTGGTGATGTGACCTGGTGACTCCGCCCCCTTGTGACATTACCGAACCAGCATGCACCACTCAGTGATGTCACAAGGGGACGGTGCCACCAGGTGACATCACCAAGTGGGGGGGGCACTGGTATGCATAAGGGGGGGGGGCACGCGTTTTTTTCACCGATTTTTCACAGTGTTGTTTTCACATTCCCCTGTCAACGGGGAAGCCCGCTGACAGTTAATGACTCATTCGTTAAGGATGCGGCGGCTAGCTTCCTGGCCCCACTCCTTAACAACCTATTGACTGTGCACTCAGCGGTGGAGAAAATCCCGCCAAGCGCACAGAAAGTTCTGGTGTACGGTGCAAACCCAAACTTATGCTAGGCCCGAACCATTCACCCATCCCTAGCAATCAAGATGGTTTAACTGAAGCCAAAAAACTTTTTACTAAAAATACAGATTCATTTAAAGTGTGTGAAATAGAACTTGACAATTTGTGAGATGTTTAAAACTGAACTCCGAGAAACCTAAAAATCCTTCCATGCAGTGGGTTCTGTATCTGCACTGTATGAATTACCTGCTCATTTATGTCTTGGAAGCACATTTATTTACTTGACCTCCTGCTCCTGCAGACTCCAACGCTGTTAGACCAATCCCTCCAGCCTCATCTCCCGTATGTTTATGCAGTCTAAAGGTTCTCTGATGTCTTCAAGACTGCTTTAGGGGCCATATCCTTGCATTGGATGTCAGGACACTGAAAAAAAGTTCACCATCACAGCATGAGGAATGCTGTCTGCTTGGGGAGCAGAGGATTGGGTACATCGATGTGCTTTTCTGTCCCTTATGCCTTGTACACATGGTCGGATTTTCTGACGGAAAATGTGCGATCGGATCATGTCGGAAAATTCGACCGTGTGTGGGCTTCATCGGACTTTTTCCGTAGGAATTTCCGACGGAAAAAGTTTGAGAGCTGGATCTCAAATTTTCAGACAACAAAATCCGATCAGACTCGTGTGTCGAGAATTCTGACGCACAAAGTGCCACGCATGCTCCGAAAAAATTTGAAGATGAAAGCTATTGGTTACTGGCCTCTACATAGTCCCGTCATACGTGTTCAACATCACCTCGTTCCGAAGGATTGGATTTTTTCCGACAACTTGTGCGACCGTGTGTATGCAAGACAAGTTTCAGACAAAATCCATTTGAAAAAATCAGACGGATTTTATGGTCGGATTGTCCGACTGTGTGTACAAGGCATTAGACTTAAACAAGTAGGTAACCCTTGCAGTGTGGGCCCAGTCCCATGGAAAGGGAGTTTTTTTTTTAGGGTTCCTGAAGTTGGGCTTTTACCTGTTAATCTCTTTGGTATGAAGGGATAGGAGATACTCCTCTTCTTGAGCTGCACATTTGTTGACTTACAATGTAAATATTAATGGTAGCCTGGCCTAGAGAACACAGTTTGACACATTTATATGTTAATTGTCAGGTTTAAGACTGGCTTGAATTAATCTATTAATGCGCCAATTAATCTGTTGTTTGCTGGGAATGGTTGGGCTTTTTTCAAGCCCCATTTTTGCTGATCAGAATTTTTTTATCATTCACTGGCTAGGAGCAAAATGGGGACTGTTTTAACAAGTTAGGACTGTCTTTATATACTTTTGCTAGGTAAATGCAGTTCTGTCCATTACAGATTACTACAGGTGTTTAACTGGTTGCTGCCTGGCCGCGTGTGCAGCCATGGGGCCGTGACACACCAGACACAGCCAATGTTTGATCACTGTACCGGCCTGCTGCCGGTACCATGTAATCGTTGTAACCAATCACAGCAGGTCACATGACACTTCATTTCAAGCCATCCATTGTGTACAATTGTGTTGCTAGCTTTGATTGGTCACAGTGATCACATGGTACAGACTGGACACACTACGGCCCATCTGTGCCATGCGATCAGCTATGGCCAATCACAGCTAATCACAACTAGGGATGAGCCCGATGTTCACAGAATTTACAACATTATGGGGCGTTCGCTGGAAATTCGAGCGTCCGTGGAACGCCCCATAATGCACTGCAAGACCGTCAATGTACTGCGAGATAGCAGTGCATTGACGGTTGCAGATTAGCCAAAGCATGCACCTAACCTGCATGCTTTGACCAATCTCAGCATGCTCTGCTGTGAGAGCCATGATTGGCCTGCTTCATTACCAGGCCCCAGGTCTGGTATGGATTTTAAGGGGAACCCTGCGCCAAATAAAAAAAAAATGGCTGGGGGTCCCCCCTAAAATTCATAACAGGCCCTTAAGGTATGGATTTTAAGGGGAACCCGATGCCAAAATTAAACAAAAAATGGCGTGGGGGGTCTCCCCCCAATATCCATACCAGACCCTTTCCGAGCACGCAACCTGGCAGCCCACCCATATAAAGGAGAGAGAGACGAGAGAGCGCCCCCCTCCTGAACCACACCAAGCCACATGCCCTCAACATGGGGAGGGTGCTTTGGGGTCCCCCCCAAAACACCTTGTCCCCATGTTGATGGGGACAATGGGCCTCTTTCCCACAACCCTTGTCCAGTGGCTGTGGGGGTCTGCTGGTGGGGAGCTTATCCCCCCTATGTGAATGGGTATCGGGTACATTGTACCCCTACACATTTCACCAAAAAAAGTGTAAAAAATGTAAAAATGACAGGAGTCAGTTTTGGACAATTCCTTTATTAAAAAAAAAGAAAGTGTCCCACGAAGTCCATCCATCTTCAATGACAACGCAGACGACCCGAGAAAAGAAATGGAAAAACTCTGCCTCCACTTTTATATAGGTGACGGCGGAGCCAACTTGTGACATAAACGAGTGACCCCGCACCCTCTGACGTCAGGTGATGTCACCTGATGTCAGAAGGGGGCAGGGTCACCCAGTTACGTCACAGAGTGGCCCCGCCCTCAGCTATATAACATCTGTCACTGTAAAAAGGCTGCAGCCGCGGGGACACCTCCCATGGAGGCAGAGTTTTTCCTTTTTTATTTTCTCGGATCGTCGGCGCTGTGATTGAAGATGGATTTACATTGCGAGACACTGTATGTTTAGGGTCGTTGTCCTGCTGGAAGGTGAACCTCTGACCAGTCTCAAGTTTTCTACAGACTCTAAAGCCCCATACACACGATTGGACTTTCCGACCGGAAATGTTCGATGACAGGCTGTTGTCAGTAAATCGGACCATGTGTATGCTCCATTGCACAATTGTTGTTGGACTTTCTTCCAACAAATATTGGATAGCAGGTTCTCAAATTTTCCATGGACAAATGTGTGTTGTCTGTTTTTCCGAGCGTGTGTACACAACACGCATGCTCGGAAGCAAAATCGGTCAGTCTTCTAAACTAGCGTTTGTAATGGAGAATTAACATTCGTGACGTGGCAAATTATGAAATCTCGAAATGCAGCGCACAATTCTCTTCTTCTTTAATGGGATAATAATGAAGCTGATTTGCTGGTGATGCTGATGGAGTTATTGCAAACAAAATTTCAAAGGCTTTTTTTTTCTAGTGATCTGAAGAATAATATTATTATGTTTTTGTTTTTTTTATTTGTGCAAGTTACCACAACACCATTATTAGTTTTTAAGATCAAAGATACAACAATGTTGGTGTCCCTTGTTAATTTTACATTGTATTTTTTAAAATGTAACTGCCTACTGCCTAACTGCTTACTGTCATTTGAAGTAAAACACATAGCCAAGTATTATTCTACACAATTTTTTATTGTAAAAGAAAAGCGTGAATCAACACTCACCAAATTTCTACTAACACGAAATTAGCAGAAGGAGCCCAAAGGGTGGCACAAAAGAACTGAAAAAACACGTAGTACGTCTAGTCAGTCACTAAGTTCGTAATTGTTGGCCAACAATTGTGTGCCGTGTGTATGCAAGACAAGTCTGGGCCAACACCCTTCGGACAAAATTCCACGGTTTTGTTGGCCAACAATCCGATCGTGTGTACGAGGCATAACAGGTTTTCATCTAAGATTGCCCTGTATTTGAAGTTGAAGAAGAACATCCCTAATTAATAATTAGGTGACTTCTGAAGGCAATTGGTTCCACTAGATTTTAGTTAGAGGTATCAGAGTAAAGGGGGCTGAATGCAAAAGCACACCACACTTTTCAGATATTTTTTTTTTTTTTTATGTTTGAAAACCATTTATCATTTCCCTTCCACTTCACAATTATGTGCCACTTTGTGTTGGTGTATAACATAAAATCCCAATAAAATACATTAGGTTTTTTGGTTGTAACATGACAAAATGTTGAAAATTTCAAGGGGTACGGATACTTTTTCAAGGCACATTGCTTTGGTCAAAGTGTGTTATCAGAAATTGTAATAAAAAGAGGAAAAATATAAAAAAATAGTATGAAAAAAAAATGAATAATCTTTTTCTCAAAATCTTTTTTGTCACCAGTGTGTCCCTGATCACCACCACACCTGTTATATGATGACACTGTACTGCACTGGTGACAGAATGTAAAAAAAAAATATGTTTTTTTAAATTTCTTTTATTTTCCAAAAAAATTATGACAAAAAATGGCAACTTAAAAAAACTTTCCATGCCTCTTACTAAATATCTTGGGCTGTTTACATTCCAAAAAGGGGTAATTTGGGGGATATCTGTACTGTCCTGACATTTTTGGGCCTCGAGAAATGAGATTGTATAACTGTAGAAAATATATAAATGGGACCGTATAACTTTCCTACAGACTAAATAATATACACTGATTTGGGTTATTTTCATCAAAGAAATGTAGCAGAATACATTTTGGCCTAAATACATGAAGAAAAAATATTTATTTGCAAAATTTTATAACAGAAACAAAGAAAAGGTGTTTTTTTTTTTTTAGGAAAAAAAAACAGTGGTGATTAAATATCACCAAAAGAAAGCTCTATTTGTGTGAACAAAATGATAAAAATTGAGTTTGGGTACAGTGTTGCATGATGTGCAATTGTCATTCAAAGTATGAGAGTGCTAAAAGCTAAAAATTGGCCTGGGCAGGAAAGGGGTAAATGTGTCCAGTATTGAAGTGGTTAAACATATACAATCAATAAGACAATAACTTTGCTTAAAGTTTTTGTTAACCCCCAAAAAAAGAAGAAATAAAAAAAAGAAATATAGTACCTGGTCTTTTAACCGATTGCCGACTGGCTCACGCAGATATACGTCGGCATAAGGGCACGTACAGGCAGATTAACGTACCTGTACGTTGCCCTGTAAGAAACCTCCGTGAGTGTGATCGCGGGTCCCGCGGACTCGATGTCCATGGGGATACCCGCGATCATCTCACGGAGAGGAAGAACGGTGAAATGCTAATGTAAAAAGCATTTCCTCATTCTGCCTAGTGACAGGACACTGATCACCGCTCCCTGTCATCGGGAGCGGTGATCAGTGTCGTGTCACACATAGCCCCTCCCCCCACAGTTAGAATCACTCCCTAGAACACACTTAACCCCTACAGCGCCACCTAGTGGTTAACCCCTCCACTGACAGTCACATTTACACAGTAATCAATGCATTTTTAATTGCACTGATCGATGTATAAATGTGAATGGTCCCAAAATCACGCCAAAAGTGTCCGATATGTCTGCCATAATGTCGCAGTCACGATAAAAATCGCTGATCACCGCCATTACTAGTAAAAAAAATTATTAATAAAAATGCCATAAAACTATCCCCTATTTTGTAGACGCTATAACTTTTGCGCAAACCAATCAAACGCTTATTGCAATTTTTTTTTACCAAAAATATGTACAAGAATACGTATCGGCCTAAACTGAGGGAAAAATAAAAATGTTATATATGAAGTTATATACTTATTATAGCAAAAAGTTAAAAATAATGCGTTTTTTTTTAAATTGTCGTTTTTTTTTTTATTTATAGCGCAAAAAATAAAAACAGCAGAGGTTATCAAATACCACCAAAAGAAAGCTCTATTTGTGGGGAAAAAAGGACGTCAATTTTGTTCAGGAGCCACGTCGTACGACCGCGCAATTGTCAGTTAAAGTGACGCATTGTCAAATCGCAAAAAGTGCTCTGGTCTTTGGGCAGCCAAATGGTCTGGGGCTTAAGTGGTTAAAGCAGATTAAACAGCACAGTGCTTATGCTGTGTAATCTGCCCATCTCTAAACTGTAGCAAAAACCTGCCACTTCCTGTATCCCCCTGTCTGCGCTGACCACGAAAATCAGGGCTGCTGAGCCCTGACCACTGTGGTCAGTGTACGTCCCTCCATCATCCACAGCTCTGCTATCAGCTCTCCTCTCTCCCCCTCACCCTCTCCTCCCTGCCTTTCAGTTCTGTGTTCTGTGTCTCTGTCTCCACCCCCCATCCCGCCGCTACTAGTACAAATAAAAGTTTATATATGGTCACAGCCAGCCCCTCTATTATAGCCTGGCATTGCACACTGTATAAATCTTTTATAAAAACAAGGCTTGTAAATACAGTATTAGAGCGAGCTTCAGGCCAGTTCCGTGACTCTTGGCTGGTTTCCAGGGCTACTGCAGGAGAGGCTGCGCGACCAAGTAATCTCCCCGGATGACGTCAGAGGGAGATCTCGACCCCTCCTGCAGAAGCCATCCATCGGAGGTATACAGCGGTCGTGAGTCATGTGACCGGCCTGAAGATCGCTCTAAACAGGTATTTACAAGCCTCGTTTTTATAAAAGACTTCTACCGTGTGCTATGCCTGCCTATAATAGAGGGGCTGACATTGAGTTATATATCTGGGTAACAAACACTTTAATGCCCCGTACACACGGTCGGATATTCCGATGGAAAGAGTCCGATCAGATTATGTTGTCGTAAAATCCGATCGTGTGTGGGCTCTAGCGGACTTTTTCCGTTGGAATTTCCGACGGAAAAAATTTGAGAGCAGGATCTCAAATTTTCCGACAACAAAATCCGACTTTTTCCGATCGTGTGTAGAGAATTCCGACGGACAAAGTGCCACGCATGCTCAGATCAAATTACGAGACCAAAGCTATTGGCTACTAGCCTCTACGTACTTCCGTCCTATGCAACGAACGTTACCACGTTCGGAACGATCGGATTTCCCGACAACTTTGTCCGACCGTGTGTATGCAATACCAGTTTCGGACAAAATCCGTCGGAAAAAAACGGACGGATTTTGTGGTCGGAATTTCCGACCGTGTGTACGGGGGCTAAGAGTTAAGTACACTTGCTAATGCTCTCTTATTTTAGGCTATGCTTGGCCTAATAAATTCTTTGAAATGCCTCAAGGTTTGTCAGTAAATGCTGGGTGAGCGAGGTGAGTCGTCTTTAGGTGTGCAGAGAAATTGCAAAACAATTCAGCCGCTCCACTTGGATTAGTGTCCCACTGTGGATATGACAGATGTAATTGGTTTACAAGCAATATCCTGTCCAGACTGATTCGATTTTTTGAAACTGTGGCACAGAAATAGCTACAGTGAGGGGTAAAAAGTATTTGATCCCCTGCTGATTTTGTACATTTGCCCACTGACAAAGAAATGATCAATCTATAATTGTAATGGTGTGTTTATTTTAACAGTGAGAGACAGAATAACAACCAAAAAAATCCAGAAAAACGCATTTAAAAAAAAGTTATAAATTGACTTGCATTTTAATGAGTGAAATAAGTCTTTGACCCCTTCGTAAAACATGACTTTGACCTCTGTGATTGCCTACAAGGGTTTTGCCACCGAGTACTGACATTTCTTGTAGTTAGCCACCAGGTTTGCACACATCTCAGGAGAGATTTTGTTCCACTCCTCTTTGTAGATCCTCTCCAAGTCATTAAGGATTTGAGGATGACATTTGGTAACTCGAACTTTCAGCTTTCTCCACATATTTTCTATGGGATTAAGGCCTGGAGACTGGCTAGGATTTCAGTCTTTCACCAATTGTTTTATTGGTGGCTATGGTCCAGGGGTGTTGCTAGGTGGGAAAAAGACCAGGGGCTTCAGCCCAGAGGTAAACCTTGAGGTGGGGTGGTAGGCTCACTTGCTTAACACTGACCTACCTCACATATACACTGCCCTACACAGATTGTTGCTGTCTTACCTGTGTTAGAGTACATTCATCCTGGGCCCCAGCATTCACCAGCCCTGCAGGTGCCAGGGATCCAAAATGATAGAAGCTGCCCATCCATTTACACAGAGCAAGAGGCTCAGCAGGGATCTCCCAGTGCCTAGCGCGGCCATAGTGTCATTCCCACCTCCTCCTGGACCCAGCAGCACCTATGATGGACTTCACATGTCCCTGGCATTGGATGAGTGTGACGTCTGTCAAAGGAGCCGGGACTTTTTGTACATCACTTAGCCACGCTGGTGGGAGATCATTCCCTGTTGCCGTGGCTCGGGGCTAATCATGTATTTAGGGACCCGGGCTTTTTGGGGACACACTCAGGGCTCCAGCCCCCCTCCCGACACCACTGCTGTGGTCCCAGTGGCCTTCATAGTTTCATAAAGACACCAGTCCATCCCGAGTGAGTGTCTACAATTGTCCCTATCCCTGTACATTGCACATCGGTCCCTACCCTCAAGGAGCCCACAATCCAAGGTCCCCATTCATATACTAGGGCCAATTTTTTTTTGGACAGAAGCCAATTAACCTACCTGCATGTCTTTGGATTGTGGGAAGAAACCAGAGTACCACGCAGGCACAGAGAGAACATGCAAACTCCAGGCAGGTAGTGTCGCGGTTGGGATTCAAACCAGCGACCCTTCTTACTGCTAGGTGAGAGTGCTAACCACTACACCACTGTGCTAGCGATAAATGATGTCATCTAGGCTGCCTATGCTTTAGGTTATATAAAGTAGTGCAGAAGCCTGGGTCCTTAAATAATGGAAAGCAAGAGATTTTTTAAATAATAATTTGGTAATGCTAGTTTGAATAGTTAGTTTTTCCGTGAATGAGCTGCAATTATTTATGGATGTGAACGGCTTTTGTAAAAAATAAATTTCACTACAAATTTGCAAAGCAAAAATATGATCAATTACAGCCTTGAAATCATTGACAAGATTCTCCCGTGTAGCTCTGGGCTGATTCCTCACTGTTCTCATGATCATTGAAACTCCAGGAGATGAGATCTTGCACGGAGCCCCAGACTGAGGGAGACTGACAGCTACTTTGTGTTTGGAGCCGAGAGCCAGACATTTTACTGATTAAAATGCAAATCAATTTATAACTTTTTTGAAATGAGTTTTTCTGGATTTTTTTTGTTATTTTTCTGTCTCTCACTGTTAAAATAAACGTACCATTAAAATTATAGACTGATCATTTCTTGGGTGAATGTACAAAATCAGCAGGGGATCAAATACTTTTTTTCCCCTCACTGTAATTGGTCATATTTTTGCTTTGCAAGATTGTAGTGAAATGTAGTTCACATCCATAAATAATTGCAGCTCATTCACGGAAAAACGAACTATTCAAACTAGCATTACCAAATTATTATTTTAAAAAATCTCTTGCTTTCCATTATTTAAGGACCCAGGCTTCTGCACTACTTTATATAACCTAAAGCATAGGCAGCCAAGATCACATCATGTATGGCTATCAGGAGTGTTGTGGGTGTCATTGTTATCGTAGCAAAACTTTTAAAACTTCATGAATCAGATCCACAGGCAGGGGCTGAAGGTTAAACAGTTCCCCGCAGTGAAGTTTAGTCCTGTTCCAGTCCAAGATTAAATTTGTAGTTTGTATTCAGGCAGGGGTCCAAGCAGGCTGGGAAGGTTCAGGATTGAAATCACAGGCCAAGGTCTTTACACAAATAAACCAAATCACCAGGAACAAGGCTTTTGCCAGGACTATAAACAGAGCCAAGCTTGGACAGAAATAGGAAGCAAGAAAGGGTTTTAACGACATACCTACCAACATACCGTACTCCTAAAAACAGCAAAATGGTGGATGATTAGTTATGTAGTGCCATTTATATATAGCACCCTAGAAATAGAAATCACCCTCAGGCAGTCTGTCCACCCATTACTGGCTGAAACAGAGTGTACAGTGCTGATGCAAGTGGCTCTGTACCTTATGATCACTGAAATTATACAGGGTTTACTTTGGAAGCCCTCCCCTTCCTCTCACAACATAAGAGGAAATAGGAGCTATTGATTCATTAGTAGAAGGTTCTGGACAGCACCAGGTATATGAGGTATATCTTCAATTGTGGGATTATTTCTAACCATTCACCACCCTCTTATCCTGTACATCAAAGCTCCATCCTTTCTCTTCACTGGCGGTATATAAAACTGGAACTTTACTCTCTCAATCATAATTAACTATTTTAATCCTTTGGCACCTAGCTTTAGTAAACTGATAGGAAAGTTTATCATATACTTGTTTTAAACTTCTTTTCTAACATTCCTTCAGTGCTTCCTAGTTTCTGATCTAGGCCAAAATAATGTTAAACATCCCAGTAATCTTCACGGGCATTTTTTGCTTTCATCTGGAGAAGGGGAGTATAGTTTTTGTCAGCTAAGCACTCCTAAGCACCCCGTCTTCATGCCTGATCCAAGGGCAGATGGATTTCAAGAAGTAAATACTACAAGATTCATCTGCCTTAACTCAAGATGATCATGGTTAGAAATGTTGGCGGTGGTTCATAGTGATTTTTCAACAAAATAAAGCATGGAGACATGGATAGATGGGTGGGTTTGCTTTGAAAAGTAAAAATGAATTACTATACATAGCGTTTTGAGTTTGTGGTTCCACTTTAATCCCTTCACCTTCCTTATCCATACAGTCATTAATGTCTAAATCGCTGGCAACAAAAGTGAGTACGCCCCTAAGTAAAAATGTCCGGATTGGGCCCAAAGTGTCAATATTTTGTGTGGCCACCATTATTTTCCAGCACTGTCTTAACCCTCTTGGGCATGAAGTTCACCAGAGATTCACAGGTTGCCACTGGAGTCCTCTTCCACTCCTCCATGACGACATCATAGAGCTGGTGGATGTTAGGGACCTTGTGCTCCTCCGCCTCCTGTTTGAGGATGCCCCACAGATGCTCAATAGGGTTTAGGTCTGGAGACATGCTTGGCCAGTCCATCATCTTTACCCTCAGCTTCTTTAGCAAGGTAGTGGTCGTCTTGGAGGTGTGTTTGGGGTCATTATCATGTCGGAATACTGCCCTCTCCGAAGGGAGGGGATCATGCGCTGCTTCAGTATGTCACAGTCCATGTTGGCATTCAGGGTAACCTCAATGAACTGTAGCTCCCCAGTGCCGGCAGCACTCATGCAGCCCCAGACCATGACACTCCCACCACCATGCTTTACTGTAGGCAAGACACACCTGGTTGCTGTCACACACGCTTGACACAATCTGAACCAAATAAGTTTATCTTGGTCTCATCAGACCACAGGACATGGTTCCAGTAATCCATGTCCTTAGTCTGCTTGTCTTCAGCAAACTGTTTGTAGGCTTTCTTGTGCATCATCTTTAGAAGAGGCTTCCTTCTGGAATGACAGCCATGCAGACCAATTTGATGCAGTGTGCGGCGTATGGTCTGAGCACTGACAGGCTGACCCTCCCACCCATTCAACCTCTGCAGCAATGCTGGCAGCACTCATACATCTATTTCCCAAAGACAACCTCTGGATATGACGTTGAGCATGGGCACTCAACTTCTCTGGTCGACCATGGAGAGGCCAGTTCTGAGTGGAAGCTGTCCTGTTGAACCGCTGTATGGTCTTGGCCATGTGCTGCAGCTCAGTTTCAGGGCCTTGGCAATCTTCTTAAAGCCTAGACCATCTTTATGTAGAGCAACAATTATTTTTCTCAGATCCTCAGAGTTCTTTGCCATGAGGCGCCATGTTGAACTTCCAGTGACCAGTATGAGAGAGTGAGAGCGATAACACCAAATTTAACACACCTGCTCCCCCATTCACACCTGATACCTTGTAACACTAACGAGTCACATGACACCGGGGAGGGAAAATTGCTAATTTGGCCCATTTTGGACATTTTCACTTAGGGGTGTACTCACTTTTGTTGCCAGTGGTTTAGATATTAATGGCTGTTTGTTGACTTATTTTGAGGGGACAGCAAATTTACACTGTTATACAAGCTGCACACTCACTACTTTACTTTGCAGCAAAGTGTCATTTCTTCAGTGTTGTCACATGAAAAGATATAATAAAATATTGACAAAAATGTGAGGGGTGTACTCACTTTTGTGAGATACTGTATGTGCTTGTTGCACCATCTACTTGTTGTACCATCTATGTGTGTTAAAAAGTATCCAGTTCTCTTTTTATTGCTTCCTCTAATGGTCAATAATTGTGCTGACACTCCCCCCTGCACAGCCATTCACTGGGAAGATCCTATATATAGATCTAGCATATACACGGGACTAATATATATACAGTGTATATACATTCTTGAAATAATCAGGACCAAAGCAAATATTGCCTATCAATTATTTTATTCTTTGGACTTCACTGTTGTTCTATTCGTTAGGAATGAAATATCGAAAATATGAAGATATGAGGAACGAGTTTAGGTAAGAAGAACTGAGCATTAAAGCTGCACAGAAGATATGTTTGCTTTCTAAAAAATTCAAGCCATACTTACATCCCTGCTTAAAAGGAAAACTGCGTTTAATGCAAAATAAAAACAACCCTCTACCATAACCTCTACAGCCAAACAATTCTATTGAACACTTTGACTACCTGGGGAATACACCTCCATGTGCACAGGTGAGCTTGGTTCTGGAAAGCTTGTTATTTTTGTACTTCTTCACTCTGTTTTCAGCAGACATATTCCTTCTTTTTTCTAAGTTTAAGTTTGTACAACTTGTTGCTCCTCCTGTTTACAAAGCTTAAAATGCCCACTGCCATCTTCTTCAGCAGAATCGGATGCAGTGAGACCTAATATTCTGATTCTTTTTGCAATCCTCTACAGCAGTGGGTTTCAACCTTAGGGAAACCAGGGCCCAGTTAAAGTGATTGTAAAGTATCATTTTTTTTTTTAAATAACAAACATGTTATACTTACCTGCTCTATTGCAGTGGGTTTGCACAGAGCAGCCCGGATCCTCCTCTTCTTGGGTCCCTCTTCGCTGCTCCTGGCCCCTCCCTCCTGTCGAGTTCTGTCCTTGCTATGAGGGCACCAGAGCCAAGCTGCAGCTCTGTGTGTCCATTCAGATACAGAGCTGCCGTTCGACCCTGCCTCCTCTCTCTCCTGATTGGCTAACTGACTATGATTGGCAGGAGAGTCCCGGACGGCTGAGGGACTCATGGACATCCCTGGACAAAAAAGGGTACTCAGTTAAGTATTAGGGGGGCTGCTACACACATAAGGCTTTTTATCTTAACCACTTGCTTACTGGGCAGCTAAACCCCCCTCCTGCCCAGACCAATTTTCAGATTTTAGTCTCACTCTTTGAATGACAATTGCGCGGTCATTTTTTTCCCCACAAAAAGAGCTTTCTCTCTGGTATTTGATCACCTCTGGGCTTTTCATATTTTGTTAAAAAAAAAATGAAAAAAGACTGATTTAAAAAAATATATATATACAAAACCGTTATAAATTTTGCCAACAGGTAATTTTTCTCCTTCATTGATGTATGCAGATGAGGTTACACTGATGGGCACTGATAGGCTGCACTGATGGGCACTGATAAGGCGGCACTGAGGGGCACTAATAGGCGGCACTGGTGGGCACTGGTGAGGTGGCACTTGTGGGCACTGATAGGTGGCACTGATGGGTGGCACTGATGGGCAAGACTGAAAGGCATTGATAGGTGGCACTGAAGGGCACTAATAGGTGGCACTGAGAGCTGGCACTGAAGTGCACTGATGGGTGGCATTGATGGGCACTGATGGGTGGCAGTGATGGGCACTGATCGGCACTGGTAGGTGACACTGATAGGCAGCACTGCTAGGTGGCACTGATGAGGCACTGATTGGCACCACTTGTGGGCACTGATAGATGGCACTGATTGCTGCACTTACTACTGTGGGCACTGATTGGGGGCACTGTGGGCACAGATTTGTGGCACTGGCAGGTGGTACTTGTGGGCAAATATGAGGCAGCTCCACCTCTTCCTCTTCGGGACTGATGTCCCTTCAAACAGAACCGGAGATAATTTTTTTTTCTTCTCGCGCTGTCAGCGTAAGAAGAAAAAAAAAAAAACGATTACCGATCCTCTGTTTACATCAGGTGATCAGCTGTCATTGGCTGACAGCTGATCACGTGGTAAGCGGCCGGGAACGGATCTGTGATCCGAGAAGTCTCATCAGGGGGGCGTGGTCAGCTTTGAAAGGAGAGGACGTCAATAGACGGCCTCCCGGCAAAGCAGATCTGTGCTGTAGCCGTCATTCAGCTATAGCGTAGATCTGAACAGGTTAGTGCTTAGAATAGAAAACTCCTTTAATTCTTCCAAAACCTTCCATGCCCCAACATGGCCATAAGTAATTGGTAGATATTGCTCGACCTGTTGCTGACCACCATTCTAGAGCTTTCCTACTCTGTCAAAAAAAGTAAAGGTCTGGGCTATAAATACACCTTACACCCATTACTTTTTAAGGGACTGCTTGGAATTACCTGCTCATTTGCACTGCCATGACCTGGTGAACATTCCAACCCACCTGACACTCTGTGTTATATATGCAGCCACTACATCTAAGATTAGTAAGCTGCAATAAACAGTAAAACCTTGGATTGCGAGCATAATTCCTTCCAAAAACATGTGATCCAAAGCACTTATATATCAAAGTAAATTTCCCCATAAAAAATAATGGAAACTCAAATGATTCATTCCACAACCATTTATTCATAAATCCTTCAGTTTATAATCCATATAAAATGATTATAGCAATGCGACCAGGTTGTGTAACCATAAAATGTCCATCACAAATAGAAACCTCCACAAGGGGGATAAGAAGCAAAATCCAGCAGGAGCCACAGAGTATAAAAGAGAAGAGAGGCGCCTCTAAGTGTAGCAATATGTTGCTAAATGTTGTACGTTCATTAAATGTAACCATATTGCTACACTTAGAGGCGCCTCTCTTCTCTTTTATACTCAGTTGTGACGTGACGCTACTTGTATATCAAGACATCGCTTGTATATCAAGTCAAAATGTATTAAAAAAAATTAGCTGATCTTGCAAAACGCTCTCAAACCAAGTTACTCTCAAACCAAGGTTTTGCTGTATTATTTTTTTCCTTATGTTTAGCTATCCTATAAACAAGAAAGTGGATGCATGGCTTTATATTTCTTGTCATCGCCTCACAGCATCCTCTACTCACATTCTCCCAAAGGATTCTTGATAAATTTAGCCACAAATATCCAAAGGTGGCAAGAATAATGAAACAATATAAGAAAAACAAGTCATAGTTTATTTTAAAGTTGCCCCATGTACTGTTTTAACCCTTTACCACTTTTATATAAAACTAAAAAAAAAAATATGTTTTTACTGCTATTCCACTACAACAGTTTGGTCATATATTTCTGGGACTTTTTTGTATTCACATGACTGTGATCAGTACACATTTGTTATTCCTACTGTGTTACAAAACGATGTTTTTGGAATCATACTTTGAAACTTTTCTTGTATTTGCTCATTGCTGCATACGAGATCTATTTAAATAAACATGTGCCTTTCAGACAAGTTATTTTGCCGTTTAGAGACAGAGACATTCTCTTTAGCCAGGTGCAAAATTATTTGGCACACAAAACAAGCCCCTTTTTTGCATATGACAAGTAGGCTTGTTTGCAAGCTGAAGCATTCCTGTAGTTTGTACTGTAATTAATGTAATGATATATTTTGCTTGCCAGCAAATGCATTAGTAAATAATGTCTGTCAGAATCAATAAAACCTCCTACGCAGAGCTTTACCCATTGAAGTATGTAAATAAAGTATGTTATTAGGATTATGGTTTGTTAAATACACACACCTATTTTGATTTTTACTGTCTTACATTTGTAAAATCATTCTGGCCACAATGGGACCCAAAGGCAATCTGAAAGTCGATAACATAAAAAGCGCTGCCTGAAAATGGTATTTTACAGGGAAATACAAGGGTTTAAAAAGAAAAAAAGAAGGCATAACCAAAGTAGGTAATGAGACCTTGGATTAGCGCCAAATGAAAAAATCAAAAGGACAAAGGCTACCACATCCTATCACTAGAGATCTGATTGAAGAAAAAAAATGTACGTTCTTGGTACCTTATAGACACATACAACAATTTGTTCCAAAAAATACATTTTCTTACACAAATCAAGCTAAAAATCACAAATACATCATTAAAATATCAGAGAATGTGCATGTATGTTTTTTTTTCAGTCAGATCTTAAAGTAGTTATTGTTCTGAACAATGATCATTATCGGGTCTGACACTTTCTTTACAATATTGAAATGCAATTTACTAACAATAAAACATGAATAAAGATCATCAGATAATTCCTGGTCAAAAGAGCAGGTTAATGACAAGAGTATTTATTGTGTAACTAAAAATCCTGTTTGAGGGATGGGAGAAATGTGGAGGTTAATCCTTCCCAATTTCATAGTAGACATAAACCACTGGCTTGATGGGATTTTATAAACTCTCTTGGTTTTGTGTGTTTGCCTCATAGTGCCAACTGATTATAAAGTATCTTCTAAAGTTTGTGTAGTTTTTTTCAACCCATTGTTTTTCATTGTACACTGGATCAGAACAGTTATAGAAGGTTGAAACCACAGAAACAAGATATTTCCACCTGAAGAACAGATACGTCCAATAGGGATCAGTCTGAGAATATTGTAAGCATGTATTCCATGTATGAGGAAAAGCAGTTACCAATAGGGCGAGATTTCTAAACTTCTCTTTTATTGCTTAAAGCGATTGTAAACCCTCACATAAACCCAGCGAAGTGAATAGCCTCAAATTATACACAGAGATGAAACAAATCCTCCTACATAATTGTTACTTGTATATCTGCTGTCTTCAGCTTTCTCTTTGGTAAGTGTAGATCATGTTAAAAATCTTTCTTCCTCTTTCAGAAGCACATAGGGGTGGGGATACTGGATTTACACTGTGTGAGAGCTGATTGGAGAAAAGGGACCCCCCCCCCCCCCGTTCACATAGGCAGAGAAACGAAGGAACATGCAGGGATGTAGTCTGAATAGGCAAGCTCCCTGTAAACTCCCTCTCTCACAAATTTTAAGCTACTGTTATATCATGTGTCGGAGAGCTTGTTAGAAAGGACTCATACTGATAACAGAGGAATAGAGCACCAGAGAGAAACGGCTCTTAGAGCTTTGGCGAGAGATAAGTAAACACTGCAGATATATGTGCTTTGTTCAACTCTTATGAATGGGCTTTACAACCACTTTAACCAAGGACCGGAAGATTTGCCCCCTTAATGACCAAGCCATTTTTTGCGATACAGCACTGCGTCAATTTAACTGACAATTGCGCGGTCATGCGATGCTGTACCCAAACAAAATTGACATCCTTTTTTTCCCACAAATATAGCTTTCTTTTGGTGGTATTTGATCACCTCTGCGGTTTTTATTTTTTGCGCTATAAACAAAAAAATACTGACAATTTTTATTAAAACAAACAATATTTTTTACTTTTTGCTATAATAAATATCCAAAAAAGAAAATGTAAAAAAAATAATTTCTTCATCAGTTTAGGCCAATATGTATCACAATAAGCACTACACTAGGGGGCGATCAAGGGGTTAGGTGTTCCCTAGGGAATGTGTACGTGTTGCAAGGGCGCTAATTAGTTAATATTTAACAATCTCTCATTGCTGAGTTTGAGGTTTCTCAAGAGAAAAACTTAAAAACTAATATTTGAAAACACAAACGTTTGTGATATAGGGTGTACAAAAAGAGGTTTTTGTGATACAATACTATGCTGCAGACAAATTATATTTCCTGACAGACTCCATGGCAGCCTACGTATGGGTTAATCCCGCCTCTCCTACCTCATAGGACCCCACTCCCATAAATCTTTGCTCCCAGCTAGGCACCGTGTTCCTTTTTTGTCCTCCTCCTTAGGACTAAAGAGGTAGTTCTTACCTTAAGGAGTAGTGATCCAGTCCTGGCGTTTTCCCCTTGCGTTGGCGGTGAAGAAATGGCGGTATTGGAGTCCAGTTGCCCAGCTATTAGCAGGGTGGACACGGGTGATGTTGTGGTGCCATGAAGAGCTTACTATCCAGTCATTGACTGGCAAGCGGCAATTTGGCCATTCGTCCTCGCTATTAGCAGGAGGCCTTCTACTTTTGATGCCCGGTCGTGCCCGCCTGTGATTGGCGCTTGGAGGGTCAGGTCGGATCGTTCCGTGCTGGATGGGTATCGTATGATTTAATATTCCATGGCAGCTGGTGTGTATATTTGTTTGTGTGTCCATGTTTGTCCTCAAGGATGGCGGCTGGAGCGCATTTGCGTTCCAGTCCGCCGCTGTTCGTCCCTACGGCGCATGCGCACGGCCACGAGCCAGATTGAGGCTTGGCTCGCGCATGCGCAGTCCGGGCGGAACGGCGGTGGCCACGCATGCGCGCGGACGTCGCAAGGCGGCGCACGACAACGTTCGGAGCGCCGTGACGTCATCAAGGGCGGCAAATTTAAATAGCTGTCAGATACAGCTATGCCCTGGTTCCAGGGGAATCTACAGACGCCGGTTCTCTTGTCCCTATAGCGTATCTGTGAAAGGTAGGCTGAACACCCTTTTTTGTTCTATGCAGCAATTGTTACTTGCTTCTGCTAGTTTGGGATGTTTATGCATTATGTCTTGCCTGCAGTCTCTGCTGTTTTTCCTTTGCCATGGATGTGTCGTCGCCGCCTAGTGGTCAGCCCTTATGCCGCAGGTAGGACGGAATTTTTTTCCTCTACCTGTTTTTGCATGGGTTGTCAGGGTTATTGGGGAATTATAAGTATTTGTTTCCTGTTCTTTTCTCAGCCCTTCTAGGTCCGATCATCATCCAGCAGCACGTGAAGAGAAATCCAGGTCACAGCGTGACCAATCAAAGTCAAGATCTTCTTCTAAACATCACACGGACAGATCAAGGTCCGGCTCTAAACATGATTCCCGCCGCCATTCCGGTCGCACGGAGAAAAAAGCCTGCTGGGGGTGTAGGGCTTATGTCCCGGAGGACAGATCTCTCTGCGAAGCATGCTACTCCAGAGCTGCGAAAGAGAGAGGTGCAGGTGACCAGCAGGTGGAAGCACTGGTCAGGAAGGTTGTGCAAGAATCTCTGAGCAGGACAGAGTCAGCCAACATAACCATTCCCCCTTCAGCACCGGCCTCAACTGCGGACGCAGTCGAACTTGAAGTTCCGGGTCCCTCTCATGACTATCTCTCGTCAAATGGATCCTCAGATGAGGAGGTCGAGGTGGATGAATATGGAGCGGGATTCGACTTCTCTCAAGTCCCTCATTTGGTCAGGGCAGTTAAGGATGCGCTAAAATGGGAAGACCCAATAGAGATGCCCTCCAAACAAAAGAAGTATTTTAAACATCTGAAAAAAGAGCGCCCGAATTTCCCTTTCCTAAGTGAGCTTGGTGAAATCATTTCTGATGAGTGGGGAAAGGTTGAAAGAAAGAACTCTTTAATCACCAAAGTGGCAAAAATGTACCCATTCAAGAGTGAGGAGGTGAAATATCTGGATTCAGCCCCCCTCATTGATGCGGCGCTCATGAGATTGGTGAGACATGTCACGCTTCCACTGGAAGATACAGTGTCATTCAGAGATGGTTTGGAAAGGAAGATCGACACTGATCTCAAACGGATATATATTACTGCAGGGATGGCCTGCAAACCGGCCTTAGCTCTTGCGGCTTTGTCAAAAGCCATGGAATCATGGACAGATGACGTAGGTGCAACCCTGGGAAGTATATCCGATGACGTGGTCAGGAATTCCCCAGTGCACGAATTGAGGATGGCATCGGCTTTTCTGGGTGAGGCATCCCTGGACATTATCCGGTTGGTATCGCGTGTCATGCTATCCTCGGTCACAGCTAAACGGGCCCTGTGGTTGCGTCCATGGGTGGCGGATCCTGCCTCCAAACAGGCATGGTGCAAGATTCCCTTTGAGGGTTCCTCCCTCTTCGGGAACAAGCTGGACTCGGCCATCACACGCGCTACCGGGGGTAAGTCAGGTTTCCTACCCCAGGATCGTCGTCTCTTGAGCCAGAGAAGAGCTCAACCTAAACATGATCAGGAACGTGCTAGAGACGCACGTCGTTACAGACCTGGCAGGGAATTCAGGAAAAACTGGCGAAGAAATCAACCTTCAGGACAGAAGTCCACAAAAGCCACACCCTCTGGGGGTCGGGATACGACTAAGTCTTTTTGATATGGAGCCTGTCCAGGTGGAGCAGGTAGGAGCACGATTACTCCGTTTCCAGCACGTCTGGGCAGCCTCGGTTCAAGATTTCTGGACAATCAAAACTATATCTACAGGTCATACCTGGACTTTCACCGACCCACCTACACACCGCTTTATTCCCACAATTCTTCCACAGTCAGAAGAGAAGAGGGAAATTCTATTATCATACACGGACTCTCTGATATCTCAAGGGGCCGTCATTCCGGTACCAGTAGAAGAAAAATTTCAGGGAATATATTCTCCCCTCTTCATGGTTCTCAAAAAGAACGGGTCTTGGAGGCCAGTCATCAATCTAACATATTTGAACTCCTTCATCCAGAAGGAGAGGTTCAAGATGGAGACTCTCTTGACCATAAGTCAAACGATTCAGCCAGGGGATTGGATGGTCTCAGTAGACCTGAAGGATGCGTATTTTCATGTTCCAATCGCGAAGAATTTTCAGCAATACCTCAGGTTCGCAGTGGAGCAGAGACATCTCCAGTTCACCTGTCTTCCTTTCGGGCTGACAACATCGCCTCGAGTGTTTTCAAAAGTACTTCTGGCAGTGGTAGCCCTAATCAGGGTCAAAGGTGTCCGGTTACACCACTACCTGGACGATCTACTCCTGCTCTCGCAGGACAGAGACCAGCTTTGTTTACATCGGGACCAAGTCATCTCGGTCTTGACGGAGTTCGGCTGGTTGTTGAACAGGGAGAAGAGTCAGTTGGATCCGACCCAGTCCCTGATATTCCTAGGGGCCCAGTTCGACACGGTAAAGAGTACCATTTCCTTACCCATGGAGAAGATCCCAGTAATTCAAGACAGGATTCGGCTCGCCCTGGCATGTCCTCGCCTCAGGGCATCATATTGCCTCAGAGTTATCGGCACCATGGTGGCCACAGCTCCCATGGTAAAATGGGCACAGTGGAGGATGCGACCCTTCCAAAAGGGTTTTCTTCAGCAATGGATCCCAGAGTCACAAGACCACTTTGTCAGAATGACCCCGTCCATGAGGGAGTGTCTTCCATGGTGGCTTCATCAGGAGAATCTCCTCAAGTGCCACTCTATTGCACCAATCTCCTGGATTGTGGTGACGACGGATGCCAGCAACAGCGGCTGGGGAGCCCTCTGTCTATCAGAAGTAGCCCAAGGGAAATGGGACTTCCCATCTCAAGGGATAGTGTCAAATGTCTTGGAACTCCGAGCTGCCTTTCAAGCTCTTCAAGCCTTCCGTCACCTGATTTTAGGAGCTTCGGTTCTGTTGAGGTTGGACAACACGACCGCGGTAGCCTACATCAAGAGACAAGGGGGTACACGCAGTCTAGATCTACTAGAGGAGGTCAGTCCGATTATGGTTTGGGCCCAGGCGAATTTGTCGAATCTAACGGCTGTTTACCTCCCCGGAGTCCAGAATGTCCAGGCGGACTTCCTCTCAAGAGTAGCATTGGACAACAACGAGTGGTCCCTCCACATAGAAGTGTTCAATTGGATTCTGTCTCTAGGAGTAACACCGGAAGTGGACCTCTTTGCATCACCCTGCAATGCGAAACTCGAGAAGTATTACACGAGGAATCGTTGTCCCCAAGCTTATGGGATAGATGCGTTGACGGACCAGTGGAGGTTTCTCAAGGCGTATGCCTTTCCCCCAGTACCGGTCATTCTCCGTTTTCTGTCAAGACTCCGCTGGGAAGAAGCCGAAGTAATAGCGGTAATTCCATATTGGCCCAACAGGCCATGGTTTCCTCTCCTGACGCAGCTCAGTTGTCGGGACCCAGTCCCTCTTCCTCCCAGGCCAGATCTCCTGCTACAGGGAGCATCGCTTCACCCATGTCCATCCCATCTCCACCTGATGGTCTGGTGGTTGAAAGGGAAAGGTTGACAGCCTTAGGGTGTCCTGATACAGCAATTGAAACCTTGATGAGTGCCAGGAGAGCGGGTACTAACAGAGTGTACCAAAGAATCTGGGCAAGATTCGTGAGTTTCATCCCTACTGTTGGAGGTTCATTTAAGGACCCGAAAATATCGGACATTCTGAGTTTCCTGCAGACAGGCCTGGAGTTGCCCTTGGCCGTTAGCTCTCTTAGAGTTCAGGTCTCTGCGATTTCTGCATTCACAGGCGTTGCTTGGGCAAAACATCCTCTCGTCAGGCAATTCTTTAAAGGTGCAACAAGACTTAGACCTCAAAGGAGGCCAAGATTCTCCAAGTGGGATCTTCCCCTCGTTTTGGACTTCTTTTCAGGAGAAGATTTTCGACAAACGGATCAATTGTCCATCAAAGATCTTTTTCTCAAGACGGTGTTCCTGGTGGCCATAACATCTGCCAAGAGGGTATCTGAGATCAGCTCTCTGGGTTTCAAAGAACCGTTTATCACCTTTTTTCCTGCTAGGGTGGTCTTGATCCCTATGTTGGGATCAAATCCCAAAGTGACGTCCGTCTTTCATGAGAATCAAGAAATAGTTCTCCCAACATTCCATTCATCTGATGATTCTAGTATTCATCCTCTAGATGTCGGAGAAATCCTAAGAGTCTATCTGGAAGCAACGGCTCCCTTCCGGAAATCGGATTACCTTTTCATCTACTTCCAAGGGAAGAACAGAGGATTACGTGCTTCCTCCAGATCCATATCAGCCTGGATTGTCCAGGCTATTCAAAGGGCGTATACGGCTAAGGGTCTGGTCCCTCCAGAAGCGGTGACGGCACACTCGACTAGAAGTGTTTCAACGTCTTGGGCAGCTTCCCGTCATGTGTCTGCAGAAGTGATTTGCAAAGCAGCATCATGGTCATCGATAAATACATTTATGACGCACTATTGTGTTGAGCCAGCGGCTCTTTCCTCAGTTAATTTTGGTTTGAATGTCTTATCTGTTGACGGTGCCAATTAAACCTTTTTTTCTTTTAACCAGCAATTTTTCCCACCCGGGAGTGTATGGCTAGTTATTTCCCATACGTAGGCTGCCATGGAGTCTGTCAGGAAAATGGAAAATTTATATCAAATACTTACCGTAATTTTCCTTTCCTGATGGACTCCATGGCAGCAGGAGTTCCCTCCCATTGCTGGAGTAGGCTAAGTTATGGAACACGGTGCCTAGCTGGGAGCAAAGATTTATGGGAGTGGGGTCCTATGAGGTAGGAGAGGCGGGATTAACCCATACGTAGGCTGCCATGGAGTCCATCAGGAAAGGAAAATTACGGTAAGTATTTGATATAAATTTTCCATTTTTATAGCACTAGAACGCTATTCATATAAAGTGCACAAATGAAAAAAACATGTGATAGTATATTTTTGAACACAAAGTGATAAAATCCAATCACCTGTTGCTGCACACAAGAGAAATCATCTAATCAATTGGTAATACTGCAATTGCATTGTGAAAAAAACAACAACAATTTATATATATGTGAATACAAGCACATGTGTAAAGAAAGTTATATACGGTGAAAGTTCATAAATAAATATAGACGACCGGTCCCACTCATCAAGTACCACTTGATACAAATGATCCAACAGTCGAGTTTTTAGCATAGATGGCAAGATAATATAACGCTGGTTTTCCAGAAAAACATTGCACACCTCCACCACTCCGCTTCCTGATGACGTAAGACATATGAAACGTACGTCGAGGCGATACCTGGTCACACTTTCCTGTTTTACTTGTGACGCCATATCCAGGCGCCGTGGTCCTTCCGATCCCCCTGCTGGAACGCACGCTGAAGCCGCGGCTCTGCATACGAAGTCTTTGCATTGGAAATTCTAAACGGCCAGCGAAATTCAATATAATAGCTTCTATCCCAAGCGGGCAACCCCAGTGCCGGGTCGGGCACCACCTAATGTAAGGAGCCATTTGGCAGATTTGTTTTTTAACATATTTTTAATAAAAGCAATATCACACTATATAGTATTCTCTTTGCCCTTTCATATACCCTGTGTGAGTTGGAGTGGTGGAGATCGACCTAAGTACATATTACCTTCAAGTGAACAGGCACAATCCTGTACAAGTCTCCTTTGACCTACTTTTTAATTAAGGTGGTCAAGGGAATCTGGTAAGCAGACATTACTTACCAGCACTTCTCTTGGGTGTCGCATGCAATAATCAAGTGGTGGAGGTGTGCAATGTTTTTCTGGAAAACCAGCGTTACATTATCTTGCCATCTATGCTAAAAATTGGACTGTTGGATCATTTGTATCAAGTGGTACTTGATGAGTGGGACCGGTCGTCTATATTTATTTATGAACTTTCACCGTATATAACTTTCTTTACACATGTGCTTGTATTCACATATATATAAATTGTTGTTGTTTTTTTCACAATGCAATTGCAGTATTACCAATTGATTAGATGATTTCTCTTGTGCGCAGCAACAGGTGATTGGATTTTATCACTTTGTGTTCAAAAATATACTATCACATGTTTTTTTCATTTGTGCACTTTATATGAATAGCCTTCTAGTGCTATAAAATATAATTTGTCTGCAGCATAGTATTGTATCACAAAAACCTCTTCTTGTACACCCTATATCACAAACGTTTGTGTTTTCAAATATTAGTTTTTAAGTTTTTCTCTTGAGAAACCTCAAACTCAGCAATGAGAGATTGTTAAATATTAACTAATTAGCGCCCTTGCAACACCTACACATATTTTGGGAGAATTTAACTAAATATCTATCTTCACTCAAGGAGCAGCTTCAAAATATATTTTTGATATTTCTGAAAAATATTTATTTGTGTTGTCTCGGGGTTTTTCCAGTTGGCATCCAACTGTTTATCACGTTCCCTAGGGAATCCCTGTTCTGTCTCCCACAGGAGCAATTGCGGATCGCCGGCAGACATTAAGGCCGCCAGCCACGTGCATCGGCTCTGTCGTCACATGGCGGGCATGCATGCCCCCTATACCCCTTAAAGCAGCCACTGTACAGTATAACGGCGGCTGGTCGGGAAGTAGTTAAATTAAGTCTTCATATTTGGTTGCTGCTAAGGCTAATTTTGGATACTTTATCCCTTCACAGACTCCAGGAGAATGAACTGAGCTGCTCAGGCCATGGAGTTTCAAGCAACCAATCGATGGAATGGGGGCATGAAGCTCATTGTTTCTTATTTTTCATGAAATCACCCCTTTGGCTGTTGATTTTTTATGCTAACACATATGGGTAGTGGCAACACATATTTCCTTTCACCTGGCATTCAGAACTTTATAAAGAGACACAGAGGTGGACGGTAGAGGTTTAAAGTGTATGTCAGTGCAAACTCCCCTCCATATTTTGCAGTATATGCATTGCAGACCCTCAAAGTACAGAACGATATCTGTTTTACTGCCAGAAATGTATTTAAATTTATTTCTGTTGTGGGCTGACAAGGCAAAGAAATCTTGTGCAATGAATGATGTCAGTCCTGCCCAATTGCCTTTTTCTAAACTACTGAATTTATCCCCCTCTTCTCATCTCTCAAGCATAGGGACTTATGCCCTGTACACACGATAGGATTCGGAATTTCCGTTGCACAAAATTTGAGGTCTGGTTCTCAAATTTTCCGCCAACAAAATCTGTTTGCGCAAATTCCGATTGTGTATACACAATTCCGACGCACAAAGTGCCACTCATGCTCCGAATCAAGCAGAAGAGCAGCACTGGCTATTGAACTTAATTTTTCTTGTCTCGTTGTACGTGTTGTACGTCACCGCGTTCTTGACGTTTGGAATTTCCAACCAACTTTGTGTGACCGTGTGTATGCAAGACAAGTTTGAGCCAACATCCGTCGGAAAAAATCTGTGGATTTTGTTGTCGATCGTGTGTACAGGACATAAGTGTTCTGTAATTCAGATACGAATTGGGAGGGGTAGTTTCCTTGAGATAACACAGCAAGTGTGCACAGGACACAATGCAGTTCTGACTTTCTGACACGATCAACAGATCATGTTAGAAATTCAAACAGATAGAACTGCATATTGCTCACACAAATGGGGGACAGAACACTTTGGGGTAATTAGACTATTTCAGCTGTAAAAGTTGTTCTGTGTGCAGAAAGAGTCAACTGGATGTGGTGACTCAAATGTAAGAAGACATGTTAAAATGCATTGGTTATCCTACTCTTGTAGGTTATCCTACTCTTTGTACTTTATGGTAGAGCCCCAAGAATCACAATTTCTCTTGAACAATAACTGCCTGGCTGACTTTGACACAGCATCCAAATAAGATTACATTTGCGAAACAAAATAGATTTAAAAATGTAATAAATAATATATTTGGGGACCTCTTTTGGGATTATAGCTTACAGGTTGTAAAATAATATTGTTACACTGATTAAAGTGTTATGTTTATGTTATGACACCTATGCAGAATGTTATAATTTCCCTTCATATTATAATCAATGTCATTTTATAAAAATTATTGAGTGCTGTCAAGTCCATGGGGCTTCCTCTTGCCACATAGATAGTTTTTCTCCAGAATAACCGGTCATCTGTTTGGTCTTGGCATGTTCATAGTATTTGTTCTGTTCACCGTTTCTGTGGCTATATCCATCCACCTTATTGCTGGCTGTTGGTTCATTTCCCTTCAAATTTTCCGAAGTCAATTCTTCTCATATTATTATTCATGTTGGGTTTTATAACGTAACATACATTTTTACATTTGTTTTCTAAGTGTCCTAGAAGTAACTGGTATTCGTCCAGTGTGGAAAAACTACAGTCCCCTAAACCGCCCTTAAATAAGAGGAATAAAACAAAAATAAGGGTAGGGCACTAAAAATTACAGCCTATAAAACCTATAAATAGAACGTTAACTACTTGCTGACCAGCCGCCGCAGTTAAACTGCGGCAAGTTTGCACGGCTCCGCAAATCGCTTTCATGGCACGTCAGCTCTTCAAAGCATTATAGCAGGCACGCGTGCCACAGTGTGTCCCTGGAGCCATTGCGCGTGGCCAGCCGGCGTAATCACCGCCGGCCTCCCACGATTGTGGGCACGAGAGCCAGGACAGGGCTTTGTGTGTGTAAACACACAAATCCCTGTTCTGACAGGAGGAGAAACAGAGCGTCTGTTCCTACTAAGTAGAAACAACGATCTGGCTCCTCCTCTAGTCAGTCCTATCCCCTCACAGTTAGAAATACACCTAGGGAACACATTTAACCCCTGGATCGCCCCCTAGTCTTAACCCCTCCCTGCTAGGGACATTTACATAGTAATCAGTGGCTATTTATAGCACTGATCGCTGTATAAATATCAGTGGTCCCAAAAAAGTGTCAAAAGTCTCCGATCTGTCTGCCACAATGTTGCAGTCCCGCTAAAAATCACACATCGCCGCCATTACTAGTAAAAAATAAATAATAAAAATGCCATAAATCTATCCCCTATTTTGTAGACACTATAACTTTTGCGCAAACCAATCAATATACGCTTATTGCAATTTTTTTTACCAAGAATACATATTGGCCTAAACTGATGAAGAAATTCATTTTGTTCTATTTTTGGGTATATTTATTATAGAAAAAAGTAAAAAATGTTGCTTTTTTTTCAAAATTGTCCATCTTTTTTTGTTTATAGCACAAAAAATAAAAACCGCAGAGGTGATCAAATACCACCAAAAGAAAGCTCTATTTGTGGGGGAAAAAAAGGACATACATTTTTTTGGGTACAATCCTGCACGACCGTGCAATTGTTAGTTAAAGTGACGCAGTGCGGTATCGCAAAAAATGGCCTGGTCAGGAAGGGGGCAAATCCTTCCGGGGCTGAAGTGGTTAAAAGACATCTAAAGTGAAAAAAGGAGCTGGCTTATCCCAGGTATATAATCCCTCCCAGTCCAGCAGGCTCTCAGTTTAGTGGCAAGTAGGGATGGGCTTGAACATCAGCTGTTCATTTGTTCGTAGAACAAACAAACATATGGGGCGCTCGCGGCAAGTTCGCCTGCTGCGGAGAGCCCCACAATGCACTGCGAGATCGCAGTGCATTGACGGCTGCTGATTGGGCAAAGCATGCACCTGATCTGCATGTTTTGGCCAATCCCAGTGCAATGTGCTGTAAAAGCCATGATTGGCCAAAGGCAGGGTGACTTTGGCCAATCATGGCTCAGGGGCTAAGTCCACGCCCTAAACTATATAAGGCTTACACGGCAGCCGTATATAGTGAATGAATAGAGATTGGGCCGGCAGTTTGTGTATAGTGCAGTCAGTGTAGTATATATAATACAGTTCAGAGTATATAGTGCAGTCCGTGTAGTATATATTATACAGTGCAGTGTATATAGTGCAGTCCGTGTAGTATATATAATACAGTTCAGGGTATATAGTGCAGTCAGTGTAGTATATATAATACAGTCCAGAGTATATAGTGCCATCAGTATAGTATATATAATACATTGCATAGTATATAGTGCAGTTATTGTAGTATATATAATACTGTGGAGAATATATAGTGCAGTCAGTGTAGCATATATAATACAGTGCAGAGTATATAATACAGTGGTTAAGGGGAACCCTATGACAGAATTAAGAAAAGAAAACAGCGTGGGGTCCCCCCAAAATCCATACCAGGCCCTTTGGGTCTGGTATAGATTTTAAGGGAAACTCCAAGACAATATTTTTTTTTAAAACAGCGTGGGGTCCCCCCCAGAATCCATACCAGACCCTTTTGATCTAGCATAGATTTTAAGGAGACCTCCATGACAAAATTTTAAAACAAGTTGGCGTGGGGTCCCCCCCAAATTTCATACCAGACCCTTATCTGAGCATGCAGCCTGGCAGGTCAGGAAAGGGAGGGGACGAGCGAGTGCCCCCCTCCTGAACCATACTAGGCCACTTTCCTTCAACATGGGTGCCCCCCAAAGCACCTTGTCCCCATGTTGATGGGGACAAGTTCCCTACAACCCTGGCCCCCATATCCCAGCCCCGCCTATGTGAATGGGTATTGGGTACATTGTACCCCTACCCATTCATCAAAAAAAGTGTCAAAAAGTTAGAACCGCAAGAGACAGTTTTTGATAATTCCTTTATTAAAAAAAAAAAAAAAGTGTCCTTCGATGTACATCCATCTTCAATCATAGCGCCCGACCGACCCAAAAAATAGAAACAATTAAAAAAGCTCTGCTGCCTCTTGGCTTTGACAGCTGTTATACAGGCAAGGGTGGGGCCACCCGGTGGCGTAACAGAGTGACCCACCCACTTCTCACATGTGACGTTATGTGATGTCAGAGGGGGGCAGGGTCATCTGGTTACGTCAGCTGGTAGCCCTGTCCTTGCCTATATAAGAGCTTTCCTTTTTTTTAAATAAAGGAATTGTCAAAAACTGTCTTGTGGTTTTTCACTTGTACAATGTACTCAATACCCATTCACATAGGGAGGTGGGCCGGGATCTGGTGGCCCCCTAGTTAAAGGGGGCTTCCAAATTCTGATAAGCCCCCCGCCCGCAGACCCCAACAACCAATAGCCAGGGTTGTCGGGAAGAGGCCCTTCTCCCCATCATTGATGGGGACAAGGTGCTTTGGGGTGGGGGACGCAGAGCCCCCCCTGCCCCAAAGCACCCGCCCCCCCCCATGTTGAGGGCATGTGGCCTGATATAGTTCAGGAGGGGAGGGGGCACTCGCTCGTCCCCCGAATCCTGACCTCCAGGCTGCATGCTTGGATAAGGGTCTAGTATAAATTATGGAGGTGGCCATGCCGATTTTTTAAAAAAAATGTTGTTGTTTTTTTTCATTGATTTTTCATCTATATTGCCGAGAGTCAGCAATACATTACAGCCGAGAGCAAGTTTAACCTCCCTGACGGTATTCCCAAGTGTGGCTCGGGGTGGATTTTCAGTACCAAAAGCGGTAACCCCGAGCCACACTCGGGATTGCATCGCAGGATCCAGATACAGTTACTTACTGTATCTGCGATGTCTCCCCGCAGTGTGCGGCGGCTGTGCCTTCGCTCGATTCATCACAGAGCCGAGCTCCGTTCCCTGCGAGCGTTGCGACGCACAGGGATGGAGAACGACGCCAAATTCAAAAAGTGAAACACACACAATACATACAGTACACTGTAATCTTACAGATTACATTACTGTATCAAATATTTTTTTTACATCCTTTTGTCCCTAGTGGTTTGTCCAGTGCCCTGCATGCACTTTTATATTATAAATACTGTTCTTTCTGCCTGGAAACTAAAGATTGTCCATAGCAACTAAAAGCCTCCCTTTACATCAAAAGTGGTTTTAGACCAGCTAGAAAACAGTGATAATAAATTAGAATTAAAATCTGGCCTCTACTCAGATCCAAAGAATGATAAAACGCGAGAAACCCTAAGATATACTTCACTGTGTATTTTGTAGCAATTTTTTATCTTCACACCATGCAAAATATGCTTTCCATGTGCGATGATAAACCCTTTGAGAAGATTCTTAGCCTCTAGAATAGTCAGTATGATGGAGTTAGAAGTCACCTGTTTCTCAAGACCGTGATCTTAACAGCCAGTCTGTCTAAGCTAGCAAATGTGAAGCAGGATGGTATACTGGATCCTATTAATTTAGGTCCAGCTGTGCACTAATCTGGTTTTGTCCAAGTATTATATCGGCTTTGGCCAATTTGGAAAATCTGAATTATGGGAATGCCCTCTACCTCTAATTGAGCTCAGTAAATGCAGCAGTAATCTGATGGGAGGTGACGTGTAGATTAGTCGAACCTGATCTCATGCAGTTACTAGTGCATCCACAGTGAAAGCAATTAGCTTTCTTGTTCTAGCTACAAATCTATCCAGCTTGTTGCTAAATCTGAAAGCAAGGAGATCTACAGCCAGAGCCTTGCACTTGTGAGATATATGCTGAGAAATTTCTGTGTTTAAGGAACATTCCTCTGGGCCTAGCTGCTGATGACTTAAAAAGTCAACATTCCAGTTTCCAACCTCAGGATGTGAGCACTGGAACATAATGTTCTGCTCATGTGCAATGCCTTGCTGTTTGCATTATGACTCCTTGTACCTCCCTGATGATTCATGTATGCTACACAGATTGCATTGTCCAATTGAATTCTGACAGGATGACCCTGAAGCTTTGCAAGGAGAGACAAATCGCTTTAAGTTCCAGCATGTTGATCAGAAGATGAGTCTCCCTTGCTGGTCACATACTCTGAATGGGCAGGAACCTCTATGCTGCACTCCAGCTCATCAGACTGACATTTGTAGTAAGACTCTCCTAACGGACTGGCAGGAATGACTTCCCTTGCTCTAGTGCCAAGCTGAGATGCCACCAATCCAGAGACCTTCTGGCTTGGGAGGGAGCAAGTACCTGCCTGTCCCATGATGACAGAGCACTGCGTTGCAACTTCCTCAGTGAAACTGAGAATATGATACTGCTTTGAAGGTGGCTACCATAAACCCAGCAGGGCTTGACTGGGACAAAAATTTGGCCCTGGACTTCATCCAGACTGACCCACTTTAATTTTGCAAACACACACAAAAACAGTATATAAACAATACGCAATTGCGCAAAAAAAAAAAAAAGTAAACACATTTTACCGTAAGTATAAACAGCTTTTTTTTTAAAAAAAAAACTTTTTTATTTAGAGAAATAGATGCATTCCAACATTGCAGACCCCTTTAGAATGACATGATTTGAATGAATGACTTACATCAGGGTCCCCAGAGAACCACTCCTTACATCAGGGTCCTCAGAGAGCTTCCCCCTTGCATCAGGGTCCCCAGAGAGCCCCCCTTGCATCAGGGTCCCCAGAGAGCCTCCTCCAACATCAGAGTCCCCAAAGAACCCCCCCCCCCCCCTTGCATCAGGGTCCCCAGAGAGCCCCTCCTTACATCAGGGTCCCTAGAGAGCCTCCTCCTTACATCAGGGCCCCAGAGAGCCCCACCTTACATTAGGGTCTCCAGAGAGCCCTCCTTACATCAGAGTCCCCAGAGAGCCCCCCCTTACATCAGAGTCCCCAGAGAGCCCTCCTTACATCAGAGTTCCTAGAGCGCCCCCCCTTACATCAGAGTCTCCAGAGAGCCCCAGTCTTGCATCAGGGTCCCCAGAGAGCCTCCCCCTTACATCAGGGTCCCCAAAGAGCCTTCCCCTTACATCAGAGTCCCCAGATATCCTCCGCCTTACATCAGGGTCCCCAGAGAACCCCCCTTACATAAGGGTTCCCAGAGAGCCTCTCCCTTACATCAGGGTCTCCAGAGAGCCCCCCTTACATTAGGCTCCCCAGAGAGCCTCCCCATTACATAAGGGTCCCCAGAGAGGCCCCTCCTTACACCAGGGTCCCCAGAGAGCCCCCTTACATCAGAGTCCCCAGAGAGCCCCCCTTGCATCAGGGTCCCCAGAGAACCTCCTCCAACATCAGAGTCCTCAGAGAGCCTCAGTCTTACATCAGGGTCCCCAGAGAGAACCCCCTTACATCAGGGTCCCCAGAGAGCCCCCCTATCATCAGGGTCCCCAGAGAGCCCCCCACTTACATCAGGGTCCCAAAGAGACCCTCCTTACCTCAGAGTCCACAGAAAGCTGCTCCTTACATCAAGGTCACCAGAGAGAGGGCGGGCAGTGAGAGATGATGTAATCTCTCTGCTGCACAGTGAGGGAGGAACAACGGTGATGCAGGGCGAGCGGTGAGAGATGATGTCATCTCTCTGCTCTCTCGCCCGCCTGGCTCTCCTGTGCTGCCTGCTCGCTCTACGGCTCTCCCGTGCTGCCCGCCGCATTGCTGCAGGGAGGCCATTAACCGGTAGTGGGCCACGGCCCTGTGGTTGGGGACCCCTGGGACTCAGGCTATGGGCCCCAGATTCGGGGCTATAGCCCCAAAAGCCACCCCCTAGCCACTGGCTGTCACTGAAACCAGCCCACTGAGCCATTGGCCCACCGGGAAACTCCTGGTAGTCCTGATGGCCAGTACATGCAGAAATGCATGGTGGCTTAACCTTAATTATGGAAGAAGCACCTTGGATTGAGCCTTTTCCATTAAAAGGCTCAGACTTTGCAAGCAGTGTGTGGGGATCACCACTGATTTCTGAAGATTCAGGGTCCACCTGAATCTCTGCAGGGACACAGCTATGGTTCTCAGTACTCCTGCGGCACCTTCAGCCTGATCCTGCTGTACCTGTGCCACTGAGAGTGATTCCCTGTGCACAGATCAAAATAGTGGCTGCATCTGTCTGAAATAGGAAGTGCATCATCAACCTGAGATTTAAGAGCCGCCCACAAAAAGGCATTGTCTGAATACATGGCAGCCATGTTGCTCATAGAGGGCAGAGCAATTTCTACAGCAATTAACACATAGGAGGAGAGGGGAGATAAAATTAATGGGAGAGGCGAAACTGAGCAAATAGTCCCAAAAATGAATGCTACCATTACTATCCTCCTGATTCTGCATATAAACTGCAGTGCAAAGTGGCTTTGGTCTTAGCAGAGTCAGCTCCGTCTTCACCCACCCGATTGGGTTTACCTGAAAGTCTTCAAGGGCTGGGCTCCACCTCAGCAGACCTCTCTCGTGAACCTGCATAGCATCCTGCAAGTAACTTCACATAATGTACTAAGAATAGTGCTTAAAACCAGGATCCAGTGCTTAGGCAGAAACTTATGGGCAGGTCTTTGTAACTATTCCAATGGAGGGGCCATGTACAGTTCCTCCAAGAGATTCCTCTAGAACTAATCTGCATACAGAACACTTTGCCTAAAAGCATTTGTCTATGCATTTAAAATGAATATCCTTGTAGTAGTGAAAGACTTGAGAAACCCTGAGAGCCTACTAGTATTTAAGGGGGTATATGACTGGGAGAAGACCAGCACCCTTTGCGTATCAGTGTCTATGCACCTGAAGATGGCAGTATATAATTCAACAGTAATAACCCAAAAGCCCTGTGTTCTGAGATGAACTGGATGTGAAAAAAAGGGAGGATAAAAGGGTGTCATTGGTCATAGCAGTGACATTCCAGCTACATTTTATTCCAGCTACATCTTCCATTTTCTGGAGAAGGCTTGGAAAATATAAACTGTTTTCGTACTGGTTGTTCCAGTTTTCATTTCTCACATATTTTACAATCCATGGGTCATAGTAAGCATACAGTATATCCATAATGCACCTGATACCTCCCTGTGTCTAATATATCTTAACGGTAAGAGTATTTGTTATGTACTGCACATTACACAACAAATAAGACAATATCAAATGAACATTATGATATATCATCTCAGTCCCATGTTTTCTGTGAAGATATTATATTAATCGATTGCTTTTCCTTTTATTTATGTATACAATTATGAGTGAACAAACGTCTGTTAAGGATGGTTTGCATTTTCTAAAAGTGAAGAATTCCTTTCCTACAACAAAATACAACTACTGTAATTAACTACTTATGCCGCGTTCACACGACCGGACTTTTGGACAGCAAAGGTCAGACGAAACAAATCCACCGGACAGTTTGATCATGTGTGGGCTTTATCTGACCTTTGCTGTCAAAAAATCAGACGGACTTTAGAAATAGAACATGTTTCAAATTTTTCCGCCGGAACCAGTTCCTATCGAGAAATCCACTCGTCTGTATGCTAGTCCGACTGACAAAAAACTACGCTATGGCAGCGATTGGCTACTGGCTATGATCTTCCCTTTTCTAATGTGGTCGTACGTCATCACGTTCGATTCCATCGGACTTTGGTGTGATTGTGTCTGTCCAAGTCTGTTCGTTCAGAAAGTCCGTCAGAAGTCTGCCGAAAGTCCGTCGGAAAAACTGTTGGACCTAGTCTGCCGGAAAGTCCGGTCGTGTGTACGCGGCATTAGAATTATTTTTCCTAGGTGACAAGTGTAATTCTTTCCTAATCTGTTCCTTTTTTACGGGGTCTTAAAGCAGTAGGCATTTTGTATAACGAATAGTATACATTTTAGTGCAGCACATGTATATTATAATGAATAGTTTCCTGGGAGCTCTCATACTGGTAATGTGTCATGTTATTATAAATACTATGGTTCTATCTTTGACTCCAATTGCCAGCACTAAAGGCAAAACAAAAAAAAACATTGATCTCCAGCTTATTGTGTAACGCAGATATTTTTTATTTTTTATAATGCACTACGTGCAAACACTTCAGCCAAGGCAGTGGGAAACCAATTCTATTTAATAAAATATACTAGCCTATAAAACCTATTAGGGCTTTTCCTTAGAATACAAAATGATATAATACATTTACCTGAAAGCCAAGTACAAAGAGTCACACAGGCATTTATGTCTGCTCTGCAGGGGATATGCACAAGGAAAACGAGAGCAGATTTACCAATCTATCTTTAAAGGAACTGGGTTTAAAGATGGCAGACAACATTGAAGGCGAGAGTAAGTGGAAGAATTTGGAGCATTCTAGCTTTCTAACAACAGAACATGGATTCAGGCTAACTATAAATAGCCATGAACAAAAAACAGCCCAGATGTCAATATTTTTCTCGGTTGGTATCAAATGAAACTAATTTGGCCCCAGCAGGCGTTTTTGTAGTGCTAATGGAAGTTATTTTCAGTTATCACATCAGAACATAAGTATTCAAAGGTGGTAATTTCTATTGTAATCTAGAGATCAGTTTATATGTGGGGGGTATGCTTTAGACTAAGCTTTTATCCTATCAAATGCTAAAACCATAAACTACAATGGAATGAAGGCCTATATTACTCTCACAAGAGTTAATACGCAACCTTGAATTCTACTATGGTGTTCACTCAGAGTGATCTGTCACAGTGTCAGGTTTGAACCACTGTGAAGGTTGATATTCCTGTAAAGGCAAAATATCTATTATATATCCTGTTCTTTAAATTATTCACTATGTTCACCATTAAAATATATACTTTTTAAAAAGTTTCATTACTTTCCAGTTGGTTAAATACAGTGCCTTGAAAAAGTATTCATAACCCTTGAAATTTTCCGCATTTTGTCATGTTACAACCAAAAACATAAATGTATTTTATTGGGATTTTATGTGATAGACCAACACAAAGTGGCAGATACATAAATTAATACGTGGATTTTTTTTTACAAATAAATATATGAAATGTGTAGCATGTGTAGCGCAGGGGTTGTGACCAAGTTATCATGCTAAATAATGTGATGTTCTTTAAGTAAGAGTTTGGCTCCCTGTAGTGTCCTTTTAATGCTATTAAGACTTTTCTTTTAGTTTCTGTGAGGCAAACAGAAAAGCATTAGGGGAGATGTAGTTTAAGAGGAAGTGACTCTTGTGTTTAAAATCAACCTGGGAACTACTGACCCGCAATTCCCAGTTCAACTACCCATAATGCCAAGTCACAGAACAGCCTGCTGGGTAAGCAGATAAAAGGACAGGCGTGGCATGCTTTCAGTCTCTCCGGACACCATTCAACACACAGCAGGAGGTGTGTGTGTGTGTGCCGAGGGCTGGAAGAGCCTGCGGTCTACAGCGGAGAGCGGATCACCCGCCCCAGAAGGATCTTTGTGAATGGCCCTGCTGATCGTGCAGGAGGATCGGTCTGCGCTTCAGAGCATTTGAAGCCATCTGCACCTCAGCTATCCGGAGGAACGATACAGCGCGGCGGAGCCATCTTTGAACAGACGGAGATCTCAGGAAAGGAGTTCGGAAGGAATCCTACAGTACCTGGGCCTGTTGTGGTGAGCGGGCACTTACCCAGACCAGACTAGAATACACTGACTTTGTCTTACCCAGACTAGAATACACTGTTTTCTGGTGAGACTTGTAGTTCCACAGAGGTGGTTCTGCTTACCCATAGGCTGTGTACAGCCGAACTCTGGGGTTTATTACAACCCATGCTATAGAGGTGGTACTGCATTACCCGCACAGTTAACAAGGAAAAGTTACAGGAGTGTTGTTTATTCATCACCAACAAAGGAATAGTTCCCAGTACACTCATCATTCTACAGTTTGTTTCTTTATATTTTCTCATGTGGATTACAAATAACTGCAGTTCAAATCAAAGGGCTAGCTTAAGAACAATTGAAGATCAAGAACTCTTGCCACCCTAAACAAAACATCAAGATGTCATTATACTTTATTAACATTAAATTGCACTCTAGGGGGAGCTCTAGAGTATAGGTTTCAATATTATACTGCATTATCCTGTTTATGTGAATGCAATATATTTGGGTCTGTTGTGTGCATTGAGGCTTGTAGTGGGAAGGTGCTTAATATAAGTGCGTTATAATGTTGAGCATTTGTCCCACTGCGCACCTGTCTGTATATACCTTCCATGATAATCATTGAATTATTGTTTTATGTACACATTGACTGTTTTCTATTGTCATTCTTTATGTCTGAGTTACCACAGTGTTTATCGTGCTAAGCATCTTCTTAGTAAATTTCCTAAGTGGTTAATTGACAACTTGTGTGAGACTCCATTCATTACTACATCTGGCGAAGTGACTGGTTCCAAGGTTACGGTAAATATACTATGTAATGTACCATTATTGTGTTTCTCTTTACCACTGGGTCTCACACTAATATTATCACATAGGTGTGCCAGAGGGGTTGAGACTGTCATTGGGGTTGATAGGCAGGGTACAGGATTATACATACATCAGCAGCTCCTATGGTGATAGTGCTACACGTGCATTTGTATTCAGCCCCCACAAGTTAATACTTTGTAGAACCACCTTTTGCTGCAATTACAGCTGCAAATCTTTTTGGGTATGAAATTCTTGCCCATTCTTTGCAAAATAGCTCAAGCTCTGTCAGATTGGACAGATAGCATCTGTGAACAGCAATTTTCAAGTCTTGCCACTGGGCCATTCTAACACATGAATATGCTTTGATCTAAACCATTCTATTGTAGCTCTGGTTGTATGTTTAGGGGATGGTGTGCTCAGGGTGATGTGCAGTGTTAGTTTTCCACCACACATAACGCTTTGCTTTTAGGCCAAAAAGTTAAATTTTGGTTTCATGTGACCAGAGCACTTTCTTCCACATGTTTGCTATGTCCCCCACATGGCTTCTCACAAACTGCAAACAGGACTTCTTATGGTTTTCTTTCAACAATGTCTTTCTTCTTTCCACTCTTTCATAAACCCCAGATTTGTGGAATGCACAACTAATAGTTGTCTTGTGGACAGATTCTCCCACCTGAGCTGTGGATCTATGCAGCTCCTTCAGAGTTACCATGGGCCTCTTGGCTGCTTCTCTGATTAATGCTCTCCTTGCCCGGCCTGTCAGTTTAGGTGGACGGCCATGTCTTGGCAGGTTTGCAGTTGTGCCACATTCTTTCCATTTTCAAATGATGGATTGAACAGTGCTCCATGAGATGTTCAAAGCTAGGGTTTATTTTTTTTATAACCTAATACTGCTTTAAACATCCCCACAACGTTATCCCTGACCTGTCTGGTGTGTTACTTGGCCTTCATGATGCTGTTTGCTCACTAAAGGTTCTCTAACAAGCCTCTGGGGACTTCACAGAACAGCTGTATGAATACTGTGATTAAATTACACACAGGTGGACTCTATTTACTAATTAGGTGACTTCTGGAGGCAATTGGTTGCACAAAATTTTAGTTAGGGCTATCAGAATAAAAGGGGCTGAATAGAAGAGCAGGCCACATTTTTCAGATATTTATTTGTAAAACATTTTTTTAAAACCATTTATCCTTTTTCTTCTAATCCACAATTATGTGCCACTTTGTGTTGGTCTATCACATAAAATCCCAATAAAATACACATAGGTTTTTTGGTTGTAACATGACAAAATGTGGAAAATTTCAAGGAGTATGAATACTTTTTCAAGGCACTGTATGACACTTACATGTTAATATTTTTTAGTTACCACTTGCAGCCAGTAGGAGTGTTTCTCTATACAAGTCAAGGAACTCCCTATGAGCTTTTTCAACTGTATTTATGGTAAAAATATACCTGAATATCAAATGAAAATCAAATGTGAGCATCTACAGTAGACGATTATTCACAGGCTGTCAATGTGCATGTAGAAAGTTGTGAGTTTTCTAATCAGAAACCTAATTTTTACAACAATTCCAGTGACTGAAAAAAAAATAAAGAAGTCTCAATAATTGTTTGTAATTTATTAATTTATTGGTAGATCATTTAAGAAATAGTGTTTACCAATAATTACTTAAATGTAGAAAGAGTTACATTCACTTCCACTTACCGTAAACACCAAATTGTACTCATCATGGCAACATATTCAGTAACCCTGATGAAACACTGCCTGAGATACAACTCTCTTATGCTTCATATAATGAGAAAATTGTGATTTACAGTACATGTACAAAAGGAAAACTTACTGAGTGTCATTTCCAACATCTGGCATGCACAAAATATATATTTTTGCTTTAAATGCTCCTTGCCATAGCACCAACAAACTGTTGCTAACTAAGCCAAATATCATATATAATTTTTTCAAGCAGGAAATGGCGTATTTGCATTTAAAGTGGTTGTTAAGCCACTCTAACCTGTATACACCATCAGCACCACCTCCTATTGTAGTATCCCCCTCTGTGTGTGATTTATAAAAATAAATGCTGTAAATACCGAATTTTACTGCCGAGATTGCGATCACATGACTGTCCAGTTTTCTCCTTTCCTCCTCTGAGAGATACAGTGGGCTGGGCTGAGATTCCTCTGCTGATGTCAGTCTGGAGGGGGGGAAGAGGAGAGGAGGAGAGAGCTGGCTGGTCATGTGATCACAGTCTCTGCTCTTAAATCAGGTATTTACAGCATTTATAAATCATTCAGAGGTGGGCACTGCAATAGGAGGCAGTGCTGATGGTATATATAGGTTAGTGTTATGAGAGCAGCAGGAGGGGGGAGGTGCGGCTCACACACAGACAGAGAGGGAAGGGGTAGGGGGACACAGGAGCAGAGAGGAGAGCAGATAGCAGGCTGCTGATGACAGAGGCACATAAACTGACCATGGTGTCTGGTCTCAGCAGCCATGATACGCCGTGGTCAGTTTATAGAGGAGTGGGAAGAAACTGGCAGGATCAGCCAGGTTTTTAGGTGTTACAGGGGGCCAAATGACATGGGACCAGCACTGTGTCATATAACATGCTTTAAAGGAGCAGGATCTATTTATTTTTGGGGGGTTAACAAATGCTTTAGGAGGAGAAAGGGTACAACTGTGGATTTAGGTAAGAGTTTATGAGATTGAGGTTGGAGAAGGGTGCTGTGGCAAGGCTCAAACCCTTTACTATTGCCTATAGGTCTGTTCTTTTACTCTTGAGGTTGCACTGTATAGTAGCAGCAATCACATTTTAATAATAGCTCTCAGACAGATGTCACATAGGGTACAACAACTGTAATCAAATGTCAAAAAGCAAAATAAGACCTGTAATTCAACTGTGCCCACATGTTGTAAATGACCCCCATGTGTTTACAAAATACAAACCCAAAGTGACTATCTTGTCAATTTGCAAACTAGACCAACACAATGGAGCCATTGACTAACAAGTAAAATACTGCTGGGCCCAAAGTTGAAACAGAGAGAAGACATGGGCAAACACTTGTTTTACATAACTGGCTGATGTACAAACATAACATTCTTCTTAATGTTTAAAATTACAACAGCACTGAAAAAATTCAACGAAACATACAAAATTTTAAATAATAATAAAAGACAGACGCTTTGCGGTAAATTTACTCACAGTTGTTCAAGTTCCTTTAACAGAAATATATCAAATACATTTTAAAGTTTTATTTACAGTGTTAAAGCTTATATATATTTTATTATTTACATAAAGTAAAATAAAGGAAATGTTTAATACAAAAATTATTTCTTTCTAAGGAATACCCAATGGTAAACTTTTGATGAAAAATATTTCTGGATTTATCAAAATCTGCTGGCATTATAAACCTTTGTGCAAAATGTTTGGCTGGGCTCTGTTGACCAAAAAAATCTTCAAGTATGGTTGGAGTGACCCCAGCAGATCCTATACTCTATAGATTACTTATGGTGTTGGTATAATTTGAACATGGGGCCTCCCCTGTTCATTTATAATGCACAAGCACTTTAGAAACATTGCATACGTTGGATACCAGGTAAGTCACCCTGAGAATCCAAATCTTTAAATTGTGTATGTAGAAGATAAAGGTAACGTTCACCCAAGAATGACTGTTTCATGAATAAATCTACTATGATTTGTTTAATGAATGGTCTTGCCTTAAATCATAAGCTGTCCTCCATAGTACCTCTTTTTGGCCACAAGCTACTCTCAGACTTCTGGGTTAAATGGTGCCCAACTTCACTAAACCTAAAAGACTGGGAAAAAGAATGCCACGGCCCTGCCTCTTGAGCATGGTGCCCTACACTCAAAGTATATTTATCACATCAATGCCATTTTTTGCATCATCCATAACTGCCTACCACTGGAAGATTATGGAAGACCCAGCTTATCCCAGAGTGTGACCAGCCAGAAGACATTAAAAAAAAAGGCATAAAATACCACTGAGGGGATCTCAAAGGGAGATGGAAAGCCTTTGAAGGGGAGCCTTTAGTTTGTATTTGACAGCAATATAATTTTAATTTAAAAACTATGCGCAGGCAACTACAAGTGCCTACTCAAATCTGAAGCAGTCTCTTAGCTCACTGCCACTATGGCTGCATCATGGGCCATTCTGATGGGCAAGGCTCCCACACTTTTAGCTTTGAGGGTTGCCTGCTATCTCCCTCCTCCCACAAATTCACTGGCCATAAGAAGCAAGAAGGGGCAGGGACATTTCAATATTACCAGGAAGGACTGTCAAATTGGCCTAGCATTTGTGTATAGCAGGGAAGAATTGAAGACTGCTACAGGTAGAGGTGCTTATGCTTGATAGATTTTTTTAGGTAAACTGACAGAGTTACTTTAAATGAAAAGTGATGTATTTTGCTATGTTAAAAGAATTTAATTATCTCATATAACAAAAATTGACATTTTGCCCCGTTTTGCTTATAATTGAAGTTTTTACAGAGCAACAGTCTATGTAGAGAGAGGTTACATAAAAGAAAATGTGTCTAAAATTCTGCAGAGGACACATTTCAAACATATCAGTGACCAAAATTAGAAACGATTGAACCTAATGCATATAAGATTACTATTCTGTTCATAGTGTTAATTTAAACCTCTCTCCCCGCATAGAAATTTTGATAAGGTCTTGCAGTATTTCATTACCACCACTACCAATAACTAATCAGTTATATCATTTAAAGAACTTGTGGAACAAAGTAGGTGACCACAATGCTCTGCCTTTTTCAACTTAATCATCAGCCTTAAAATTAAATGTAAATTAGTAAAAAAAATTTACCATATAATTACCATATTTATTTCATTAATTTGCTATTTCTATTGTTTCCCCTTAATTTATTTTTCTATATACAATGTCAACTCTTTTACTTTTAATGCTTCTCATATGCTTTGTCTTGCGAGAGCTTGGATTTATTAGACGTGTAAACTAATTTAGAAAAAGAAACAAACTCTCAGTTTATCTGACATTAAGCTGAAGTGGAGACTAATGAACGTCGTTATTTAGAGAGATATTTGGCAATATGTTTCACTAATCCTGCACTCGGCAGCTTTGTTTACTTATTTGTTGAGTATGACTAGGCTGATTATGAGACAAAATTTACTTTACTGAATTTAGTGCTCCTCAAATATCATCTTTAATCCCCATAGTGAAAACTAGAAGAAGAATAAAGCCAAGCTGTTATTATTGGACAAAAGTTCTTCCATCAAAGGAAATCAACAAAAGGTATAGTAATAAAACATAAAACCATACATTAACAATACTGTATTTTGTTACATAACATAAAGAGATCTTATTTCTAATAAATGTAAATTGAATTAGTACTATAATGACAGGCACATCAACATTATAATATTACAGGGAAGGTAATCAAAATGTTTAATATCAAGGCAGTTACAGGAACAAGCAGACGGGACTTTCCCATGCTGAACCATTCCATGCTCACACATTGGTCACAAATAGAATGTGGGTATTGGTTTTCATCGCTTGTGAGGATATGCTTTACCTTATTATTTGGTACATGAAGTGGAATTAAACTGCCGTGTGGCTTTTTGGCATAATGTGCAAGTATGCATAGCATACATGCACATTATGACACACCTACCTTACACGTGTTTCCCCTCTCCAGCGTTGTGCCATGCAGGCTCTGTCTCTAGCTCTGTCCTCAATCTCAGCCATCAGGTTCCCAGGCACCTACTTCTTACAGATGACGATAATGAGTCTGAAAAGTACACTGCATAGTGTGCAGTGCTTTCAGTGTGCACTGAAAATTAAAAATTGCTTGGGGACAGATTTTTTGACAAAAAATCCCTAACACCTAGCAATGTTTTTTACTGTTTAGTTTACATTTGTTTTAAAAATGTGGGGTTCAATGCTTTCTAATCTGTGCCATGGGAAATTCAGATATTTGACTAGAGTTTTATCTGCACTATTCTGATCTCATTGAATCTTTCAGTCATATCCCATACAAGCCCCGATTTCGACTCAGTGCCATGCCCGCATGCAGCAGCGCTGTTCTCCATCCTTTTCTCACAGGAGGCTCAGCAGCCATTGGCACCTGCTGCTATCAATTAAATCCTGTGAGCAGAGATCAGGATCAAGCCATCATAGCAAGTGGTTTGCTATGAGGGCACTCAGAGAATCGGCGGAGCCTTGGAGTGCTGGCGGGGGACCCCAGAAAAGCAGGATCAAGGCTGCTCTGTGAAAAACCATTGCAAGGAGCAGGTAAGTAGAACATGTTTATTATTTTAGAAAAATAAAAGTTGAACCATTGCAATCACTTTAAACAAAAAATTAAACCTTTTATTTTATAAAAGACTTTAGATCAGGTTGTAAATACTGTATAAATTAAATGCAAATCCCAGGTAATTTGTGGTAATATAACAGAGAACAGTCATGCAGGGGAGCTATTTGCCCATCTATGGCTAGCCTTAGGGTTCCCTTACACCACCATATGAGTATTAAATCTTTTTATGCATTCGGTCATATTCGTTCATTTATGGTTAAAGTTTAAAAATCACAATGCTTTGAACCCAATTCAGAAAATCGGTTTGTGTTAGAAATGGCTTAAATGGAAGTGGCTTAACAATAGCATGTATTGTGGACATTTATGACTTGACTTACTAAAGCCTGTTCACTTTGCAAGGGAGGTTGCATTTTGCAAGGAAATTTTCCCCAGAGAGTTAAAGTTAATGTGGTGAACTTTCACTTTGCAAAGTATGCCCAATCACATGCAATAATGCATTTTTGCTTGCTTATGACTGGATGCGGGTAGTTAACATAGGTTTACTTTCCTCACTAAGCTCTGTGGAAATTTTTTTTGCAAAGTGAATGGTCTATTTGCCTTTAAAGGAGTTGTAAAGATAGAAGTTTTTTTTTTTTTTTAACCTTAATGCATTTTATACATTAAGATAAAAAGCCTTGTGTGTAGCAGCCTCCCCAGCACCCCCTAATACTTACCTGAGCCCCATCTCTCTCCAGCAATGTCCATGTGTCCTTCGGCTCTCCTCCTGGTTGGCTGAGACACAGCAGCAGCGCCATTGGTCAAAGTCAGTTAGCCATTTAGGAGAGTGAGGAGGCGGAGCCTAACGGCAGCTCCAAGTCCGAATGGACACACTGAGCTGCAGCTCGGCTCAGGTGCCCCCATAGCAACCTGCTTGCTGTGGGGGCACTCAAAAGGAGGGAGGGGCCAGGGGCAGCGAAGAATGACCGGAGAAGAGGAGGACCTGGGCTGCTCTGTGCAAATCCACTGTACAGGGCAGGTAAGTATAACATATTTGTTATTTAAAAAAAAAAAAAAAAGAGACTTTACAATTATTTTAATAAATTAACTCCCTAGTGTCCAGGTCATTTTGTCACCCAAGTGGTGACTTTTCCCCTATAGATAAAAGGCAGGTTTGTTAGCACAGTAGACAGTATATTTTCCAAGAAAAGTATTCCCCTCCAGATATATCCAACCATTAAAAAATTATAATAATCATAATAGATATCTTTTACATGTACACATATATAAAGGCATTTGTGAAAATAATGTTTTACATTGTATTATATATAAAAGAAACTACATAAATAATTCCACAGTATTCCCTTTGATTTGTCTTTTACCTTGACACTAAGCTCACACCTTTGTGCTGTGAGTGTATTAATGTGCATTACTTTGTGTAATAACGTGCACTGCATTAGGGCAAGATATGCATGTCTTTTTTTGAAAGGCAGCAAACCATGTGGTGCACTAAAATGCATTGGCATGGTGTTTTGGAGTGCCATTAACAACAACACGTTTGTCCCTACGCACACGTTCCCATAGTATTAACTTGTTAATGAAGCCTTGAACTTTAACAAGAATAATTTTTTGGGTAGAAAGCATGTACAGTCAAATAACTTCAAATAAGTGTTAAAGTCATTAAATGATTGAGGTATGTCCCTTTAACACTTACATACTTTATGTAACAGACAGACATTCTTTAACATCTAGATCAACAAAACATAATGTGCAATTCAATAGCATGTCCCCATTACTTTTAATAGAAATACATATACAACAGTCAATGCTGGCATATTTTTGGTCACTATAGAAGGTTGTATGTCACAGTTAACCACTTAAGGACCGGAAAGATTTACCCCCTTAATGACCAGGCCATTTTTTGTGATACGGCACTGCTTCGCTTTAACTGACAATTTCGCAGTCATTTTTGCGCTATAAACAAAAAAAGAGTGACAATTTTGAAAAAAAGCTATATTTTTTACTTTTTGCTATAATAAATATCCCGCAAAAAAATATAAAAAAACGAATTTCTTCCTCAGTTTAGGCCAATATATATTCTTCTACATATTTTTGGTAAAAAAAAAAAAATGCAATAAGCGTATATTTTTTTGGTTTGCGCAAAAGTTATGGCGTCTACAAAATAGGGAATAGATTTATGGCATTTTTATTATTATTACTTTATTTTTTTACTAGTAATGGCATGACTAAGTAAAAGTAATTTTTTACTAGTAATGGCATGACTGAGTAAAAGTAATTTTTTACTAGTAATCTCCCCTTGTTTACACAGGCAGATCCCCATTCTGTCACTGCTGGGAATGATCGCGCGAGTGGCCGGCGGACATTGAGTCCACCCCACCAGCTGATTGGCTCCCCCGCTGGCCAGTGGGTGTGCAAGAGCGCCCACAAAATAAAGTTCCTGAGCCGACGTACAATGACAGCGATTTGCGGGAAAGAGCCGACCTGCTGCAGTACAATGACGGCGGCTGGTCGGCAAGTGGTTATACAGAATATCTTGCAGTAAGGATATGGTATAGGAATGATAGGTAATAATTTGAAGATTGTAAACATAGTTTTTACTAAGGAGCCCTGCAATATATGCTGTTAAAGTCATACGAGGTGTTCCAAAGCTTATCATCCACTCGAGGGGGACCATTTATGAAAAGCAGTAAATATTTTTGCAGCCAATATTAACTAATGAGAATCATGTCTCATTTTCACTTCAACACTGTAGAAATGACAAAAGCTAACTGGTGGCCATGGACAACACTTTTCATAAATACTGTAAGATCCAAGATGACATTAATGTCATCTGGGCAATAATGATTGTACTGGGAAATGGTCATTTATCTATGAGCAGTCTGTACCCTCTAGAGGCACTTGATTTTAAGGGAAGAATTGTTCACCTACAATGGATTTTACCAGCTGACTGCTATTATTCCTTTGAAATAAGGTCTACTCGGTGCATAAACGAATGTTGCCATCTCATGTCTATGGACGGCTTTATCATTTTTAGTCACATCATTTACATTCAGCATTTCACTGTGAGCGCAATAATACTGAACAACAGAATTTGTCTCTCCTCACTTGACATGAAGCATCCTTTAGACCGACAACCTAGTAATAATGAGTACACATTAGTTTCCATTATAAAAGGTAATCTAAATGTTGCTTTGAGTTTTGCTTGCGTTGTCCTTACATGTCAAGTAGATCATCTCCACTTTCATCACTCTCTACAGTAAGTTGCCTTGTCCACCATTTTTTGACTTCTGAACCACAAGAAGCAGCATCAGACATGGCATTCATCTTGCACACTACAGACTTCATAGTGGAGCGACCACCAAAGCGCAAATTGACAGAGGATACAGAATGACTTATAGGCTTTGGTGCTGTAAAAAAACAAAACAAAAAAAAAACAGACTATGATGATGTGTATAGGTTAACTGGATTTGGAAACTGCTGATAATATATTGGCTTGCAAAAATGATTGATAGACTTTAGTATTTTCCTTTTTAATATGGGGGCTATAAATTAATTCCTAAAATTCTTCTCATTAAATCAATATAAAAATGCTGTAATGCAGCCAATCTAAAAAATCTGCAGTGTCTTTACACATTAAAAAACTGTGAGCAGCTACAACCACCTAATTTTTGCTCTACTAAATATTTGTTCTCCCAGCTCCGGCTGGCTGTACTGCACTCCCAGCTCCCGCTGTGTGTACTCCACACCCTCTGTATTTTATTTTATTATTAGAGCACTGATAAGCACTAATAGCTGCCACATAATGAGAGGTCTTTACCCAATAGAAAAGAAAAAAAAAGAAAAAAAAGAATGACTGATTGAAATATACTGACATACATAACTGGGAAGGAAATGTGAAAGAATAAAGTAAAAGAGGAAATAATTAGTTGATGGGTGTAGAATTTAGTTTGTATAGATTAAATTCCTGGCTCTGTAAAGTGTACAGTGATGTATGCTGAAAATGTATGGTTTTGACATCAGTATATGACCTGCTTGCAATGGTAGAGTTTGTGCTTATACATGTACAAGTGATTTTTAAAATACCTTTTAATGTTTGTACTTTGCACTATGTATGGCTTTTGTAGTCCCTTCCTTAAAATGTATGGTCTCATGCACACTGGGTGTATACTTTTCCTCTCTGAATGCCAGAACTCCTGGCAGTTGAAAAGCTGCTTAAAAAACAAACCTAAAGCTGTTTTTCCTGATTTCCCGATTTTTCCCTGATAGTGTAGCCTTTGTGCAGGCGTTAGGCTCACTAAACTTTCCATCTTTTAGCCTATATTTTATCAATTTAGATTTTAACATTGTGTATTATATTTTATTATCTTTAAAGAAACTTTAACCAGTGGTCAAAATTACTTTTTCATAGATTCAAACATATCTCCACATGCTGCCATTTCTGTTTACCTGACGGTAGGTGCCACTGGCCAAATCTTCTCAGACGTTTACCAGCTTCAATAGAATCTTGTCTATAGCTTCCTCTGTCAGACAGCGTTGGGCTTAGAAGCTGCTGTTGACTACTTGTCTACAAATAAACAGAAACAAAAAAATTACATAAATACATTTTGTGTTTTGTAAACTTTAAGCATATTTTTATATCAATTATTTTTGATCCTACTTCTAATTCAGAATCTAGCAGGCCTTTGTAAGTCCTCCTACTGTAAGGTAGGAGGAGAGGAGTATCTTGTGTCAAATGCCAATCATGATAGAGTGTCATGAACAGGTGCGACCGGATTGTGTGGCCTGCAAAGAGGAAACCAAAACGCATGTAGTGAATGAGAATAATGTTTATTTAAGGTAAGTGATATAAATAAGTAAAACCCTAAATAAAAATAGTGCTCAACCAACAAACAGAAACCCACAGACAACAGATAATATATACAGCCAAAGGGAAGTACTGAAATCTAACACGTTAGCCAGGCCAGAGTCATACACGGAAGATCAGCAGTTAACAAGGGCAGTTTCGGAATCACAAACGTTAGCTAGGCCAGGGTCATACACAGAGGATCAGCAGATAACAAGGGCAGTTCCGGGATCACAAACGTTAGCCAGGCCAGGGTCATACACAGAGGATCAGCAGATGAACAGGGACAGGACGGGAGAGGGAGATTAAGGATGGGAAAGGCTACAAGGGAACAGGAACACAGGATCAGGATGGGATCGGGTACAGGCTCAGGTTCAGATGCAGGTTACAGGGTTCAAGATACAGGTTGCAGGTCAGGGTGCATGGAAGAAAAATACCAAGGCAAGCGTGTAACACCTGATTGCAAGAGGTGCTGAGTACTCCACACTGCCAGGATCCATCCGCTGGTGGACGCCAGTACTGCGGCCCAAAGTTGACATACTACTATCAACAGGGAAAAGCTCCCCTGGCAGTTCCAGACTGCCAGGAGACACCTGCTGGTGGACCACAGTACTGCACGCCAAATATCTGTCAGGAACGGTGCTATTACCTGGATCGCCTGCTGGTGTCACTGTTTCCTTTGGCATCAAGGGGTGCAGTTCTGGTGGCCACCAGCAGGGGTCTCCCAGCCGATGGACATTGTCAGGAATGGTGTTATTACCCGGATCGCCTGGTGGTGTCACCACTTCCTTCGACATCAAAGGGTGCAGTTCTGGTGGCCACCAGCGGGGGTCTCCCTACAGATGGACATTCTAGGAATCAAGCTACACCTGTTGTGGATTTGCTGGGTATATAAGCCTGTCCTTCACTGAGGTTCAGTGCTTCAGTATTCCGTTTCTGTAGCCTTGTCTTGCCTGTTTTGTAACCTGTTCCTGGACCTGTAACCTGTACCTGCTACCTGACCCTTTATCCGCTTCCTGCCCTGTCTTGGATGTTGTCCCCCTTTACCTGGTTCCTGAGACCCGTCCCCTGACTCCTGCCTTGTTGTTCCCTTGCTTCCTGCTTCCCCCCTTGTCTCTCCTCCCTGCCTTGTATATACATGTGTATATATATATGTTCCATTGTCTTGAGTGTATAGTTAGTTAGTTAGATTAGGGCTTGGGGGTTTGCTGTGTTATTTGTTTTCTTGTTTGTGGTTGCTGTGTTCACGTGTGTCTTTATTATTAATAAATATATCTTTATCACTACCTTTTGGAGCCTGATTCCTTTAGTGCAGCCCATCGATCTGTTCACTAGTATTGGATGCCTGAGTTCAGGCTCCTTTCCTACCAGAATACTGAAGCCATACAAACAGATCGGCTGCACTTGGGAATTGGGTCTGGACACTTGCTATTGCCAAGATGCATCTGGAAGATATATTGTATCTTTCACTCCTGGCAATGGAAGATAGAGATTTTTGTTATCAGACTTTGGGTGACTATACTAGGGAGCAACTACTGGAGTGCATTCGTATAGCCCATGTTTTTGTTGATCAGGGCCATTTTCTTTTTGAAGACGTGCAGCCTCTGATCCAGATTTGTACAGAGCTGGCCCTGCCCTGTATTCCTGAAGGCCGTGATGACTACACTCCCCCTTTTAATATGAATCAGGTTGTATCCCTAGTATGGCTTTTTGAAGATGATCCCGACGACTTTTGTGAGCACTACTCTGGCTGTTCCCCACAGGTGATTTCTGAATGCATTGTGTCTGCTCAGTCTTTTGTTAGACAGGGAAGCTTGAATCCACAATTTGTACAACCCATACTTTCAGCATGGTCTGGCATGATGCAATTAGCCCCAGCCAAACAAACCACTTCTGCCATCAGATACCAGCCTACCCGAATGTATGTTTCCCCATCACCCATACCAAACCCAGTTTCCACCCAGTATACACTGCTCACAGCCAAATACTCATATCCAGTTTCTGCTCCCTGTACCTATCCTGCATTTAACCCCCCTGCCTCTTCTCAGTTGCCTACAAATTCACAAAAACTTCCCCCAGCTACTGTTACCTCTTCTCTGCCATATTCCAATCCTCCTTTCCTGTCTGCTGCACCCCCCACCTACAAAGCTTCAGCGACCAAGTCAAAGAAAAAACGAAAGTTCTTCCCAACCAAGACGATCCTGCCAGTAATCCAATCTGCCTGCACACCCACTAATCTGTCCCAGCCTGAAGCGCCAGAGTTCCAGCTGGAGGTGCCAGCAATCCAGCCTGAAGAGCCAGTACTAGCCTTCCAGCCTGATGTCCCAGCCTTCCAGTCTGATGTCCTGGTACCAGCCTTCCAGCCTGATGTCTCAGCTTTCCAGTCTGATGTCCTGGTGCCAGCCTTCCAGCCTGATGTCTCAGCTTTCCAGTCTGATGTCCTGGTGCCAGCCTTTCAGCCTGATGTCTCAGCTTTCCAGTCTGATGTCCTGGTGCCAGCCTTCCAGCTTGATGTCTCAGCTTTCCAGTCTGATGTCCTGGTGCCAGCCCTCCAGCCTGACGTTCCAGCCTTCCAGTCTGATGTCCTAGCCCTCCAGCCTGATGTCCCAGCCTTCCAGTCTGATGTCCTGGTGCCAGTTTTCCAATCTGATGACCCGCTGCCAGTTCTCCAGTCTGATGACCCGCTGCCAGTTCTCCAGTCTGATGACCCGCTGCCAGTTCTCCAGTCTGATGACCCGCTGCCAGTTCTCCAGTCTGATGACCCGCTGCCAGTTCTCCAGTCTGATGACCCGCTGCCAGTTCTCCAGTCTGATGACCCCCTGCCAGTTCTCCAGACTGATGACCCGCTGCCAGTTCTCCAGTCTGATGACCCGCTGCCTGCCTTCCATTCTGATGTGCCCGTGCCTGCTGCCCAGCTTGATGTGCCCGTGCCCGCTGCCCAGCTTGATGCGCCCGTGCCCGCTGCCCAGCTTGATGTGCCTGTGCCCGCTGCCCAGCTTGATGTGCCCGTGCCCGCTGCCCAGCTTGATGTGCCCGTGCCCGCTGCCCAGCTTGATGAGCCTGTGCCCGCTGCCCAGCTTGATGAGCCTGTGCCCGTTGCCCAGCTTGATGTGCCCGTGCCCGCTGCCCAGCTTGATGTGCCTGTGCCCGCTGCCCAGCTTGATGTGCCTGTGCCTGCTGCCCAGCTTGATGTGCCACTGTCTGCTGCCCAGCTTGATGTGCCACTGTCTGCTGCCCAGCCTGATGTGCCACTGTCTGCTGCCCAGCCTGATGAGCCACTGTCTGCTGCCCAGCCTGATGAGCCACTGTCTGCTGCCCAGCCTGATGAGGTGTTCCTGTCTGCTGCCCAGCCGGATGAGCCACTGTCTGCTGCCCAGCCGGATGAGCCACTGTCTGCTGCCCAGCCTGATGAGCCACTGTCTGCTGCCCAGCCTGATGAGGTGTTCCTGTCTGCTGCCCAGCCTGATGAGGTGTTCCTGTCTGCTGCCCAGCCTGATGAGGTGTTCCTGTCTGCTGCCCAGCCTGATGAGGTGTTCCTGTCTGCTGCCCAGCCTGATGAGGTGTTCCTGTCTGCTGCCCAGCCTGATGAGGTGTTCCTGTCTGCTGCCCAGCCTGATGAGGTGTTCCTGTCTGCTGCCCAGCCTGATGAGGTGTTCCTGTCTGCTGCCCAGCCTGAGGTGTTCCTGTCTGCTGCCCAGCCTGAGGTGTTCCTGTCTGCTGCCCAGCCTGAGGTGTTCCTGTCTGCTGCCCAGCCTGAGGTGTTCCTGTCTGCTGCCCAGCCTGAGGTGTTCCTGTCTGCTGCCCAGCCTGAGGTGTTCCTGTCTGCTGCCCAGCCTGAGGTGTTCCTGTCTGCTGCCCAGCCTGATGAGTTCCTGTCTGCTGCCCAGCCTGATGAGTTCCTGTCTGCTGCCCAGCCTGATGAGTTCCTGTCTGCTGCCCAGCCTGATGAGTTCCTGTCTGCTGCCCAGCCTGATGAGTTCCTGTCCGCTGCCCCGCCCGATGACCCGAAGCTCGCTGCCCAGCCTGATGACCTGGTGCCCGCTGCCCAGCCTGATGACCCGGAGCCTGCTGCCCTGTCTGTTTTTATTTCCAGATCTAAACTTCCAGACCCTGGTGGTGGGGTACATGTCCCATTGTCGGACTCGGGTGGCACGCCTCCTAGTAGGTTAAGAGACTCTGGCCAGAGAGCGCAAGGAGGTCTGCCGTCACAGAGAAGACTTTTTGGGACTCTTCCACTTTTACACGCACTGCCAGATCTAGGGCTGAATGGAGTGTCCAGAGGCCACTCCTTAGGGGGGGGGAACTGTCAGGAACGGTGCTATTACCTGGATCGCCTGCTGGTGTCACTGTTTCCTTTGGCATCAAGGGGTGCAGTTCTGGTGGCCACCAGCAGGGGTCTCCCAGCCGATGGACATTGTCAGGAATGGTGTTATTACCCGGATCGCCTGGTGGTGTCACCACTTCCTTCGACATCAAAGGGTGCAGTTCTGGTGGCCACCAGCGGGGGTCTCCCTACAGATGGACATTCTAGGAATCAAGCTACACCTGTTGTGGATTTGCTGGGTATATAAGCCTGTCCTTCACTGAGGTTCAGTGCTTCAGTATTCCGTTTCTGTAGCCTTGTCTTGCCTGTTTTGTAACCTGTTCCTGGACCTGTAACCTGTACCTGCTACCTGACCCTTTATCCGCTTCCTGCCCTGTCTTGGATGTTGTCCCCCTTTACCTGGTTCCTGAGACCCGTCCCCTGACTCCTGCCTTGTTGTTCCCTTGCTTCCTGCTTCCCCCCTTGTCTCTCCTCCCTGCCTTGTATATACATGTATATATATATATGTTCCATTGTCTTGAGTGTATAGTTAGTTAGTTAGATTAGGGCTTGGGGGTTTGCTGTGTTATTTGTTTTCTTGTTTGTGGTTGCTGTGTTCACGTGTGTCTTTATTATTAATAAATATATCTTTATCACTACCTTTTGGAGCCTGATTCCTTTAGTGCAGCCCATCGATCTGTTCACTAGTATTGGATGCCTGAGTTCAGGCTCCTTTCCTAACAATATCAGGCAGTTTCACCAGTGGATGGAACCTTTCCTGACAGTACCCCCCCTCAAAGGAGCGGCCTCCGGACGCTCCAACTAGCTGCTGCTGGGACAAGTCCATGGCATCGAGCTGGGCAGCAGGCAGAGTCACACTAAGCTGGATATGAAGACAGTCCAAAGTATTAAACCAGGCGATGGGCAGCAGGCGAAGACATAACATGCTTAGCAGCAGGCACATTGAACTGGGCAACAGGCTCCGGGTCGTCGGGCTGGGCGGCGGGCCCCTTGAACTGGGCAACAGGCACATCAGGCTGGGCAGGCGGCATGGGCACATCAAGATGGGCAGCAGGCAAAGGCACATCAAACGGGGCAGCGGGTACATCAAGCTGGGCAGCGGGCACCGCAAGCTGGGCAGCAGACACCGCAAGCTGGGAAGCAGGCACGGGCACTTCAAGCTGGGCAGCAGGCACGGGCACTTCAAGCTGGGCAGCAGGCACGGGCACTTCAAGCTGGGCAGCAGGCAGGAACACCTCAGGCTGGGCAGCAGACAGGAACACCTCAGGCTGGGCAGCAGACAGGGGCACATCAGACTGGGAAGCTGGCACATCAGATGGGAAGCTGGCACATCAGACTGGGAAGCTGGCGCATCAAACTGGGAAGCTGGCGCATCAAACTGGGAAGCTGGCGCATCAGACTGGGAAGCTGGCACATCAGACTGGGAAGCTGGCGCATCAGACTGGGAACCTACAGGGTTCAGGATACAGGATACAGGTCGCAGGTCAGGGCGCATGGAAGAAAGATACCAAGGCAAGCGTGTGAGGGCCTGCCGGGTATTTATATGCCTGTAATTGGTCTCAAGTAACACCTGATTGCAAGAGGTGCTGACTACTCCACACTACCAGGATCCATCCGCTGGTGGACGCCAGTACTGCGGCCCAAAGATGACATACTACTATCAACAGGGAAAAGCTCCCCTGGCAGTTCCAGACTGCCAGGAGACACCTGCTGGTGGACCACAGTACTGCACGCCAAATATCAGGCAGTTTCACCAGCGGATGGAACCTTTCCTGACAGAATGAGTGGCAGAGAATCACTAAATCCCCTTTTTCATCAGCTAGTTCCTACAATGGATTAAGTAAGAACCACAGGCTATCAGTGTATATAGAAAGGTACAAACATTCAATAAGTTTTTTCTCTTTTCCAATTGTTTAGCCGTGTCATGTTGGATAATAATAAAATAGTCATCCTGATTTTCATGGATACAAAAACTGAAAGTGAAAGATCCACTTACGAGTCCTGCTTGTTTCAAATATGTTGTAAGCTGGGGGTACAAAGCTCCCTGGCATAAGCAGTCTTTCAGGCACAGATACTAAATCCAGTGAGGTAGTGACAAACAGTGCAGTGTTCATTTGTGATATATACAAGTCTTTTATATACAGGTACTGTACAGCGTTTCAGAAAACAAACAGAACAAAAAGAGCAAAACAAAACCCTAGCCGTATCTCGGCACTAACTCTACAAAATACAGGCCCTAACTACCAGGCTTAGCAAACCTAAAGCTTGCCAGCTTCCACATATGCAGCTTGATAGCTTTAACCAACCCTTTGCTCTCACAGACCAGTGTCGTCTGAGTTTCCCAGGTAGAGAGCACTGGCTGTCTGTCTCAGGTGAGCTTAAATTAGCCTGGGGGAGAGGACCAAGATCCGAACTGGATTATGGATCAGAGATCTCTGAACGTGTATGAGAGGAGCCTGGGAGATGTATAAACCTTGAACAAGACTTTTCCAAGGATCTCTCTGCGACGCTCTGCTACAATGTCTAAGTCCATTCATTAAAATTTTTATATAATCTTTTTATACGCATCTTCCATTTATTCTTTCAGTAAGATGCTTATTGGCACATTCTTTTATTGGGTAATAGTACGCTGTACCCAAATGTACACCTGCAGTTGTTGCCCTGTCACAGATGAAGATTTTTACTGAAAGCAGATTCAGGATAAGCTGATTTTTCTGTTTTTATTTTTTGCTAAACCTAAGATTTAAGAAAACTTGAGCAGAAAGCCATGCTTTTAACAGATGAATTGACAATGAAGATTAATCGCTAAATCTCCAGGATGTGGCAGAAGTGGGTTTCAAAATTTCAGACAGGACTTTTGGCAACTAAGGAATTAAAACTCCATAAAAACAGAATATTTCTACTTGCCATAGAATCTATTTTTTAGAGTTTATTAAGGGACACAGTATTCAGTTATTCTGAGACAATTGTATATACAGCAGCCAATAGGAAGATTTGGACACTGGCAAATAAAAAAAGCCATTGGCAAGGCATGCATAACCTTTCTCACACCCAGCATGTGTCTGAAATGACTGGGGCATCCAAAGCATTCCAACTAAAGGTTGGGCTACAGTAACAGGCCTACATACCAAAAAAAAAAAAGAAAAAAAGAACTGGGAACAGTCTGCAGCTCAAAGACATGCCTAAAGGACCTTACACTCAAAGCTGGCATCAGAGGATTATACATTCAAATGGTAAGACTTTAAAATAGTATTCCAGGGGCAGAGATTTATCCTTTGATGGTAATCAAGGGAAAATTGCTGATCCAGACCCAATTTCAGAAAGTTTAAGAGTCTTCCCACAGATCTGGGGTAAAATCTTCTTTCCTTGCACCAAGCAAAGTAACTCTTCCTTGTGTAATTGTACATCGTATAAGAGAAAGATTTCCTAGCCTTTAACAGCATGGTAATTACCGAATCAGAGACCCCTGTCTGTCAAGACCTAGGTTTCAACAGCCATGCTATTAAAGCCAGGGAAAGTGGAGCAGGGTGGTCCTTAATATAGGAAGCCAGGTTGATCTGAGGAGGCCCATGAGGTGTCAATCAGAATTATAATTAGGTTTGAGTACCACATCCCCCTGGGCCAATGACCTCCATCTCTATCCTGTGTCCAAGTCCACTGTGCTGACAATAGGGCTCCTCCTCAGACCATCAGGCATCCATTATGAGCGTGTTCCAAGGGAGAGGGGGGAAAGGATTTCCCTGATTCCAGAGTTGAATTTGTGAGCCACCAAGCCAGCAACAATCTGGTCTTTGGTTTTAGCTGAGTTAGTTTGTTGAGAAATTTGTCTCACAATGAAAAAAAAATGTGCTGAAGGGGTCTAGAGTGGGAATTGGAAAATAAAACTACCTCAAAGGAGGCTACCATTATACCAGAACTCTTATGCAGTAATTCAGAGCTAGAAAGACTCCCTGGTGGAGGGAGGCTTTGAAAGACTTAGTGGATTCCATTAACTTTTGGACTTGAATGAAGATAATTAAGGCTTTCAGATTCAACATGGGACAAATGCCCCCTCTTGATTTTGAAACTGTAAAAAGATTGAAGCTCTCCAACCTTTCCATTTTTGGCACATAGGAGGTCTGCTAGTCTGAGCAAGACCCAAACAGATTGGACAACCTGAATCAAGGTGGAGATAGTGATAGAAATCTATCCTGCAAAAATAAGGACTTAGAAAGGACTTCCAAACATCTGTCAGCTGGATCCTTAAAGTGGTTCTAAAGGCTGAAGTTTTTTTTACCTTATCTGCATATAATTAAAAAAACCTTCTGAGTGTAGCCCGCCTCAGGTCCCCTTTATACTTACCTGAGCTCGATCTCGATCCAGCGATGTGCACGAGAGCAGCAGGTCTCTCTGCTCTCTCCCTTATTATAGGCTCAGAGACAGCAGCAGCATTGATTCCCACTGCTGTCAATCACATCTAGTAAGGAGAGAGCCTTGGGGCGGGGTCGAGCAGCGCCATGGACACAAAGAGCGCAGCTCACAAATTGATCCCACACGAGTGCCCCCATAACAAGTGGCTTGCTATGGTGGGCACCCGGCAGGGAGGAGGAGCCAGGAGCTGTAGCTAGGAACCTGAGAAGAGGAGGATTATGGCTGCTCTGTGCAAAATGAATGCACATATAAAACATGACATGTCTGTTAATTAAAAAAAAACAAAAATGATTTTACAACCACTTTAAACACTCCAGCATTCAGTATTTTATTGAGGTATGGCTGACTTAAAAAAAATCCTCAACAAAGGGATACTGGTTTAAAAAGAATATGGGATGAATAAAAAAATGTAAGGATTATTCCAGACTCCATACAGAACAGGTTGAATGAGTATATCGTAAACGTTTTGATAGTTTTGGGATCTTTTAGGAATCTCTGTCTGGTAATGGAACTAGTAGAAGTAACAGGCTGTTCCATTTAAAAGGTGGCTCTGTACGAGCATCAATAGCAGCCCATATTGTATGTTTAAGCCCAGGAGCTTGATCAGCTAATTGTGACTTTTCAGGAACAAATCCATCCACCAAAGATTTATGGGGCTCTTTGTCAGACAGTACAGTGGAGGAGAAGGCATAGAAGAATGCTTACAGCCTCTGGATTTAAAGTTAGCGACCATAGTTGTAACTTGTTCATGAAATCTACCATAACTGTGGAGAACTCCCATAGATAAAGCAAAGGGAGAGGCGAAACCTGTTAAAACTAGGTGAGACTTTGAGGAATGTGTTGAATCAAGCAGGAGACCATGATCCAAGCTGTCAGTGACAGGTTCCTTGACAGGAGGGACAATGAAGACCGCCCTGGAACTGTTAATGGATCTTGAGCTGGAAAGACCCAATACAGGAGGACCACTCTACTTGCTCTTGGGATGCAACATGCTGTACTGGCTTAACAGGCACAATGTAATAGGGAGCACCAGGTAAAACTTTGGTTACTCACAACTGGCTGTCTGAAGCAGGAAAGATTCAATGGATGGAGGTGACAAGGTCAGTGTAGGTGGCAGCAAGGATTAACCAAGGTGTAAAACATCATGTCTCTTGTAGATAGGATCAATGGCAGTAATGAGACACGGCACTCAAAATAATAACACAGTATTTAATTCCTCTGCATGCTAACCCCTTTCCACAGAAACTGAGGAAACAGGTAAAGGCACCATTCAATGTTGCCAAACAATGTATAGTTCCCAAAGTGCAGCCCATATAGTATACTCATTAGGAATCTTTAAATACTGGGTCACAGTATTACTGGAAAATACTCTGCAGCTAACTTACACAGTACTGAAGGTCTGGGGAGCAACAAAGTCTGTGCTACCTGAAAGTCACATAACAAGCAGGCCCCGCAACCATTGGTTCATGGGTTTCTGGGTACAGTCTCCAGGTAATCAGTGTGAAAACCCTCACCAGGACAGCTGCATACAAAATTCAGCTCAGTAGCATGAATATGAGGTCTAGATTGAAGAAAAAAAATATTCTAAGATATAAGCAAAAAGCTCAAACCTGGTGGGAGTGGGAGGTGTGGAAACAGCAGTGTAGGATTACAGCTGCTGCCATAAAAAATGTGATGAATGCCGGATCACTAAACTGTTGCTGTCACCCATAAAAGAGACAATGGACCCCAGTTAACCCTTTACACACACATCAGCTGTTGCCACATGTTTAACAGAGACACACACCTTTCACGGTATTTACTGTAATAATTCTGACTATTAAGAAATGACTGTAATACATGCTGTCATGACAATCAGGGATAAAACAGGGGTTAAATTATATTAGCACTCTCCAAAGAGACAGGGATTCCTTAAGTTCTGGACTAGAACATTAGAGATAAGACTTAATTTTTTTTTTTAAATAAACTATTAAGAAAGACAAAAATGGTGCAAACAAGATACAGTATATACAGAAAAAAATATTACAGAAAAGATAATACTAGCAAAAGTAAAATAAATGAAAATAAAAATGAAAAGTACTTAGATTTTCCTGGTCTTTAGCTCAGGCAAAGTCTAGTTCAATGTAGCATAAACCTGCTCTGGTGTATCAGAGACATTGGCTCTCAGAATGAATCTCAGCATGAGTGTGTTGTTTTGATGAAAAAGAAAAGCTCTCACTCTTCAGTTGCAAATGCTTTTTGTGACCCCTGAGGAGAGCATTTGCAGAAATAACACGACCAACCAAAGAGCCTGAGCAGGGGCTGAGTAGTAGGAGTGATAAACTATTTATGATTCTAGAAGACCCATCCACAATGTTAGTTTTGTAAATGCAGTTATATTTTTATTTTATGCTACAGTCTGATAATCCATATATTATTGTGCAGCATTAAATTACCATTTTATAGAGATGAAATATGGCTACTTTGCCTCCTGTAAATGATAGACCATGAATGTTTGATCTTCAATTGTACTGTATTTTCTTCTACATTTGATTTACTATTCTTATTAATGTAAAACTATCATAGCAGGATTTATGAATTATGTGTGGATATTGAGAGCTGCATTGTATGAAAGGACATTTTAGGTCAGATCTTGCCAGACCCCAATCGCAGAGCTGCTAAATTGCTTTGCAAGTCACTTATGGAAACACCAGACTTAGAAATGTTTATCCTCTTAACTGCTGGCTTAAGCAGTTGTGACCCTGTTTGTTTTTTGTCCTAGTAATGGGATTTGTTATAGACTCATTAAAAGGTATTTGGTTTTCCAGTCTCATAATTAACCATGTAGAGGTTAATCATGAGGTATCTGGTTTTCCAGTCTCATAATTACCATGGAGATGTTTTATAGCTCATCATGGCTAATTATGGACGTTCCCAGTCTACCTTGAACTGTGTAAAGGGAATTCATGTTGTTTTAGCCTGAAGAGTTTATTGGTGGGGTGTAATGGAATGGTTCTCTGCTGACCCTACAGACAGAGTAAATCTAATTTGTGTCACATACTGGTAAATTTTCAGTATGGCAACCCATTCTCTGCTCCTTAGACTATTTTCTTCACATAATGGGTTCCTTGGCTGGCCAATGGCCTTTTGTTTGTCAGTGTCCAAATCCTTCTGTAGGGGGCAGTATAACTAATCAGTTCAGAATAACCAAATCGTGTTCCTGTGTCCCTTAGGCATTGATAAAGAAAACATAATTGCCAGGACATTAGGATTCTGCTGACTACCTAAAACCAGACTACACAAATAATCTAGTAAGTGGTTTCTCCTTTGTCCACCAGTTTCTGCTAGATCTGTTCTTTGAAGTTCTTCCAATTAGACTCAAACACTAAGCAACAAAACACAGTTTTATAAGGGAATTGCAGGGTGCCAGTAGCAGTAAGCTCAATGGTGATTTTCAATAGAGCTTAAGAAATCAATTTTTGGTCTAAAACATGCACTGCGTTTTACAGCAATTATACTTAAACGTCCAGGGTCACTCATTTGTCCCTAACCACAGGTAACCATTAAATGTGTGGATACATGTGAACAGCTCCTCTCAACCTGTCATTATTTTGCTCACATACACCTGAGATCTGCTCACATCTGCTGAGTCTTGCTGCTGGGATCTGCTGTATGCACATGATCATCCATGTGAAGGAGGCCTTAAACTATTCACTGAAAGGCAGCGTGGGTTGCTAAATCTGTTTCAATCCTGTATTGATTATTAACATCTTGTGGGCAGGGTGGCACCAAACAGAACTATTCTAGAGGAAGAAAATCACTTTCAATCCTTCCATTTTCAGAGCACAAAAGGTAATAACTGACCCAAGTCCCAAGATACACAGTAGCAATTACTAGCATGTTGAAAGACTAGAAGATGTCTCCCTGCTTGTTGTTCATGGGGGGAAATCTGCATACTTATGGCCATCTTTAGAAGATATGAGTAGAAGATAATACCTCTGGTTGTGCATTGTCCTGGTTATTAAGATTCATATCATCACTGGGCTGTGTTGTCTCAATACTGGGAGGATTCAGGAACCGACTAAGCTCTTGTTGCTGACTTTCTCGAAGGCTGTGAATGATGCTGCATGACTGTTGTTGTTTCTGAGGAAATTAGCAGAACATACAACGCAACTGAAGTTAACAACTCTTTCATATACCACCTTTGAATATAATTTGATTAACTGCATAAAGTATAGACACTACATTATATGTCAGAGGGGTTTTGTTTTTGTGAAACCCAAAACAATGTTTAGTTATTGGTGTCTAAATGCTGGTAACCCAATAGTAACCTGTAAGAATACATACATAAATTCCTGCTCTGATGTGAAGTATTGACAACAAATGCTTACATACAGTATATATTTCAAGGTCCGAAACATATTAAAGTGAATTTAAACCCTTGCACACTGTATACCCAGTGAAGTGATTTGTCTCAGGTGATACACAGAGGTGAAACAAATCCTCCTACACAAGTTTTACCTGTTTATATGCAGCTCTCTCTTCTCTACAGTCTTCCAAAACACAGCACATCTCAGTAATGGAAAATAGGGGCTGGGGATCTAATGTCACACACACTGCAGAGCTAGAGTACAGAGCTCCATGAAATCAGATAGCTGAATGGATGGAAGTGACACCCCCCTTATTACAAGCTGAAAGAAACATAGAACAGAGTCTGTGTTTCACCTGCTGTGTGCTGGGGGCAGGCTGAGGTGTCGGCGTAATATATAAGCATAGTTCCCAACTGTCCTGTATTTCTCGGGACATTCCCGGTATTTAGACCTTTGTCCCGGTCTTACCATATCCCAGAAAATGTACGGGGAAATCGGCACTGGTGAATTGTCTCTACCAGACACCATTTTACAGAAGACCAGCTATCGTGAGGAAGAAACAAGAGGCGGAACCCAGGCTTTGCCTCTTGGTTCTTTCCTTTGGCCTCCACGAGTTGGTCTTCTGTAAATGGCGGTGAGACCAAATCCCCAGTGGCGTCGCTACCGGGGTGTGGCTGATGTAAGATGAGACTCTGCTGGGGACATCTGATGTAAGGAAGAACTCCGCTGGGGATACCTGATGTAAGGAGGAACTCCGCTGGGGATACCTGATGTAAGGAGGAACTCCGCTGGGGACACTTGATGTAAGGAGGAACTCCGCTGGGGACACCTGATGTAAGGAGGAACTCCGCTGGGGACACCTGATGTAAGGAGGAACTCCACTGGGGACACCTGATGTAAGAAGGAACTCCGTTGGGGACACCTGGTGTAAGGAGGGACTCTGCTGGGGACACCTGATGTAAGGAGGAACTCCGCTGGGGACACCTGATGTAAGGAGAGACTCTACTGGGGACACCTGATGTAAGGAGTGACTCTACTGGGGACACCTGATGTAAGGAGGGACTCTACTGGGGGCACCTGATGTAAGGAGGGACTCTACTGGGGACACCTGGTGTAAGGAGGGACTCTGCGGGGGACACCTGGTGTAAGGAGGGACTCTGCGGGGGACACCTGGTGTAAGGAGGGACTCTGCGGGGGACACCTGGTGTAAGGAGGGACTCTGCGGGGGACACCTGGTGTAAGGAGGGACTCTGCTGGGAATGCCTGGTGTAAGGAGGGACTCTGCTAGGAATGCCTGGTGTAAGGAGGGACTCTGCTGGAGAACACCTGATGGCATCTGGTGGCAGGTGACGTGGCAAGTGACACACTCAGGGCTCCCACATATTCTGCATTATGGTGAGTTGAACGATTTCATTTTATATTACAATGTAATGATAGAAATAATGTGCTTCAATCATCCTGACACCATACCAACCATGGTGCCATGATGTTTGAAGCGATAACACCAGGTATTTGGAGTATCTTAATCTGCCGATTGTTAACTTTCTGGAATACACATATTGCTATTGTGGTGTAGGATCTGTTGTCTCTCCATCCCTCTTTCTTTCCTTCCTTCTCTCTCTTTCCCTCCCTATCTCTTTTTTTCTCTTTCTCCCCCTTCGTTCATCTCAGACTTGAACCACACCCATTCAAGCCACGCCCCTTTAAGCCACACCCCATTTTCTTCCCTTTCAAGTCACATCTACAAATGAATACCCCGCCCTCTAATTATAATAAGACTCCACCTACATACAAAAAAGTGTCCCTATATATTTTTTCACAATGTTGGCAACTATGTGTTAGGAATGAGTCATGCAAATAGCAGAGAGAGGAGAGATCAGAGAAAAACCAGACTTGCTGCTTTGGTTTCACATTAGTACACAGTGCGTTTTTGCAGGGGAAGCAGATACATGTACGATTTACATGCCATCCTGCACCCACATAGATGTGAATCTAGCATAATAGAGTGTGTTTAGTATCTCACTGCTCTGGCGTAGGTCCTCAAAATAAAATTGAACTCAGTTAGAAGGGAGACAACAAAATAACACTACAATGTTTCAGGAAAGCAATACATTTCATCAGTAATTAATTAGGCTATCGAATAAATGATAAACTCTCTCTAAAAAAATGTAATTATAATATCATGCAAACATTTTTAAGGGTATATAACCTACTTACCGCTCGTATACGTTTGAGGCATTTTTTGAGCCACATACGTATGGTTTGCTTAGCCACTTCTTCTTCTATGGTATACTCCAGTTGTTCCCTTGCCAGCAATTCCTCCAGCTGAAGGCTCTTCCTGATGTCCACAGATCTGTATGACAGCATGCTGTAGGAAAAACACAAATAGCTGGTCACTCAAGGATACTCACAATACAATTACCTTTTTCTTTTTTTTTTTCCTTTTCACAGTTTTAAACAGTAGATTGGGGTGGGTGGAGAATGGGTGGTGCTACCTGACTGGAAATTGCATGTTTGACCTGTGCCTGCATGGCTTTCCTCCAGGTACTCCGATTTCCTCCCACAATCCAAAGACATGCTTGTGGGTTAATTTGCTCCTGTCTAAATTGGCCCATTATGTGTATGAATGTGAGCTAGGGACCTTAGATTGTAAGCGCCTTGAGGGCAGGGACTGATGTGAATGTACAGAGTGTATGTAAAGCGCTGCATAGATTGATGGTGCAATATAAGTACCTGTAATAATAATATTACTAATAATAATGGAGTAAATAAAGTAGCATGATTTTGTATATACATTTTAATATGTTTAATATGATGCAAACATAATTTTTGAAAATGTATTCTGCAAAGAAAGCTTTGCTTTTTTGGCAACAGTGGGAGAATTGTGATTCCAGCTGAGCATCTCTGCAAAGGTGGCCTGAGGTCTAAACTTTGGATAAGTTCCTTATTGTGAGCTTTGTCCATGTGTACAATGTCTTCTAATAACATGAATGGTAGTTGGATTACCTGAAGCCTTTTCAAGTAGGCCTCAGGGGCAGACAAAGACAGTTGTGTGGTGCATAACTATGTGGATTGATAACTGTAATTTTGGTACACTCTACGGTCCCCTTATTTATAGTAAATAATCCAAATTACCTAAGCACATCATGAAAAGTCACATCACCACCACTATGTAAGCGTTCCATTTCATAGCACATGTGCTTAAATAGAAGCTTGTCTTTATCCAAGTCCACTTCCAGGCGGCCACGTAGTAGTCTCAAGAGGAACTTCACACGGAATGCTGGAATGACACCCTGTCAATACATATAACAGGAAATTATGGCATTCAGTCATTTAGGATTTATGTAATTATTTACAGTACCTTGGTATAGACCAGTTTATCACAGAAGCCTTGTAATTGCTAAATAAGTGCACTTTTGTTACAGCGTACACACACACTCTCTACCTCATAGGATTGCAATGCATATACATACAGTACCTTTAGGCTGCATTGACACCTGAGCGTAGCGTTTTCAGGCAGAAAATCGTGCGAATTGTGGCGTTTTTTGTGGCGTTTTTTGCAGCGTTTTTTACCGCGATTCACATAGATTTTGTACAGAGCAAAGGGTCACCAAAAAAGTAGAAAAAAGCCAGATTCGAGCGACAAAAAAGGGTCTGGAACTTGTTTGAGCTTCAGGCGTTCGGCTTCAGGCGTTTTGGAGTGGAGATGTGAACCATCTCCATAGAGAATAATGTATTTTTCCCCTCCAGCGTTTTGGAGCTTCAGGCTTCAGGCGACAAAACGCTCAGGTGTGATTGCAGCCTTAAACTTGGACATGTACTAATAAAGTTGTTTCTGATATGCAAATGCTGCCATTTCATAGCAGTATTGATAACTGGCCTGTCCATTCATCTCCTTTGACCTTCTTAGTGGCCATCACCAAGATGGATGAGCTTAATCGCCAATAGGTGGTGTGGGGGAAAGTAGAAGCAAGTCAGCTTTTGAAAGTCAAAGGTATGCAAAGACAACACTGTACATGGTTCAGTTTGGATCACTCTGTCAGTTTTTCAGACAGATCCAGATTGAACCACAATGTAAAATTTATGGGCAAACAGATTTTAATGTTTAATATGATGCAAGCATCATTTTTAATGAATTTTTGAAAATGGATTCTATGCCTGTTTACATCGACTTACATACAAGTCTGCTTATGTCTGTAGAAAAAAAAACCAGAAAGGTTTTGTGTCTTTTTCTCTTTTCATAGACATAAACAGATGTAAATGTAGGTCATTTATTTACTTCCCTTCTGTTTAAGTTTGTTTTTTTTAGCAAAAAGCATATTCTTTGTTTATACTTTTGTTCACCTATGACTAAAAAACTAAACTGATTGAACTAATGATGCTTGTATGAAAGGATCCTGTCCAATTTGCTGTGCTTTGCTGAGATCAAAAATCCTATTGTCGATACATTTTAGCTGCATGGTCTGTTCAGAACTGCCGCAGCCTGTGCTCTGCTCAGTTGCACAGAGGCAAAAGCATCAGTGTGACCATAGAGAATAACAGCATTTAGAACATGTACCATGGTGCAAACAGGTGCTTTTATTGTTCTTCACTATATTTTCCCTGTCCATTTTCCAGGTCTTGTGCTTGGTCTTTAAACAGAATACAATGCAGTCTATGGCAGTAGACCATGCAAGTTCAAACTAGACATTACCAATGCTAGGGTATATGTCTTTTTTATTTTCCTGAAGCTGGAGAAGGGTGTCTTTGGGGCATTTATTCAACGCAGACTTATTTTTTTAAAGGAATAATGAACTTTCTGTTTTTAAATTGTGAAATGGCTCATCTTGATGTAAGGAATCATATCAGCGTGTGCTTTAGATTGAAAAGCCTTGTTTATATGCATATGATAATTATATCAAAGGGCAGACAATTTTGCACATTACATTACCAGCTGGTCTGCAATCACAGTGGGTGTCCTTTACTGCTGCTTTTAGCAGTGCAAATCCTTAAATCGGCTAAAACAATATATTTCCTGTGTTACCGATTGATATCTTACCTCAAAAGGTATTATAGTGTATGTAAACCCAAAGAATTTACATTGTTTTGCTCTGTTTATGTCTGTTGAATATACAATTTAATGTTTTCTGTTATATCTGCTTGTTAAGTGCAAAAAATAACTCTTGATCCTGTCAAAAATCTTGTGAGCTTATGCAAGTAGCTCTATGCTCATGCTGCACTGTTATCTGTCAGTATTGATCCCAGCTATCCCTGTGTACTACAGAACACATCTCCCCTCTGTTTTAGAGAAGAAGAGAGGGGAAGGTGTTTTGTACTACTGTCCTGGGGTTGTCACCCTAGGACAGTGGTCATCAACCCTGTCCTCAGGGCCCACTAATGCCGGCCATACACGGTTCGAATTTCGAAAGAATTTTCTTTCGGAAATCGTATCTAAGAATTTTCGTATGAATTTGGCACCATTAGTGGGCTGCAGTAACAGCCGATTTTCGTTTGGAAATCAAATTTGAGGAATCGGACATGTTGGAAATTTTTTGAAAAACAACCGATTTTCTAATCAATGATGGGATAATCGTGCGAGAAATGTAATAAGAAAAGAAAATTTACGGAGAGAAAAGAAGATTCCTGGCCAAGAAAATTCTTTTCTGTAGGAACATGAGGTGAAATTGAAGGCTTGGTCGGCCAAATTTCGAAAATCAATGGTGTGGCACCATCGGATCACAAAAAAAAAAAAAACGAACTTTCTGATTTTGAAAAGAAAATTTGTTCAAAATTCGACCATGTATGGCCTGCATTACAGGCCAGGTTTGCAAGATAACTGAAAGGCATCACAGGTGATATCATTTGCTGCTCAGTGATTGCAGTATTCTAGTCTGCATCTCCCCACGGTAATACATAAAACCTGGCCTGTTAGTGAGCCCTGAGGACAGGGTTGATGACCACTGCCCTAGGAGAAGAAATTTGTTACTGGCAGGGTCACCTGGTGAAAAAAAAAAAAGAAACATATGAGAGGTGTGCTTTGAAGTGTTGGAGTTAATGGACTTCTTTATTGCAATCTGTGTCCTAGTGGGGAGAACTACCTTACTTTTTGTCCTGGAGAACCAAATGTAAGTAAGAAGTTATCTCTCCAAAAAGGAAATCCTCTCTTGGACAGTTTTACTGGAACAACTGTCCCATTTCAGTATGGGCAAATCACAATATACTGTATAATGCAAAATACCAGTTTTTTGCCAACAATTACAGTGGCACATTAGAAGTTGGAGGTGCGTATTAAAGAAAGATGACTTCTCAACCTCCTCACTGCGAGTGAGCAACATTTGTTTATTTCACTGAGGGGTACCAAAGCAACATTTGGATTGAACCTAAGGATTGTCCTGCTGATGATGTCATTTCTAATATTACTTAGCAGTATGAAAGTATAATGTTTTTTCTTTGTCATTTAAAGCGGTTCTACACCCATTTCATTTAGTAAATCTCTTTGCCTTCCAAATCAGGCAAAGAGTACTAAATGAAATGTTTTTTTTTTTTTTTTTTTTTTTTTTACTTACCTTGTAATTGAAGACTTCCGGTCTTCTCCCTCTGCGGCGGCGGGCGGGGTCTTGCGTCGATCGTCGTCACGCCGCACTGTCTCCTGGGATCTGGTGTCATTGATCCCAGGAGTCAGTGCGGGCATCTTCCGAAATCTCGCGAGATTTCGGCCACATCTTCCGAAATCTCCCGAGATTTCGGCCGCATCTGCCGAAATCTCGTGAGATCTCGGCAGATGAGCCGTTACTGCGCACGCGCGAGTAACGGCAGTGCATGGTGGGCCATCTAAAGTCCCTGTGGGTGTTTCACATGCCCACAGGCAAGATGGCCCCCAGCACTAAAGAAGAAGACGAGGAACTTCATCGGACGAAAACCGGCGGCGATCGAGATGGAAGATGGAACAGGTGAGTCCCCTAATAAAGGTAAGCACACTTTATATTACATCCTTAAAAAAAAAAATTTTTTTTCAGAGTGCAGAACCGCTTTAAGAGATTCGTAGAATGGTAGTAAAACCAGTTCAGTAGCTCCAGAACCATCAGTACAGGATACATTCATGCGTTATTTCTTTAGGCTAGATTTTAACTCAAAATAAAAGCCAGAAAGATTGCCACTGAAAGTAGAATTATTATTTTCAAACATTTCAAGGAATTAATCTTTCTCTGATAAACAAAACTGATAGGACTGATTTATGAAATCTGGCCAGTAAGACGACCAGAAACTGAGTGGCTTCTCACAGCACCTGGATTTTTTATTTGACTTTAAGGTTGCAATTGGATGTTTTGGACAACGGGTCATGCTCTGGTGCAATTTTTATAGATAAGAAAACCTATTTGCTAAAAAACCATACCTCTCTCTTGTCATCTACCATATTCCATATAATTTGATAATGTCTAAGATCATTAGGACTTAGTAGTTGGTCTTCTTCAGTGGAGTAGAACAAAGAGAAGTTTTCCACAATTATGGCTAAAACAAATAGAAACAGATATAAATATTAGAAAAAGAATCAGTAAAACAAAAGAAAATATATGAAGTGCTAAAAGTACTCTTGCTCTTTCCTATTTCAAACACTACAGCTCACAGCGGGAGGGTATTGGCAACAGAGGCAGTGCTGTCAACACAGAAAGCAGTGGGCAGGATTGGCTGAGGCCAGGTGCTGATTTATAAGCCACAGGCTTGTGAATCAGCAGTGAATATGCTGATAGGCACACTCCCTGCAACATTCTATAGGAGAGTGGAATGCTGCTCTAAACTCAGGAACAGTGCAGCATTGTTGTCACCACAGCAAGCTGCATCAGGTAGACTTTACTGGACTTTGCAAGGGGACTAGCAGAAAACTGTGAGTGAAAATGCAGTTATAATTACGTGCTGTGGCATTTTTTTGAAATGAGAGGCCATGGTTGTACTTGAATCTCCTATTCTTTTCAGCCAAGGAAGCTGCCATCTTAGTTTCTCTTTGATCTCTGCAACTGTCATGGTGCTGCACATGTGATCCAGTTATGACACCGGCCATTTGATGGTTTGACAGTTTTGTTGAGTGCACAACCAAATATGACAGCATTCCTAGCATGCTGGGAAATTAAGGGCTCGTTCACACCATACAGTACATGCATAAAAACCGATGGGGAAAAATGCGCAGAATTTACTTGCAGAGACACAAGTTTGCATCAGTTTCACATCAGTTTTCATGCACATTGACGTCAGTTTTCATGCTTGTCTGTTTTATGCATCACTGTGTCCTCATTCTGCCATCAGTGCACATCATTTTGTCCATCTCATCAGTGTCCACCAATCTGTCCATCTCATCAGTGCCCACCATTCTTTCCTCTTTATCTGTCCCCTGCCATTCTGTCATTCTCATCTGTGCCGCCATTCTGTCCCCCACCATTAGTTTCCCCTGCCATTCTCTCCCCAACATTCTTTGTTCTTCATCTGTGTCACTATTCTGTCCCCCACCATCAGTGCCTGGCAACATTCCCCCCTGCATCAGATATTCCTGGGTGGCAGCATTATCACAGCCAGGATCTAACATGATGGAAAGTAGGTGGGCAATATAGAAACAGAGCACTGCTCTGCTTTCTCTCCCACTTCCTGTCACATGGGGTCATGCAGAGCGGGGCTGTCAGTTTTTTCTGTGTTCCAGTGTGGAGCTGTGATGGAAAAATACTAACATGTTGCATAATCCCGCACCCCTCTGCATGGGATACCACACCTGCATTTTGGTGTGAACAAGAAACATAGAAAACAATTGTTTTCTGTGTTTCTAGCAGAGACCTACAGATCCCTGCATATGGTGTGAACAAGCCCTTAGACATGCATCTAAATCTCCCTTGCCTCTGGAGCCTGCGTTCGAATCGTGCTCCATAGGCTACTGACAGGTGGTGAGAAAGCGATGAACTCCTCCTCACCACCTGTTCTAACTCCATTTTTGCAGACAAAAGTGCTGCAAGTGAGTGCATCACACGCGGATGTGGGGTGTTTGAGGCACTTTTCCACTGACTTGAATGTGTAACATTTGTCAGCCTTACTCCCCACCGATTGCTTCAAGTAAAATACTTTGGTAAAATATTAAGGGCCTTAGCAGACCCCTGATCTCACCTTTGAGACATAGAAAAGGACTGAAAACATTCCTCAATCTCTGTCTCTGCAGCCTCAACTGTACTGCAGAATGAATGAGCAGGAGGCTCCTGTTCATTCATAAACTGAAGCATAGTAAATAATGTTTACTACTGATCAGTACTGATCACTGACTAGTAAATTACATGTTTACCTGCCCCTTTTCCCTGATCTGCAGACTTAAAAATCCCAGTGGGAGGGACAAGGGGGAAGCCGGCAGTGCTGGGGGTGTGGCAGGGGGGGGCACACAGGGGCCAGGCAGCATGAAAACATGCATAGTGGACCAGAGAGGGATTGGTGCAGTAGGGGGAGAGGGGGAGCAGGCAATTACAAGATCCGATCATCTGTGTTTCTCTACAGTACCTGCAACCAATGAAAGCCAGCGAGAGAGAGAAGAGGAGAATGAGCTTTCAGCAGCTGCAGGATCTTGTAATTGCTCACCACCCTCTTCCCCCACCACACTGATCCCCCCCTCTGGTTGACCATGTGAGTCTTCATGCTGCCTCCTCTTAGCTGTAGCTGTGCTGTTGGGACACCGGGAAACACGGCACCACTCTACTCTGCCTGTCATACGAAGTGTAGAGCGGTGCTGTCCGTTTCCTTCAGTTTAGGTGCTAAGCTCTGCGGAAAATTGCAGACATGCTGCATAATCCCGCACAGCTACACTCCTATGTTTTGGTGTGAACAGACACATAGGAAACAATTCTTTCCTATGTGTCTTGCAGAGACCTGCTGTTTTCTGTTGCAGATGTGAACGAGCCCTAATTGTCCTTTTTTAAACTGTTAAATCGATGGGTTTAGTTCTACTTTAAGGTAAAATGATGTTAGGACATTTTAAAATGTATCGCTAGGATTAAATAATTTAAGGCCAAACCGACAGCATTGTAAATACGATCAACCATACTTTCTGGGCTGTTGTGGGATGAGTGGGAGCAGCTTTACACTGCTCCGCTGCGCTTTGGGCAAAGCGAAGTAAACCTGTGATTTTCATGCAGGTTAGCTGTGCTTTCCTATAGACTTCATGAGGTCCTTTGGTAGATACCAAAGATGCAGCATGCAGACGTTTTGCTGCACTTTCTGAACCTGCGCCAAAACCAGAGGACATAGAGATCTATGGGAAAGCGCAGCTAACCTGCACCAAAATCACACATTTTTACAGTTCATGTGACAACAGTTTCACTAGACAGGAAGGGAAAATCTTTAACAAAATACAAAGACGGCAAAAAAAGAAAGAAAAAAAAAAAGTTTTTAATAGCAAAATAAGGGAACACTAGGATTCCAGTCAGCTTTATATTATGCCCCATACACCCGGTTGGAAATTCAGACAGAAAATGTCAGATCGGACCATGTTGTCAGAAAATCCGGCCGTGTATGGGCTCCATCTGACTTTTTCCGTCGGAATTTCCGATGGAAAAAATTTGAGATCCTGCTCTCAAATTTTCCGACAACAAAATCTGATTAGACTTTTTCCGATCGCGTGTAGAGAATTCCGACGGCAAAGTGCCACGCATGCTCAGATCAAATTACAAGACCAAAGCTATTGGCTACTAGCCTCTACGTAGTTCCGTCGTACGCAACGAACGTCACCACGTTCAGAATGATCGGATTTTCCGTCAACTTTGTCCGACCGTGTGTATGCAACACCAGTGTCTGACAAAATCCGTGGGAAAAAATCCAACGGATTTTTTGGTCGGAATTTCCGACCGTGTGTACGGGGGCTTACTGTGTCTCTGTTGCAGATTTTCCTTTGCCTCCTGTCTGGTTTTCTTCCAGCTCATATTATTCATATTATAGTTATAACAAATGGCCTGTAGTCTTTCAAAGTATCAAGTCACATAATCTCTTAGCTGATTTAGCCCAGGCTCCCATTCAGCACTCCAAGTACTAGTGTTAGTTCTAAAGCTTCCTAGCTATTTTGTGGTCAGATATATCCTTGTGCACTGCCTCATAGCTAGTAGAGAATCAGAATTCAGATGATAACAGTCTCTGGTGCTGGTTAGTAGGGATGGCTGGTCAGGTCATATTTCTTTTAATCTCAAGTTTATTAAAGTTTGCTTTAACTAGCAGCTGCGGATAGCTCTGTCTTAAAGAATAATACAAGGCAGCCTACAACAGGTTTCTATTTATAAAGTGTCATATGGCAGCTTTACCTAACATTAATGCATGATTCATCATACATTTGATGTCAATCATTTATTTAATTTACAAAACCACTTTGCCACCACTATTTTCTGACAACCTTTGTTATTATTATTCTTTGAAACATTCAATCCTTTAAGTGCGTGTTCACACCAGTAAGCCACGCTGAATGCATGGCTGTTGGTGTGCATTGGGAGTAAACAGTATCAATACACCTATTACAGCCCAGCGCAGCTCTAAAAGAGATTTGCCAACATCTAGATTTATTTTTTATCCCATGTTTCTGCAACATTTGCTATATTTAAAAAGGAGTAAATGATGTATTCCCCAAAGGATTAATCCCGTAACATTCACAACTGGTTCATATCACAATTTCAGAATTCCAAATACATTTTTGTACACACATTTACTGATTTATTATGTGTTTTTTACTAATTTCAATGCAGTCAAGTGCATTTTTTCATCTTTTTTATTTTAACACTTGAAAAATCTTTATTTTCATTAGAACAATGTGCATTCTGGTGTAGCCCGGTGTATGTACGTGTGTTTTTATGCATTCTGGACAAAAAAAAAAAAAAAACTTAGCAGGTTGTACTTTGGTTTAAAGTATTAGCAGGGTATTGAATTCATGGGCTGGAAGCTTCTTGTATACAGCAGAATACTTTACTTTCATGGAGGAATATATTACATGCCTTTTATCATAGACAGGAAGAGAACAAACAAACAAATACACACTTAGATACAGAAGGTACATCCTATTATTACTTTGTACCATAGAATACACACTATCATACTGCACTGCCACCTGCTGGTATAGACAAGTATAATGCATATATATAGTTCACAATATATAAAACCACCTACTGTTGCCAGTGGCGGACTAAGGGGGGTGCGGGGGGGGGGGCGGGCCGCACCGGGTGCCACACACTGGCGGGGGTGTCAGGCCGGCGCCCCCCTCCGCAATTGAAGCAGAGACTGAGCGCGCCGAGCGCGGATTTAATTTGCGCAGCAGCGCGGTAACACAGCGGCAGGTGAGGTGAGTGAGGTGAGGGGGAGGGGGGGTGTTCGTCGCTCTGTCTCGGCTGGCTCAAACAGCCGAGCACTGCGAGCAGTGTGAAGCCGCCGGCGCCGCCTCCCCCTCCTCCTTGTAGTCTATACTGTGCTGTGTGTCCCGCGCTGACACTCCCGACCCGAGGTACATTATGGGTCTGAAGGGGGGGGGGCGCTCTGTATTGTAGTTGGGGGGTCTGCACTGAAGGGGGGGTCTGTACTGTAGGGGGGGGGGGGGGGTCTCCACTGAAGGGGGGGGGGGGTCTGTACTGTAGGGGGGGTCTGTACTGTAGGGGGGTCTCCACTGAAGGGGGGTCTGTACTGTAGGGGGGGGGTCTCCACTGAAGGGGGGGGGTCTGAAGGGGGGGGGTCTGTACTGTAGGGGGGGGGGGGGGGGGGTCTCCACTGAAGGGGGGGGGGGTCTGTACTGTGGGGGGGGGTCTGTACTGTAGGGGGGGGGTCTCCGCTGTAGGGGGGGGGGTCTGAATTGTAGGGGGGGCTGTATTGCAGGCTGGTCTGTGTAACATACAGGTGCTGTGTAATGTAAAGGGGTCCAGAGGCGCAGGGTGCTGTGTAATGTAAAGGGGTCCAGAGTGCTGTGTAATGTAAAGGGGTCCAGAATGCTGTGTAATGTAAAGGGGTCCAGAGGTGCAGGGTGCTGTGTAATGTAAAGGGGTCCAGAGGCGCAGGGTGCTGTGTAATGTAAAGGGGCCCAGGGTGCTGTGTAATGTAAAGGGGCCCAGGGTGCTGTGTAATGTAAAGGGGCCCAGAGTGCTGTGTAATGTAAAGGGGCCCAGAGTGCTGTGTAATGTAAAGGGGCCCAGAGTGCTGTGTAATGTAAAGGGGGCCAGAGTGCTGTGTAATGTAAAGGGGTCCAGAGTGCTGTGTAATGTAAAGGGGTCCAGAGGTGCAGGGTGCTGTGTATTGTAAAGGGGTCCAGAGTGCTGTGTAATGTAAAGGGGTCCAGAGGCGCAGGGTGCTGTGTATTGTAAAGGGGTCCAGAGTGCTGTGTAATGTAAAGGGGTCCAGAGGTGCAGGGTGCTGTGTATTGTAAAGGGGTCCAGAGTGCTGTGTAATGTAAAGGGGTCCAGAGGCGCAGGGTGCTGTGTAATGTAAAGGGGTCCAGAGTGCTGTGTAATGTAAAGGGGTCCAGAGGTGCAGAGTGCTGTGTATTGTAAAGGGGTGCAGGGTGCTGTGTAATGTACACAGTAGTGACAAAGAGATATTTAAGGATGCAGAGGTTTGAAGGGGCACAGTGGGGTGTTTTTACGTTTTAAGTTGGGGGGGGGGGGTGCCAGATATAGGATCCGCCCCGGGTGCCAAATGCACTAGGTACGCCCCTGACTGTTGCTTCTTTCAACATCCATTCTCAACAGCATGTGCTTTGTCAAATTATATTCAGCTTCTTCTGGAAATAACTATGACATTCCTTCAATAAAGGCTTGGTGAGTGCATCAACAGTCATCTCCTCTGACGGGCAGTATTAAATGTCAATAACACCTTGCTCTTGATTGTCCCTCAGTAGGTGATATTTGACGTTGATGTGTTTGGTCCTAGGATTTACCCTTTCTGATTGCGTAAGCGTTATACATCCCTGGTTGTCTTCAAAAATGGAAATTGGTTTTGACATGTCTATCCCAAAGTCCACAAAGTTGACAAATCCATATTGCTTCTTGACATGCGTATGCTGCTGCAATGTACTCTACTTCAGTTGAAGATAGAGTGACAGTTGATTGCTTTTGACTAGACCAACTTATGGTTCCTTCCTTATACTGGAAGATAAATCCACTTGTGGATTTGCGGTCTGTACAGTCCCCGGCCCAATCAGCATCCACATATCTGACCGTTTTGGATGTGATGTTGGTGGTAACTTCATCTGAATTGTTCCTTTGAGGTACTGTATCACTCTTTTTACTGCGTTCCAGTCACACTGACAGGGAGCTGAAACTTTCCTGCATAGTTCGACCACTGCTGCGGCTATGCCTGGTCTTGTCACAGTGGCAACATCTAGCAGCTTACCGATTGCTGTGCGATATGTGTAATTGTTGGGTAGCAAGTTTTCTGCTTCATTGCTCTTTTGATAAAATAAATCAAAAGAAGCCTGGACTACCACTTAAACTGACAATCAGTATGTATAGCCTTATAAATAGTCACTCAACCAATCAACATATGCCAATCACATATGGCACAGTCCATGTGAACGAAAAACCATAGCAAAAAAAGAAGAGGAAAATAAATCCAAGCAAGAAGGACACTACTGCAGAGCACCACAGTTGAATAAAAATATATTAGTTTATTAGTAGAAAAAGTACCATAATATAAACAACAACAAAATTTCAAGTGAAAAAATCTTCCATTCCAATTACATGACAACGTTGTCTTGGGGGGGGGGGGGGGGGCAGGTTGGGGTTGCAGCTGCGCTTGCATCCATTCATCAAGCAGTCACACTTCAATATGGTCTATCATACTACTGATAATTTGTTGATTGCACTATGCGATCCATATAGGATTAACATGAGAACATAGATGGAATGTGTATATCCACTGGCGTGGTTGCAGGTACTACAAAGCAGCTTGCACATTCAGGAACTGCTCAAGAAATTTACATCATTTTAAAGATAATGTAAATGTCCATGCAGGTACTTCCTGCTGTCCTGGTACTCAGTTCTCTGTGGCTTTGGGCTGTGATTACAGGTAATGCTTGGTCTATCACATTGGTAATGACCAGTATCAAATATGGTAAGAACACCCTGGGATACAGACGCTCTTAGTAATAGTTCATCAAGGGGAGGATGGTGGTAAAATTCACGTAAGGGAGGGAGGAGAGAGATCCAAGCCATTCAGGCATACATCATATGACAGTCAGTATTGTTTGAAAATCATCACACCACCTCTACTGACTCCAATCGGACATTCAGCACTCACTCCCATCTCTTCTCTGCCATTTTCAGCTGACCGCTGAAGCAGTAAAGCTCCTGATTGCCAGTATAGATGAACTGCGATCCAGGGAGCGCTTCCAGGGGTCACGTTACCTCTGCCATGCAGAGCGTTCTTTTGATAGCTCTTTTGATAGCCTGGTTCCATAGGAGTTTTCACTTCCTTTGCATCTTGCATATGGAATTGTTCCAAGATTTCTGAGATTTTCTGAGATTGGTTGAGAAGATAACTTCCATCTTCTTCTCTTTCTATTAGGATTTCCAAATAGTAGCTAATGTTCCCTAGCTCTTTCATTTAAAAAATCTTTCAGCTTGTGAAATATCTGATTGTAATCCCCTTCTTGTTCAAAACAAGTTATAATGTCATCAACATAGATAAGGATGTATATCCATCTGTCTTCTTCATTCCTGGAGTAGAGACAGGGGTTTGCTTTAGTTCTTGAGAATCCCTCTCTGGTAAGTACTTTGTTCACTTTCTCATTCCACATCCCTGCAGATTGCTTAAGACCATAGATGCTCTTCTGAAGTTTACACACAAGGTTGTCTCCTTGCTCAAACCCTGGTGGTTGCTCCATGTAGAGCTCTTCCTTAATGTCTCCATATAGGAAAGCAGTTTTAACGTCTAGGTGTTTGACTTGAATACCCTTCCCGGCTGCAACACTAATGCCGCGTACACACGATCAGACTTAGTCTGGTGGACAATCTGCCGGACTTTCCAGTGGAGGTCTGCCAGACTTTCCGAATGAGCGGGCTTGCACTGCACCTTTTGCATTTATGTTTCTACAGAGGGATTTTTGAAGGTTGACCCTTGGTGTCCAGCAGCTTTAAATAATTTTACAAAATTTTTTTTATACCATTGCGCTGATTTATTTTATTATTATAATTTGCCCACACACACCCCCACACGACCAGACTTTTCTGGCGGACAATCCGCCGGACCTTTGGCGGAGGTCTGCCGGACTTTTCAAATGAACGGACTTGCCCACACGCGGAGTAAAGTCCGTTCATTTTGAACGTGACTCCAGGTAGACGGGACTAGCGAAGGAAGTCAATGTCGCCGCCTCCATGGGCGAAATTGACACCTTGCTATCCCCATCGGCTGGTATGGATTTAAAGGGGAACCCCTACGCCGAAAAAACGGCCTGGGGGTCCCCCCAAAGTCCGTACCAGACCCTTATCCGAGCACGCAGCCCGGCCAGTCAGGAAAGGGGTGGGGACGAGCGAGCGCCCCCCTCCTGAGCCGTACCAGGCTGCGTGCCCTCAACATGGGGGGGGGGTGCTTTGGGGAAGGGGGGGGGGCCCTGCGGCCAAGAAAAGCCAAGAAAAAATTAAATTTTCACTGCAAGCTGCCTTTATTTTGCTCAGCAACAGCTGGGGAGCCAGTGTATATGATGAGGCCACAATCTAGTGCACTGGGAACAAGATTAGAGATTTTTTTGGATACATTCTGGTGTCACTTTGACCTTAGATAGAAGTAACGGGTGCATAAAAATTGGTCTTTGGGTGTCGGTGGCGCCTTCCTACCGTAACCCTATAGAGGTACTCTTGATGAAAGCAAGAATTGGCCTTGCTGTAAAAAATTGCAATGATATGCACCTGTCAAACAGGTGCAGAAAAATTACTCTTTGGGTGTCGGGGGTGCCTTCCCACCGTAACCCTATAGATGTGCTTCTGATGAAGGAAAAAAAATTGCAATGATATGCACCTGTCAAACAGGTGCTGAAAAATTGGACTTTGGGTGTTAATTGTGTCCATGAAACCTATACCAAAAACATTCTTCCAGATGAAATGATGGAACATCCTCAAAGCTAGGCTGCCTCTAAGTCCTGCAGAGATTCCACATCCCAAAAAGACTTAACCAGTGGCATTGGCATCAGGGACTTCATAGCTGGTAATCCAGAACTGATTAATTTTTATAAAAGTCAAATGGTCCACAAAGTCTGTGGACAGACGCATGATCAGTAACGAAACCTCCTGCAGCACTGAACGCCTGTTCTGAAAGCACGCTGGATGCAGGGCAGCCCAACAACTCAATAGCATACTGGGCAAGTTCTGGCCAGTGATCTATTCTCATGACCCAGTAAGTCAGTGGATCATCAGCTGGAAAGCTCTCCATCTCTGTTTTGGCCCCGAGGTAATCGTCCACCATGTGATGCAGGCACTGCCGATGGAATGTGGAAGCTGACAGCCCTAGGCAGCGAGGACTAAAAAAATTCTGAAACGTCTCAGCGCTCCTCTCTCGACCAACAGAAGACTCGAAACTACGTTTTCCACGACACTGTAACCTACTGGAGTCAGGAAAAACATTCAATAAAATCCTCTTTAATGGGTCCTCAAGAGATTTTATCTTCTGCCCTCTCTGTGGGGACAGGATAAGTTCTAAAACCTTCCCCTTATAGCGGTGGTCAAGGAGGGTTGCCAACCAGTAATCATCCTTCTCCTTTATGCCACGTATTCTTGGGTCCTTTAGCAGGCTTTGAAGCATGAGGTTGCCCATGCGCCTCAAATTGCAGAGGCTTGAGAAGCAGACTCCTCGGGGTCACTCAGGATGACAGCATCTGGAACTTCCTCTTCCCAGCCATGTACTACTCCCAAGGGTCCTGGGGTTGGAAAGCCATCGCTTACAGATTGACGGATGTCTTCCTCTTCTCCAAAGCCTATGAAAGTGCCAGAATCCTCCTCCTCATTCTACTCCCCTCTCTCCTCCTGTGTGTTCTGTGACATAGAAATGATGATGTCTGGATAAAGTGAGAGGAAAGGAAGTCCTCCTCTTCCTACTGCTGCTCTGCCTTCAGTGCCCTGTCCATAATGCCATGCAGAGTCTGCTCCAGCAGAAACACAACAGGGATTGTGTCACCGATGCAAGCACTGTCACGGCTCAACATCTTTGTGGCCTCCTCAAATGGTGCATGCATCCTTAATGATCAGTCATTGGCGTGGGGAAAAAAAGGCGAGGCGGCCTGAGCCTGTCGTCGTGCCGCATTCGCACAGGTACTTGTTGACAGCCCTCTGCTGCATGTATAGCCGCTGCAGCATTGACAAAGTCAAGTTCCACCCGGTGGGCATGTCACAAATCAGGTGGATTACGGGCAGGCAAATTTTCTGCTGAATTTCAGCCAACCGAGCACCGGCTGTGTATGACCGCCTGAAATGGCAACAGACTCTTCTGGCCAGCTTTAGCACATCTTGTAACCCTGGGTACGTATTTAGGAAACGCTGCACCACCAAATTGAGGACATGTGCCAGGCATGGCACATGTGTCAACTTTCCCTGTCTAAGGGCGGACAGGAGGTTTGAGCCATTATCGCACACCACCATTCCTGGCTCCAGCTGGCATAGTGTGAACCACCTGTAAAACATTTTAAAATCTATTACTTTCAATCAGTCTGGTTCACATATGGGCATTGCATTCGCACTCCACATTGCACAAAAAACGTGTGCGTTTTCTAGGCAGTGCGGTACGAATTGCAGGCACATATTCTTCTATGGGAACGCATCTGATTCGCAGATGCGTTGCGCTGTGAACAGGCATTCTCTCCCCCTCCTCACTACAACTCCCCCTCTCCCTGCTCAGCTGATCCGCAGCTACAATGGAGAGGAAGCGCTGAACAGCTGCTTTTTCTCTTCATACAGAGCTATAATTCGCACCGGACTGGTGTGAACCCAGCCTTGTCAGCTTCCTAAATTTTTGTTCAAATCAATGTATAGAGTATAATTTTATGATATGGTAGGAAAATTAATTTTTGAATACTGTTATGTTTCACTTACCAACCAGTAGGTTTAACATGATGTAGGCAATGATAACATAAAACGAACAGAAATACATCAGTGCTCCAGCATAATTGCCACAGTCAGTTTCCCAGTATCTTGTGTCATCTGGAGTACAGAATGGTGGTTGTACCTGAAATTAAGAAACCAGTGCAACTAAATAATGATATATTTAGATAGATATTAGTTAGAGATAGAAAAACACATTCCAATGCTCCAGTTTAAAGTTATTCTTGTGTTCTGAACAAATATAGAAAATAATCCTTTATTTGCTCTTCTCTTCTCCATTTTTTTCTCCATTCTGCCTGGCCTACAATAACATTTTGACAGTATCAGCAGGTTCTCAGTGGGGTTGAGCCACCAGTACCTAAAGTTCGGGTGCTGAATCCGAACCTAAATTAGGTCAAGGGGAGCTAAATTTTTAAAATCAGTAATTGCCATTACACAGAGAGCTGGGCATTGTCCTGACGAACATGCACCAAAGCAAAATGCTTTTTTTTTTTTTTTTTAATTATTACATTAGGCATCAATTTTACTAATGCTTTAAGTGAAACATCAAAAATGGAAAATTCATTTAACTAGCGTTCTTGGGAGATGCCCAGAACCTGCCCGTAAAGTGGCGCATCTGCAAAACCGACACTGAAATTGCTGGCAAATGACGGCTCCCAGGCCACTTACTTCTGTTTGTAAACAAAGCAGCCAGAAATTCCCTTCATCTATACAGACCCATATCCTAAATGAGGGTCCCCCAAGTTCATACCAGAACACGTGTCGTTAACATAGGGGTACTTTGCTGGGGGGGGAACTCCTCTTGCAAAGCACCTTGTGCCCATATTGATGAGGATAAGGGCCTCTTCCCCACAACCCTGGCCTGATGACTGTGGGGGACAATCACCAGTGGGGTCGACCCTGGCAAGGTACCTCTCCATGTTGAGGGCATGTGGCCTGGTGTGCATGCCAGGCTGCATGCTCAAATCAGGGTCTGCTGTGGACTGGGAGGTACCACACCCTTTTTTTTTGTTGGGGTCCTGCCGAAAATCGGCACCACACCTGAAAGATTTGGTATGAATATGGGGGACCCATGCTAATTTGTTTTGGATAATCCCACACCTTTTTTTACATTCTGCTGCCAGCCTGAAATCCCCAACTTAAAGCTGAGTGGGCCAGGTGGGGATGACTCCTGATTGTTAGGATGCAGAATGAATGTTTTACTTCCCACTGCTACAGGCGATTTGACTCGATTGAACACCAACTTAGTTTGGCTGTTTGCCAAACTCCTGAACAGGCCTAGGTTTAGACCAAAGTGGCAATTCATCCCTAGCTGTCAGTAGCTGATTGGTGACTGGAAGTAGCAGGAGGTGACCTCTTCCATAGCACTCACTCCTGTAGCTAAAGCAGGTCTCTATAGACAGGCATGAAAAGGAGCCATCTTCTGTGGCTTGTATGTAAGCAATTGTATATTGGATAAGTATCAATGTATTTGTAAACCAGACCAAGTGGTATGATGCTTCAAGTAGACTGTGCTACCATCTCTCAGGTCATGGAGTAACCGTACTAAACTAACTATGAAAGGGTCTGCTAGATATTAATAAGCTAAAAGCATCCAATAAGGAATATCTCTTCATATCTTGTTAGAAGTACATAGGAGTTAGTTAATATCGTATTACACAATGAATACTGGCCAAAATAGATTTTTATACTTATTATAAAATCTGTTTCTTTGAATTCATTGAGGGACACAGGACATCTCTCACCTTTGGGTTATATTGCCACCTACTGGAATATTGGACAATTACAATAAAAAAACATTGTAGGCCAGCCCAGGACAACTTCTCCTACTGAAATCACAAAATAAAACAGAGGGCAGTGCACACAGACCTAGTGCATTATCCTCAATATGTGTCTTTAATAAATAAAAGAGATTATACTCACAAATAAATGTTGTGTCACAGCTTTTCAAACAAACAGCAGCAGCTAGCATAGCTCTGAGAAAGAGGCGAGGCCTTGAAAAACACATTAGCCTGCCGTACTGCTGTATATTTGAATTGTTATGTGATATGCTGCTGTTTATTTTGAAAAGCTGTGACACATGTTTTTTTTACGAGTATAATACTTACCTTTTTTATTTATTATCCTCTTAGAGGCGGCACATGCTGGCCCGTTTATCGTCATGTGACTGCTGTGGTTGGCTGTCACGGTGGTCACATTATTGTAAAGCTCCCGTTTGCAAGATGCGAACGGAACTTTCAGTTAGCCACTGGTAACTGTGCCGGGAGCACGTACACTCCTCGGCACAACTCTATTGGTGCTACTGCATGCAAATATGCTGCTGCTCTGTGCCCAGGCCCGGCCACCAAGAGGCTGCATATTTGCATGCTCAGCGTCAAGGAGTTAAAGACACATATTGTCCTCTGTTTTATTTTGTGATTTACGTGCATTCAGAGCTTCCCAGTCTCTTGAGGGCAGCAAGGCATGCCATATACATGGGATTGGTTCTGGAAATAAATTATAGGCAGCACTCCAAACAACTAGATTTTTTATTTTCATATATTTATGAAAGAAAGCATCATATAGAAACAAAACAGTTTTCATTCTCCTCTGACTGTCCTATGAGGCTGCATGAGCCCTGTCCCTCTGTCTAGACAGTGCTGATTGGCCCTGTGCTGATCACATTCACCCTTCCAAAAGAAAAAAAAAATCTCTAGCAATACACATGAAACTGAGCATGCGCAGAGTGCCTCCGAGGCTCTGTACTATCAGGAGATGGATTGGGGGCTGTGGAAGAAGGGCAGGATCAGAGAAGACAGGATCAAACAGCCTTTTTACACAATGCGCAGTATTAACCCCTTAGGTACCACAGTGAGTATAACAAGGATGCTGTCAGGTCACATGAGGCCAGGTGACAGATGCATTCCATAGGAGTCAGGAGTGCACTGCTAAGGTAGTGGACCCTAGAACTGACTGCTGCAGATTGAACTCTGGGAGGTTCAGGAAGCAGGTCTACTGGAGCATCAACACAGATCCCACTGGAATATAGAGCATAAAATCACCATGGTGCGGAGTCTAAGAGCCAGCAGGTGTTCACCAGAGCCTCTAGTGGTGAGGATGGACTGCGCTGCAGTCTGGCTCCAGGTTGCGGCCACCAGGGTCTCACAGCTCACGCTCACGGTAGACTACAGGAGAAAGAGGAAGGAGGCAGCAGGCTGGAACAACAAGGATAGTAAAGGGATAAGCCAAGGTCGGGCGACTAGCAGACAAGGATAAACATAGAACATGCCAAAAGATCAGGGTCACAAGCAGACAGGCATAGTCGAGAACAGGCCAAGATTGGTAATTGGAATCAGACGTAGGAGACACAGCAAGTAGCACACAAAAGCTAAACACACAATTGTTGATCATTGTTGATCAACAAGGTTGGCTTGCAATGCACAGGATAATATAGTGTTCCTAATTAGAGGCTGAGGTGGAGCTATGCTGAGGGAAGATTATATAAGCAGTCAGATGAGGGTGGCTGGCCTCTAAAGGTGATCAGAACACATGGAGGAGAGGTAAGCTGACAGAGAAAAATTACTGCATAACCATGACAGATGCTTTACTGCATATACAGACTGATTTTAATGTTGTGGGTTTATTAACACTTTATGAACTGAAACCTCTCTTTCAATTTGGGAATAATAGCAGTGGACTGCGAATCCTCTGGGGCACACTCATTAGTCATAGACTGTAGTGACTCAGAATCAGAAGCCACCAAGGCCACAGGCAAATCAGATATAAAATGTGAAGAAAAATATAGGAGAGTGTGCTTGTAATGTCTCTGTGGTCAGAGCAAGGATTTTTGACACTCCAGGCAAAACCTGATTTTGCCGCCCCGCCACTGAATCCAGCCTTTTGCTAGAGCACCAGTGTGACAAAAGCCGGTGCTAGAGGAAGCATGCGGCTGCAGTAGAGAGCACTGATCATAGAGGCGCGCAGGGGATGTTTGCTTCCGTTCCATAAGAACATGTCCTCCAGTGCTGTGCCTCTATAATGACACTGCAGAGATTCTGCCTGAGTAACATGCAGCAGAGGCATCCCCTGCATCCCCCTAGAGGTGCACTCTTTATCCCAGCAGCGCCCACTAGAGGTTATTACATTTATTACAGAGGTATTTATAATACAGCACCTAAAACTAACATAGCACGGAGACGGAGAGTAGGGAAACCAGCAGCAGGCTAGTTTGCCTAGTGGTAGCACTCACCCTGGGTCAGAGTCATCAAATAACTGTGTGATTTGGGCCTTAAAGTCTAGAAAGGCTGTAGTGAAAACCCCAGATGAAAATGCAGAACTGGCCACAGCTGACAATGTTAAAAAGGACTCCAATGATGGAATAGACTCTAGGAGCAGAGGGCAATAGGATTTCAGGCTGAAGCTGTTGGCACTATTAGTAGGCACACTGCAAGCAGCCCCGCAGATGTAAGTAGATTGTGAGCTGGGGACACTGGTTAAAGTAGGGCCTGCATACACTGTCCTCCCTTCCACCCATGTCTTGAATCAGGCATGTTGTGACTACATAGAGGTAAGGCAATGAAACCCAGAAAACCCAGAAAACTGGTGGTCCAGTCAAATGGCCAGTGGTTACTAAAGTTACAAGGGAAGGAACGGATTGAAGAGCAGAGATTCATGTGGCTCTTTGCAAGCAGGGAGATGCTTCCTTGACACTGTCTGGCAGAAAAGAGAGGAGAGTGCTCATGTGAAACCCAGTGGATAGTGCTAGTGCTTAGCCCCACATCGGTAACATCTTCCTCTGCAAAGCCAGCAGTAAATGAGAAATTTTAAAAGTGCCCAGTGACCCTTGTAATGGAAGTAGCTCCCTATGCTCAGCCTGACCGGCTTACTCACAAAATCAGTTTTTAGTGGCAGGGCAGTGCTGAGGCAAGGTCAGCAGCTTTGAACATGAAAAGCTCTGCAGCTACCTTTCCCCAGAATAGAGTCTGGAAAGCACACTACTCAGAACCCAGTGGCCAGATTTCACTTCCAGGATAACACTGCAATGTCCGTCCAGTTCTATGGGGTCTGGACATGGAACTCCAAATGCCAGGCTCAGGGTTGCTCTAGCAACAATGTAGAGGAGAGTCTTGATTGAAGAAGAAGAATCTTGTAGTAAGAAAAACAGTTGTAAGTAAAGCTAAGCTACTTTTACACGTAGAGATGAACAGAAGATGTCTACCCCCTAGGACACTAGCAAAAAGCTTAGACATGCTGGTAGTTGGAGAGGTTATCCTGGGCTGGTCTACAATTTTTTTTTTTTGCCAGTGTCCAATCCACTTTTGTGCAGCAGTGTAACCTGAAGGTGAAAGAATTCCTGTGTTCCTTTATAGAAAAGAATGAAATACAGTATATTTTCAACTAGTGGACACAAATTATAAAATCTGATTTGTCCCAATTATTGAAAACAATTCCCTTTCTAGTTCCACAACCCCCCTGCAATGGTATATAATTATCTGTTGATCCTGCCAGGAGAAATGTTAATTTATTATTCACGTTTTTAAAGTAGAATATTTGGATGTATATAGTCTGCTTTGAGGTGAGAACATAAGAGTTCTTTATCACCCTTGCAGTTGCTATGGCTGCTAGAACTACAGCAGTAGGTAGATATGCATGGGGGTCATGATTATCAGCATGTAGATACCACTCATCAGCAGTCGTTGTTAATACATAGCTCCATGGGAGATGTAGTTTGTGCAGCAGCATACACTTAAGGTGTTGTTTTCTTTAGGGATCCTGACTTGGGGTACATAAAAGGCACAAAACTGTGAAGAAAGCAGTATTGCATATATACCTGTCCATTTCTGTGTTAGCTAAACCATCATTCTGTAGCAGAGTTCCCAGCACCAATCAGATTTCAGATATGTAGAAGAGTGTCCCCTCCACTCGTCACTGTGGTTCCTCTGGCAGTCTCCAGGTCACTATTGTGTCCACAGTGACTACTAAGTCAGCAGGAGAAAACAGTGCAGGTGTTCTATTTTAGCAGCCCAAGGAGTTGAATTGGATTGTTTCCAGGAGCTCTGCTGTTTTATCAAACAGGCTGAAAGACAGGTATGTATAATAATACTTTCTTCACAGGTTAGTGCCTTTTTTATTTTGTTCACCCCCTGAACAAGAGAAAAAAAGGGACTTTATAAATATACATTAATGTTGAACTTCAAGTGTCAAGGTGATAACATACCTGGTAATAAATAAACTCCAAGCAACCCAACTTATTACTGCTTCTTCCAAGGGCCCGCTCTGTGGCCGACCCTTGGAAGAAGCAGTAATATAATATATTGTAAAATAAAGTAATAGTAATAGCATTAATCACAATAAACAGTAGTAGTAGCAATTCATATAACATTTTAATGACCATGTAAGATGAATTGTATTTTTGAGCATCTATAATCCTCATCCTCTAATACACACGAGTGGAAATGCTGCCAGCAAAAGACCAATGTGATGTTTTGGTCGGAAAATGCGACCGTGTGTATGCTCCATCTGACTTTTGCTGGCGGCATTTCCGCCAGATAAAGATTGAGAGCAGGTTCTCAATTTTTTGGTCGGAAAAAGTTCCTATCCAAAAATGCGTTCGTGTGTATGCAATTCGGATGTGCAAAAACTCACGCATGCTCAGATTCAAGTACGAGACGGAAGCGCTCGGTCTGGTAAAACTACCGTTCATAATGGAGATGGCACATTCGTCACGCTGAAATGTTTTAAATAGTTTAATGCAGCACATTCTTTTATATTTATAATGCTAGAAGAATGAAGTTGTTTTGCTGCTCATATTCACAAATTCCTCCCGTTTTATGTTGTACGTCACTGCGTTCTTCACGGTCAGAATTTGGTGTGACCGTGTGTATGCAAGACAAGCTTGAGCGGAATCCCGTCAGAAAAACCATTATAGCATTTTCCGACCGAAATTCCGATCGTGTGTACGCGGCATAAGTGTTGTAAAATTTCTACGATTCATTTTCCTTCCATTAGATAAATGTTAAAGGGTCAGCTTTTGATGTAAGATGATGTTAGCTAATATTTATGATGTACCATGATGCTAACCTATTAGTTGTGTTTAGCTATCACAGCAAATTATGTTTTTTCCTTTTTTCTTTTTCTGTTTAACAAGTATTAGGCTGCATGGCCCATTAAAGCGTGTTTATATCTCCACAGTCTGTCCATGATTAAAACACAAAGCAAAAAACTCCCAATCTAGATTGAGAGTTAATGAGCTACACCAAGACATCATTACATGATTGTTTAATCTAACCACAAAATTTACTTTTCAATGCACATTTAATGGTCTTTCATGGAGCTTGACAAAATGTGCAATCATATTTCCCCTGGCATTAACACTTTGCCAATCTTATATTGTGTTTCTCTCCACTTACCATACAGTCATGCATTATTTTATTCCAGTCTTCCCCAGTTACTATCCTGAATAGCACCGTAATAGCTTTACCTGCCGTTGAGAAGTTGGCATGCCTAGGTTGTGAAGACCGAATGAATAAAAAAAAAAAAAAAAAACACAGCAAGCATTAGTTTTATCTGACAAACACAACAGTTACAACATGCTGATTATTACTATGAGGTGCTGTTCCTATAAACACTTTGTGAACAAAACCCACATTATAATTGTAATAGCACTTAGGGAGTTAGAGTGGCAAATCACTAAGAACTATGACTTAGGAATCCTACAAAATGTTTCAGTTTGTTAATTAATTTTCTTTTCAGCCACTTTTAACTCTAAACATCTTTAAAAGCGCAGTTTAGTTTATATGAAAACTATTGCTAACATTTATAATGTTTTTTTCTGACTGTGAGATAAAACATTTTTTTTACATTTTCTAAATGAAGATTAGTAGAACCAATGTAGGACCACTAAGCCCCCTATCCTGAAACAGCTATTCCCAATAAACAGATTTGGTTCTCATTTGGTAACTGCACAGAATTTCCATATTTTTTTCGGTAATAGAATAGGTGTTCTAATTGTAATTAGACTATGGAGCTAATTAGTTATTTGTTTTACAGTTTTTTTCCTAAGATCTGGAAAATGTGCACTGTCTGTGAGACTTAGGGAAAAGTGATGAGAAACACTGCCATAAATTGAATTGATGTGCAAATAAAACGCAATGTCAAAAATAGGTAAATTCCTTTTGACATACAATACCTATTTCATAAATCATTTGAAGTGCCTTATACAGTGCCTTGAAAAAGTATTCATATCCATGTAAATTTTCCAAATTTTGTCATGTTACAACCAAAAACGTAAATGTATTTTATTGGGATTTTATGTGATAGACTACCGTGTACACATAATCGGACATTCAGACAACAAAATTCCATGTTTTTTTCCCAACGGATGTTGGCTGAAACTTGCTTTTCATACACATGGTCACACAAAGTTGGTCGGAAATTCCGAACGTCAAGAACGCGGTGACGTACAACACGTACAACGATCCAAGAAAAATGAAGTTCAATAGCCAGTGCTGCTCTTATGCTTGATTCTGAGCATGCGTGGCACTTTGAGTGTCGGAATTGTCTACACACGATCGGAATTTACAAGAAAGTATTTTGTTGTCGGAAAATTTGAGAACCAGATCTCAAATTTTGTGCAATGGAAATTCAGATGGAAACCGTCCGATGGAGCCTACACACGGTAGGAATTTCCGACAACAAGCTCCGATCGCACATTTGCCACCGGAAAGTCTGACCATGTGTACGAGGCATTACACAAAGTGGCACATAATTGTGAAGTGAAAGGGAAAATGATAAATGGGTTTCAAATTTAAAAAAAATATCTCAAGCTTTGAACAGCTCAGTACTGTTCAATCCATTATCCGAAAATGGACTTGCAGCTGTAATTGCAGCAAAAGGTGGTTCTACAAAGTATTGACTCAGGGGGGCTGAATACAAATGTACGCCACACTTTTCAGATATTTCTTTGTAAATAATTTTGAAAAACATTTATTATTTTCCTTCCACTTCACAATTATGTGCCACTTGTGTATTGGTTTATCACATAAAATCTCAATAAAATACATTTACATTTCTGGTTGTAACATGGCAAAACGTGGACAATTTCAAGGGGTAAGGCACTGCATATCAAGGAGACAGATAAAGATTCTATGATTGTCATGCCTATTCCTAGGCCTAGAGAACGACATAAGCCAGGTTGCTCTGGAAGATACCAAACATTATTTTATATAAAAACTTTTTGTGCTACAGTGTGCAAAATGAGAATATAAAAAAAAAAAACTAAAAACAATTACCGGTCTTTGGTGACCCTACAAGACTATCCTGTATAATATTTATTCTAAATAAGCAATCTTATATTGTACCTTTAATCTATGCACAAACCCTCAGAAATGAGGGAATGAAAATCACTAAATGTTTGTACATCCTATAATGGTATATATATATATATATATATACACTCACCTATTGATGTTTTCGCCATATTTCACTGTTCCAAAAAGAACAACCCCAGCAAAAGCATAGCAAAGAAGCAATAAAAACATTCCCACAATAATGAAGAAACTCTTGTACATGCTGACTACAACAGTGAGTAATAACATTTTCAGTGTAACCTAGAAAGAGATTAATTTGTTTTAGTACTGGTAATAATGATCTATGAAATCCAAGTTTTACATCTTTTGAGTGGACATTACATTCTGTTTATACTTGATATACAGATACACCATATTCCACACAATACTTCTATGAAGCTATAAAACACGAAAAAGATAGGGTGTCACACTTAAAGCGACCCTTTTCTGAAAATGCAAGGTCCATGCCATTGAAAGACTCCCACACCCCAAAGTCAAATTGCCTACAAAAGGCATTTAAAAAATACAGCTATTGCAAAAAAAAAAAGAGCACAAAATGACCTCATTCTAAGAAAGCCTCCCTGGAGGCAGCGTAACAAGTGTCGATGTCACCCAAGTCTGCTGGAAGCTGAGGTTGGGGTATTTATTTTATTTTTTATTTTTAAACACAATTTTTATGGAGGGTCCATTTTAGGCACATTTTTCTCCAAAAATGGGTAAACCATTATTCCTCAAACTTTTCTTTTCAATATATTTATTGGAATTTTTAACAAAGAATGGAGATAGCATTTGAAAATTTCATATTCCTCAAAATTTCCAACTGTAGTCATAAATTTTCGAGAGCTATCTGTGGATTTTACAAAATAGGAATGATTGCAATGATTTTTTTAAAATGCATTTTGACATGAACTTATCCATTTCACTATTGGCAAATTTTAGCTAATGCCCAGACTATCAATTTCATGAATCAAGCTGCTTAGGCCATATTTTTACTCAATATTTTTTTACTTGTTTTTCCTTCTGTACAAAAAGGTTAAGTGAGCACTAACCTTAAGGGGCCCTTTACAGCCCAGCACACCCTTACAAATCTTCAAGATTAAATCTAATACATTTTGCCAAAATGGAAATATTTTGACAAAATCTCCAGATTTCTGTTGAAATATCAGGGAAATTAAAATTCTCCATTTCACTTATCCCTGGAGCCAAATGCCTATAATACCACAGCTGCTAGTGCTAATTCTGCCATTTTGAACTCTTCAGTTTTTCTAGTCTATAGATAATTGTAGGGACATTCCACCAAAGTGGAGGCAAGGAAAGTGGACAGATTAGAAAATTAAAGAGGTCTAGTTGTGTGGTTTCCACTTGATTTCCCTCACCTCTTTAATTGTTTTTCTAAAATTAGAGTATATAAACCCAAACACCTAACCAAATAAGTTGTGGCTCACATACTTATTGTACAACCACTATATTTCTTGCTATTAATGTAATAATTCCTGGTGATCCTTTTCTGGGGTGACAATGTTCATTCAGTTCAGTTGTGGCACTGGCACCCTTTGCTGCATACTTCAAAGCTCGACCACAAACAGATGTGCCAACACAAACTGTGCTTGCACATTTTGCAGTAAATACGTTCCTTCCGGCCTGCGGCCACTGTGCGTGGTGATGTCACATTAGGCACTGCCCAGCGTATTTCATCATAAGGCCATGCCTAACGCTATGTCACTACGTACAGCAACTGCCAGCCGTAAGGAAGGTATTGTGGAGGTTACCATTGCTCCAGCTTTTGCAATGTTGATGCCGGTTTATTTTATACATAATGTGAGTGCATTTTCTCTTTGTGATCAATTTTATTTTAAAGCTATAATGCATTGAGTGTTTGGATCTTACATGTTCCTACTGAATGTGAACTTAGAGTGAAGCTGGTGATTATAGTGCTATTCCATCATTCACCGCTGATTTGTTTGAGATTTATCCCTAAAGCGCTGCTGGCTTTTCATTCGTTTGAAAGCTATTTGATTCTGCATATACACTCTTATCTCTTCTGGACTTAGCTCTACTGGATTTTTGGGTGCCCTTTGTGGAGTTTGGAAACACCACCTACACTCTTGTGAACTTTTTTTTTTAGCACTTTTTTTTAAAATAAATAAATATATATATATATATATATATATATATATATATATATATATATATATATATGAACAGAAGAGTGTATATGGGGTGGCCTATAAATATACACTACTCAGCGCTGGATGCGTATCCACAAGTTTACAAACAGGTCAATTGATTTGATGCCTAAATATATAAATAAATAAATAAATATTCATAAATATATTAAATTAAACTAAGCAGCTGTTTAAAATAAAGCAATTATATAGAGGTGATAGTATAAGATCAAACGCTAAAAATAGTGAGATAAAATACTAAAAACAGCGCTAAACAGTAAGATAGTGAAATCTTTCCGTGCAAGGTCCGTGGACCTGTGTCATAAACAATAATGTATTAATAGGTAGTCCTTGAGTATTTCTGAGAAACCAGTGCACAGTTCAATCAATAGTGACTTTTCTTGTATTTTGTGGTGTATATAGTTGTATATCCAAGCACCGTTATAGTCCCATTAGACAGCTTCACCACGTGAGGCACTCTTCCCTCAGGGGGTTAAACTCACCGGAATGAAAAATTAAACAGGCCTTAAGATATAAGACATCACCATGGCAACCACTGTACAGGATACGTCACACATCCACCGTTATAAACAGGTCTGGTCACTTCCTCAGATTTTATACCAACAGCAAGGAATCAGGGGTTCAGGGGTGCACCAGCTCGCAATAATAATTATAAAAAACGGAGAGAATAGCATACATAGCGTAATCCCGTTTTATTGAAAAACATTAAAAGCAATGAACCCTACAAATTCCCCTTTAAGAAAGCAGCGTACATTATGCATTCTTTGTAAACAGCATGTAAGAGTAATCACTTGCGTGTGGGGAATGAGTTGATAGCAATCCTCCACTTGGCCACAGCAGCAGTAACGTTCCTCCAGGATCAGCGTGTGTGTCTCTGCTGACACTTCGCGTCACTTCCGGGTAGGTGGTTAGCGGCGGTGGAGCGCAAACGACACTTCCGGTCAAACGTCGTGTAGGCCACGCCCTTACGCGTTTCGTCACTTCCTGACTTCAACAGAGGGCGTCAAGAAAAGTCACTATTGATTGAACTGTGCAATGGTTTCTCAGAAATACTCAAGGACTACCTATTAATACATTATTGTTTATGACACAGGTCCACGGACCTTGCACGGACGCCCTCTGTTGAAGTCAGGAAGTGACGAAACGCGTAAGGGCGTGGCCTACACGACGTTTGACCGGAAGTGTTGTTTGCGCTCCACCGCCGCTAACCACCTACCCGGAAGTGACGCGAAGTGTCAGCAGAGACACACACGCTGATCCTGGAGGAACGTTACTGCTGCTGTGGCCAAGTGGAGCATTGCTATCAACTCATTCCCCACACGCAAGTGATTACTCTTACATGCTGTTTACAAAGAATGCATAATGTACGCTGCTTTCTTAAAGGGGAATTTGTAGGGTTCATTGCTTTTAATGTTTTTCAATAAAACGGGATTACGCTATGTATGCTATTCTCTCTGTTTTTTATGATTATTATTGCGAGCTGGTGCACCCCTGAACCCCTGATTCCTTGCTGTTGGTATTAAATCTGAGGAAGTGACCAGACCTGTTTATAACGGTGGATGTGTGACGTATCCTGTACAGTGGTTGCCATGGTGATGTCTTATATCTTAAGGCCTGTTTAATTTTTCATTCCGGTGAGTTTAACCCCCTGAGGGAAGAGTGCCTCACGTGGTGAAGCTGTCTAATGGGACTATAACGGTGCTTGGATATACAACTATATACACCACAAAATACAAGAAAAGTCACGATTGATTGAACTGTGCACTGGTTTCTCAGAAATACTCAAGGACTACCTATTAATACATTATTGTTTATGACACAGGTCCACGGACCTTGCACGGACGCCCTCTGTTGAAGTCAGGAAGTGACGAAACGCGTAAGGGCGTGGCCTACACGACGTTTGACCGGAAGTGTTGTTTGCGCTCCACCGCCGCTAACCACCTACCCGGAAGTGACGCGAAGTGTCAGCAGAGACACACACGCTGATCCTGGAGGAACGTTACTGCTGCTGTGGCCAAGTGGAGCATTGCTATCAACTCATTCCCCACACGCAAGTGATTACTCTTACATGCTGTTTACAAAGAATGCATAATGTACGCTGCTTTCTTAAAGGGGAATTTGTAGGGTTCATTGCTTTTAATGTTTTTCAATAAAACGGGATTACGCTATGTATGCTATTCTCTCCGTTTTTTATGATTATTATTGCGAGCTGGTGCACCCCTGAACCCCTGATTCCTTGCTGTTGGTATTAAATCTGAGGAAGTGACCAGACCTGTTTATAACGGTGGATGTGTGATGTATCCTGTACAGTGGTTGCCATGGTGATGTCTTATATCTTAAGGCCTGTTTAATTTTTCATTCCGGTGAGTTTAACCCCCTGAGGGGAGAGTGCCTCACGTGGTGAAGCTGTCTAATGGGACTATAACGGTGCTTGGATATACAACTATATACACCACAAAATACAAGAAAAGTCACTATTGATTGAACTGTGCACTGGTTTCTCAGAAATACTCAAGGACTACCTATTAATACATTATTGTTTATGACACAGGTCCACGGACCTTGCACGGACGCCCTCTGTTGAAGTCAGGAAGTGACGAAACGCGTAAGGGCGTGGCCTACACGACGTTTGACCGGAAGTGTTGTTTGCGCTCCACCGCCGCTAACCACCTACCCGGAAGTGACGCGAAGTGTCAGCAGAGACACACACGCTGATCCTGGAGGAACGTTACTGCTGCTGTGGCCAAGTGGAGGATTGCTATCAACTCATTCCCCACACGCAAGTGATTACTCTTACATGCTGTTTACAAAGAATGCATAATGTACGCTGCTTTCTTAAAGGGGAATTTGTAGGGTTCATTGCTTTTAATGTTTTTCAATAAAACATCAGTGGGAGCCACCGGTCACACTATGTATGCTATTCTCTACGTTTTTTATGATTATTATTGCGAGCTGGTGCACCCCTGAACCCCTGATTCCTTGCTGTTGGTATTAAATCTGAGGAAGTGACCAGACCTGTTTATAACGGTGGATGTGTGACGTATCCTGTACAGTGGTTGCTATGGTGATGTCTTATATCTTAAGGCCTGTTTAATTTTTAATTCCGGTGAGTTTAACCCCCTGAGGGGAGAGTGCCTCACGTGGTGAAGCTGTCTAATGGGACTATAACGGTGCTTGGATATACAACTATATACACCACAAAATACAAGAAAAGTCACTATTGATTGAACTGTGCACTGGTTTCTCAGAAATACTCAAGGACTACCTATTAATACATTATTGTTTATGACACAGGTCCACGGACCTTGCACGGAAAGATTTCACTATCTTACTGTTTAGCGCTGTTTTTAGTATTTTATCTCACTATTTTTAGCGTTTGATCTTATACTATCACCTCTATATATATATATATAAATATATATATATATATATATATTTCACCATTTTATGATAGCGCTGTATAAAGGAATCTGTGCTATCATTCCATAGGTGATTCTGGTGGAGATGTATGACGTGGCAATGGCAATGAATAAAAAAAGTGATAAATCATCAACAGAACAGAAAGTAGCCGCTTCCCATTTAAATGAATGTATTTAATCAATCACCATTTTGAAACAGCAAGAAGTGTATGGCAGACTCTAAAACAGGAGGGAATAAAAGGCATTGGCTAACTGATACAGGTCAGATATCCAGGATTGAGTAAAAATACAGGCTGCTTAAGCGTGATGCATGTAATATTGCCAATATCTGCTGAAACCCATATAGAAAACTTGTTTTTATTCACTTTATATTTGCAATCAAAGCTTTCTAACCACAGTATCATTCTTTAAGTCTCAAGGATAAGGAGGATGAAGTAAAGGTGGCTGATTTCACGCTTTTTTAAATTTATATGCAGCTAAAATAAATTACTCCAGGAATAAAATGCATTTTATGTTTTATATTAAACAACTCAAAACACAATTAAAATTAAAATAGTATGTCTGCAAATAGACAAGCTAAGTGGTATGATGACAAGCAACCACGAAAAAGCTATTTTATGCTCTACTTAGAGATAAAAGTAAATTATGGGTAGTTATTTTTCTCTCAGCATGTCTTTTTAACAGAAACTTGATTTGGAAGAATAAATTCTCACACAGGGCTTATTGGAGAGATTTTTCTCAAACTACAACAAGAAAATCTAGTTACATTGGAAAATAAAATAGGCCTTTGAAGTGAGGTGTTTTCAAAGAAATAAAATGGCAGTATAATTTACAAACATATAGTATTTGACTGCAAGGAAGGGTCTAGTGGCAATGTCATAGAGTCCATAGGAACATAAAATATACACTAAATATAAATGTATATATACGTACACCTTATGCATACAAGGACAGACAGAAAAATAGACACGCAGACATACAAAAATAAACATGCAAAATGTATGTGTCTTAATTAGGGCTCATTGAAACACAAATGTTACTGTAATTTGCAGGAAAATACATGCATTAATTCAATGCACACAGTTTTTATATTATGTTTATTTATAAATGTACTGTATGTGCATTGGTGGTTTGTGGTGCCATTCATTTTGTATGGCATCCCTATAAATCTCCACAATGTGTATTTTGGCACATTGCACTGCAAAAAAATGCAGCATGCACTACATTTTCATATGCTAAATAGAAAGTAAACCCTGGTGGGTTTTTCTTCCTTTCTAATTCCCTAAGTAAAATCTTTGCCTGTCTTACTTCTGGGGCCCGGACTTCGGCTCTGTGACTGGCCGGAGCCGTGTGACATCAGTGGGAGCCACCGGTCACAGCACACTTGCCTGAAGAAACGGCAAGAAACGTTCCTTCAAAGCGCAGGTGCTGATGACATCTTCGGTGCAGTAAACAGTAAATATCTCCTAAACAGTGCACGTTTAGGAGATATTTACATTACAATGATTGAATGACATATAATCCTGGTATAAGAAAATCTGTAAATATCAAATACTGAATGTCTGACAAGGAAGATAGGCATCTGTACAATGACCTTATAGTGCTATAATTATTATTATTATTATTATACAGGATTTATATAGCGCCAACAGTTTGCTTAATTTGATAACTAATCTGCTGCTGCACCTCTGTCTCTGCAAGTACAACTAGGTATCATATTTGTTCAATGCTTTCACTACAGTATTTTACATTCACTGAATAGTTCTTGCATAATCTAAATGCTCCAGTTGGACCACTTAGGGGGCCCAGCACAAACTGTATGACAGCCTGGTCATTCAAACTACTTTGGCGCTTAGTGACTTTCGTTTTCTGCAATTGCCCGAATTATGTGTTTATGCAGTTATCACATGGCACATTAAAGTTGCAAGTATAAGCCTAAATTGATTTAAAATGTTATTAAACCCTAAGGTCTCATGCACACTGCAGCTCAAAGAAGCTGCTCCTACAGGCATTTGAGCGGTTTTGAGCTTTTATTTTTCTCTGCCTGTTAACTCCCTTCCATGTTAGCCTAACTGTCCATGAACACTATAGGCATTTTCAGGAGTTTACAGGCAGAAAAAAAAAAAAACTTTTTGAAAGGCCTCACATGCAGACTGCAGCTCAAAGAAGCCACTATTACAGTCATTTGAGCTTTTACTTTTCTCTGCCCATTAACTCCTCTCCTTGTTAACCCATTTGTCTACGAACACTAAAGGTGTTTTCAGGAGTTTAGTGGCAGTGGAGTTTACAGGCAGAAAAAAAAAACCTTTGGGCTCATGCAAACTGAGAAGCTCAAATATGCTTTTGAAGTTTTCAGAATCAAAAACATGGTAAAAGCCATATTTTTGCATGCATGTTAATGAGCATTCATGCGCGTTCCCGCATCTGGCGCTAATGCATTCTATTGTCCAGAATTCTGGCTATTACAATGCATTAACGTGCACATAATTAATCAACTATAGTTTCTTTCGTTTTCTTAACTTACATGTTTTCCACATATGGAGAAAAACCTGAAGACTATTATACAAGCGCCCATCATATATGTATATTCATTCTGTAAAAGAAAAATATATATTACATACACTAGACAATCAGATTTTTTTTAAATTTAGCTCATATTATAAGACTTTTTTTTTGGAAAAACATATACATTACTGTTTTATATCACAAAGTATCTAATCTAGTATGTAATCTAATCTAATGTATCTTTGGTGTGTTAGTAAAGAAATGTTAGTGAACAAGTGGTTGGACTAAAACCAAGAAAACAATTAGGCAGGTGGGCCTAGATGTGTGTTACTCCCCTGACTCCAGATCCCCCTCCCCAATGTATTCTTACTGTTGTCTTAGCTACCCTCATTATTCCTAAATGCTCATTTTCACTGTGGGTGACAAGTCTCTAACCACAGAGATACTGATAGTCATCTGAGGACTACAACAAGTATGTCAGTAATTTAACACTAATGTTGGTTGTACGCATGCCACTAACTAAAGATTTTATTTACCAATTCCAATCTACCTTTAATTGCAAAAAAGGAACAGATCAAGGCATCCTATAACCAACAACTTATAATTTATATTTATATAGCAGGCATGTTTGTCGGCTGCCTTCACCTTTTAATTGATTTTTGCCATTCAAACTAGGGAAATGTAATAACATTACATCATTTTAAACACATTCTATTTTCTCAACAGTAAAAAATAGTAGTAGTTTTAATCTCCCTTACTAGTAAGGCAAAATGAAGTATCACCCAAATGACACCAAGTGATGTCACAAGAAGGTCATATCGATTTCTCCTACTCTGCCAAAATCCAGCTGGTGACATAGCGGTTATCTTCATTGTTACCTATAGGAACAGAAATCAAGAATGTGCTAACAGTTGAGACTGAATGAACACATTTTCATTATGCCAATAATGTTTACAGTTGCCACTGGTTAACAAGGAATTACTAACTTAAGAACTACATTAAAGTTCTGTTAATGTCTTTACATTTCTAACATAGCTAAATTGTTCTATTCTCTGGCGATTCACTGAGAGGGTTGTGAGTAGGGATGAGCCGAACACCCCCCCAGTTCGGTTCGCATCAGAACATGCGAACAGGCAATAAATTTGTTTGAACATCCGAATTTTAAAGGCTTACATGCAAGTTATTGTCATAAAAAGTGTTTGGGGACCCGTGTCCTGCCCCAGGGGACATGTATCAATGCAAATGCCTGCATACCCCCACAACCACCGAGCAAGGGTTTTGGGGATGAGGCCCTTGTCCCCATCAACATGGGGACATGGTGCTTTGAGGGAGTCACAGATCCTCTCCATGTTGAGGGCATGTGGCCTGGTATGGTTCAGGAGGGGGGGGGCGTTCTCTCATCCCCCCCTCTTTTGCTGCGGCCTGCCAGGTGCGTGCTCAGATAAAGGGTCTGGTTTTGATATTTGGGGGGAACCCCACGTAATTTTTTTTTTTAAATTTGACGCAGGGTTCCCCTTAATATCCATACCAGACATGAAGGGCCTGGTAATTGAATTTGGGGGGATCCCCACGCATTTTTTTTTTTATCAATGACTTTCAATGACTGTTTTACTGTATTACCGGGAGCCGACAATTCATTATAGCCACGAGTGCTTTTAAATGACTTTTTTTCCTTCAGAAATTAAACTTTGTGCAGGTACAGTTCTAAGCACGGGAAACAAGCGCTACTTTACAGGTATACAATACACACCCCCTCGGTATGAAATTTAAAGGAATATTTCACTTTTATTGTTTCACTTTAAGCATTATTAAGATCACTGCTCCTGAAAAAACGTCCGTTTAAAAAAAATAATTTGCATTTACACATGTCCCCTGTGGCAGGACCCAGGTCCCCAAACACTTTGTTGAAGCCGGCTGTGACAGACATGCCTGATTGAGGCTCTGTGACGCACAAGTCCACACAGCTGCTCACAGCCGCTCACAGCTCCCTCCCGGCTCCTTACAGCATACCCACTGCTTCTCTTCATTCCAGTACCTGCCCTGAGCCTCACAAGATGGTGTACGGCAGCTCTTGACAGCCAAAATCCATCTGGGAGGTGTTTACTTGGGCCTCTTCCAAGATGGTGGCGCCTCCATCATCACAGCCAAGCATGCCAAGCTCCACCAGACAGGCACAGCCCTCAGCCACTGCGGATGGTGAGTCAGACACTGATTTTGGGATTACTCTCATCGCATTTCATCCTGACTCCTTGCAACCTGACCTGCTAAAACTATTTTATTGGATGCTCAACAAGGCCCTAAAGCAGACTTCTGACCACATTAAGGATAGACTGTCCAGTGAGATCCGTAAACTAGACCAATGCACAGCAGACCTCAAACAACAGAATGACAACCTCGATACTCTCACCCACAACCATGCTGATGAGCTGGGAGCTCTCAGGGAAGAGAACCTCACCCTACAATCCTACCTCAAGAATTATGAGAACAGAGCCCCGCGCTCGAATCTCTGCATGCGCGGGATCCCGGAGGTGATCGCTAACCTACAATCAACTCTGACTGCCCTCTTTCTAGAACTGGTACCCTTCATTCAAATTGAACGCCTGGAAATGGATAGGATCCATAGGGCACTGACCCCATGCCAATCTGAAGGCCTCCATTTCTTTCATACCAAGGAATAGCTCCTATCTGCAGCATGGGGTAAGGAATCTCTCTCTTTCCAGGGCCATAATTACTAGCTCCTCCAAGACCTTTTACCACTCACTATAGCTAAACGACATGCCTTAAAACCTTACCTGTGGGTTTTACAGCAATACAGCATTACCTACAGATTGGGCTTGCTATTTTCTGCTCCATTCTCCTATCAAGGTCGCAACTACACCTGCAGATCCGCTTTTGAATCTCAAACTACTTTACATGACCTGCAACTCCTTATATCAGGCCCCTTATCGGATGGTTCGAGGCGTCGCTCAGCTCCCTGCTCGTCTCAGAAGCTTTATGTTTCTGTTGGAGCCAACCGGTCCTAAAAGCAATGTCTTTACACCTCATCTGCCCCAGCCCATTCGGATTGAATGTACTTATTTTTCCCACTGCTGTCCACTGGGTTTCTTCCCCACTCTAGTAGCATCTCAGGGCAAGGTTTGCCTCTTTTTGACCGTTTGACCGTTTGTGTTTTGTGCACTTTTTGTTTCGTTATTTTAATTTTCTCCCAGTGGCTTCAAGAATTTTTGTCACTGTTTCCTCAGAACTTTTATGGTTACCTTCAGATGGGATCTTTTATGCTGAACTTCACCCCCTTCTCTCTTCCCCTTTTTCCTTTTTATACCAACATATCAATATGTTTAGTTCTCTCATAATCTGATGACACTAAATGTTGTCCTTCCTCATTGGTAGTGTACCTGTGCATTTGCAAAGGGGCTTTCCCCCTTCACCTGCCTTATATGCCTTTGCCTACCGCTCACCTGCTGCATTCTTGGGGATGACTCTTAGTTTTATTGTTAGTATTGATCATTGTATGCTATATTATTCCATATAATTGTTTTCACAGCTATTGACAGTTACCCATGTATCTCCATTTGATTACGCCTGAGCACACACATGGACTTCAGGGGGACTCCTTTTTGTCAAACCCCCCCTTTTTTTTTACCTGAAAACAAATGCAGAGACGTCTTTGTAGCATTTCGTTGACAAGCCCTTTTACCCTCCTGGCAAAGATTAAGGACCCTGAAGGGCTGCTATCTTGTTTTGACTGGACATGTACTCGATAGTGAGGTTACTAATATGCTCCTAACAAGAATCCAATCCAGTTTCTCTCCCACTTACTGACAGTCGTTGATTCCCATAAGTGAGCCACATTACTTATCTGCAGAGATTCTAAGCAAACTCTATACCCTTGCTGAATTCCTGCTTAGAACATGACCCGGCTAGGTGGCAATACATCCATTACTCCTTTCCAAGCAAAACCTTTTCACGTATTGACCATATATTCATCACCATTGGCTCTTCTCCCTTTCTTAGTTATCCTCTCCTTCACTTGGACTAACCATAAAACTGTCCTTACCACTTTGACTTCTCTAATACCCACCTCTCATGCCACTACCTGGTATATCAGTGATAGTCTTTTGGCCCATCCGGCGCATAATCTTGACATAGAAATTGGGATCAAGGATTATCAGAACCTTTACAAAGCTAGATTAGAGCTCGATCTCTCTCTCACTGAATCAGAGGAGAAAAACTGTGCAGATCCCAGCATATGTTCTTGGCTCTTACCCTCCACGAGGTAGACCACATTGGTAAACCTGTATGCTTGAAGCTCTCCCAAGACTCCTATACTATCCTCTAAAAAAAAACCTTCAGGAATTTCGTAAACACCTAGCTCACCTCTATACTGACACTGGTGCATTTGACCATTCCCATGCGAACATTTTTTCCCATGTCAGTCTCCCAATGCTTCCTGTCTCAAAACGCAAAGGCCTAGAAAAGCCTATCTAAGCCACTGAAGTTCTTATGGTTATCAAAGCCCTCAGACCCCATAAGCGCCCTAGCCCGGGTGGGCTTTTGTCCACCTATCATAAGAAGTTTGCTGAACTCCTTACCCCCTATTGGTTAATGCTTTTACCTCTATTCTTGATGGTCATTCCTACAGGCCCGAAACATTGATGGCTGTTATCTCCATGCTCCCACAACCCCATATGGATGACACTTCTTGGTCTAATTATAGGCCTATCTCCCTTCTCAACCTTGATATCAAAATTCATGCAAAAATCCTTTCCAATTGCTTGAACTCAATTATTGGTTCCTTGATCCACAAGAATAAGGTGGGCTTTATTCCCTCCCAACAAGCCAGTGACAATATTCGCCATGCAGTCCTTCTTGCCCATGCGGCTTGTACCTGCAATATTATAACTTGTTTCATAGTCTACTTTACCATTGACCTGTATGGATAGAATTACAGTGGTCAAAATGGCCTAAGATTTTGTACCTCTTCTGGGTGCTGCCTATTTCAGTGCCAGCATATTTTCTTTGGCTCCTGCAACACCCCACATCTTCTTATGTTTGGAGCACACTTAAACCCCGCCTCCCTAGGCTGATCCTTTAGATAACGAAACCTAAAGGGTGACTAGGCCTAATTATACCAAATATTATTACACTGTGCAGTTGGCCCAAGTATCACGCCACTAAAGAAATTTCTCTCTGGGTCAAGTACTTCCTCACCCCTTTCATTTAAATGTATGCCTCTTCTTTCTTAATGTCATTCCTTGAACGCACCTGTAAAAGTGCTCCGCCTAGGAAGGGCCTCATTTTTGCCTTGAGGGAGAGAGACCTTGGAACCACTTTAGACCCTGCTGATTAGATCCACATCTGGCAGGCCATGAAATCCTCCTCACTGAATATTGCAGTATTGGAAACCAATTACAAAGTCCTTACACGTTGGTACTTAATTCCCACCAGGATTGCGAAATACGTACTGCAATATTACCCCCTATTGCTTCCATGACTGTGTTGCTGCAGACACACACCTACACATTTGGTGGGACTGCCCCATTGCCCAGGCCTTTTGGGCTGACATTTTTGACATTTTTTCTACACTTTTTGACACTCCAATGTCTCCAGACAGTAATGTAGCACTCCTGAACAAAAAAACCTCCTAACTTAACCCATCGCCAATTCACACTACTCCTGTAGATCACCACGGCAGCCAAACAAACCATCGCAAAAGCCTGGAAATCTCCCACCCTATGCATCCTCGCTGCTAAACAAAGGATCACACAGGCTATGATCCATGCGAAAATGGAGGTGGTCCTATTGGATAAAGTGAACAAATATGAACTCTGGAGTCCTTGGGTGACCCATTATTTACCTCCAAACTTTGATGAGTCTTTGTTGCTCCCTTGATATGCAACTCATCTCTCCAGTTGACCCCGGGGTTCCCTACCCTCCCCCCCACTTCTTGCAGATCCTTTTCCTTTCTTCTCTTCTTTTTTCCTTTCCCCCTCCTCCTACTCTCCTTTACCCCCTTGAATTCCGTTCATTCTTCTTTTCCCTTTTACTTTTTTACAGGCAGCCATCCTAACAGCTGGGCTGTGATGCAGTTTTCATTGGTCTCAGACCCACTGTCCTGTTATTGATACATCTTTGCCACCCTGATACATGATTCTATAGGGGGATATAAGTGTTTACATTTACTTTATATTGTTTTATCATTTCTTTTGATATCTAGATGTACTTCTCTGTATGCTCGGCCACTAAGTTCTTTCTTATCTATGATGTATCTGATACCCTGCTCCAGCTGTGTTTGTTTTGCACTTTATTATGTACTTATTATGTACTTTCTAGTTACCTACCCTATGGACACATTGGCTCTTTTAATGCCATGTTTTACTACATGCTGTGTACTGACTTTGTAACAATTTGTACTTGTTTCCATTTTTATTATTGTTGTTCTTCAATAAAATATTTGAATAAGGAATCAGTCTATCAAATACTATAAAAGAGAAACAAATAGTTAGATGGGACCTCTTTTAGCTTAGTGATCACAGAAGTCTGTTTTACTCTGTACAAAAGTAGAACTATGGAGGTAAACTCCTCCAGAAGTTTGAGCTTGATGTAGACCCAGAAATCCTGGTTATATAGATATGGTTGTGAGCGTGACTCTCAGGGAGGGGCCCTCCCAGCCCCCCTCCCCCTTTATTTTATTTTGCCCCTTCTTTGTACCTTCCCCTTATTGCCCTTTGTCATCCCCCCTCCCCTTCTATTTTTTATTTTAATTTCTCTTCCCCCCTCTCCTATTTTTATTTCCATTTTTTTGTTGGTGTCATAACATTGCTTTGCATAACTTTGTGCTTTAACCTTCTTTTCATTGTAACAACCTGGGGAAATATCCAGCAGGTCTCCTTTAGTAGATCCCTGTCCCCCAGAACTGGTTACTACTCTGACCAGCAATTATTGTTTTGGGTCTGTTTACAGACTTTTTCAGCTTGTTCAAAGACAATGATTGAATGTATACCAACATTTAATTCTCATGTTATGTTCTGCTCCCTTTTATTATATCCAGAAATGTACATGTGACTGTATGTATATATGCTATCTCGATGTATCATATACCTCATTGTTTTGTGAATGGATTGTGTAACTGCTTTGTTCACTAAAAAAAAATTTCTGTTAAAAAAAAGTAGAACTTTGTCATTCCATGTAAGTTAACAAATATGATTATTCTAGTGTGTTTTGCTATGTGAGTGCCATATTTGTTTTTTTTGGAGGTGATCATTATAAATTTGTTTTTCTATAGTTTGGTGCCTATTCATTTATCTTTTACACACTCATAAAAAGACAATTAATATCTCAGTAAGAAAAAAGGTTTGTGTCTTTATCACATTGGGGGTTTTTATAACTTGATTCAAAAGCATGTGGAATTCATCTAGCTGTCCAAAATGTAATACATCTGTATACAGTATACCAGTACCAACGTGAAGTAATTTAATGTTTGGGAAGGGTTCTATTCATATTGGCACATACTTTGACTGACCTTCCTTAGCTAGTCTTCAAGAAGAACAATATAACTGGAAATACTTTACCTCTAGAACAAAAATGAAGGTAAAAACTACTGATATAGTTGCTAGAGGAACAGTAGATGGGTCATCAACATCCCACTGGAAAAAGAACATATCAATAATTTTTTGAAATGTTAACATAATGTAAACACAAACACATTTTCAGAATTCTTTAATATAGTCATGGAGGTGGCTAAATCTAATTTGGAACATTATGGTAAGATTAATGTATAGTACATACAGCTTAGGTACCTGCATCTTATTCTTATAAGTTTTAATTATTTAGCTGAAATGTTAGGCTGCTCACAGCTATAGCTATATGTACACAAGTCGATCAATAGATCAACTTCTGTACAGCACAACTAGGGTGCCCATACTTGGATCGAAATTCAGCTGGTCCCTGCTGATGCTGAATTGGATGTATTTCGAACCCACGTATGGCTGGCTTAACTGCTGCCGTTAGTTCTGAAATTTAGAGAATTCTCCACAGTAGGGAGACACAGACAAAAATCTGACAGAGGTTCTCTCTTTTCCTTACTCCATCCAAAACAAAAACATGACAGCATGTAACATCTTATAACACACTTTCCTGTTCATCATCTTCTAAAATCCTAATAACATATTCTCACACACCTCCTGCTATATCAACCCACAAAGAGTTGCTATAACTAATACATATTTAAACCTTCGGTTCTCTTAAATTTTATGGCGAGTTTAACTGTACAGCCAATCATTTGTCTAAATTTTCTAGACATCTGCATGCTTGAGCAAGAGCAATAGCAATACAGTAACAGTATTTTATTGTTTTCTTCCATGCAAAATGTGTATATATACAAACCTTCTGAAGTCCATACCTCAATGGGTTATGGGGAGTGGTCATAATGTTGATTGGTTTATATACATGTAGTACATGATACTCCTGCACAGAGAAGCATTTGTCTCCCTTCATGTTTCATTGGGATTCAGCCATTCATAATACCAGGTAAAAAAAAGTCATACATTTTGGGGAGTAAACATTTCAAAAAGAAAATGTGCACAGTAACTTTTTGATGTGAAGTAGGAATAAGTGGAATGATTTTGGTAAAACTGATTTTGCAAAGGTCAAATTCAGCAAAAGTAAGGACTCACCGAGCTGCTTCAGTGAAATTTGCTTAATTTCACAGAAGCCATCAGTGAAATTTAGCTGAAATTAAATATGTTCCATTTTTCTCACATAGCCCTTAATAAAGAGATAAGATTGCCCCAAACGTAATTGATCCTCTCCATAAAAGGATTTTCTTTTCAGAAGTAACAGGTTGATGTTAATTGAAATTGGTTCTTTTATATTATGTGATACCAGGTATGTGGTATATTTATTACAATGCCCGTGTGGCAAGCAATGCCGAGAGAGAACAACCAGGAAACTTAGGGATCATTTTAGGAAGCATATTATATTAAGAGGCTATAAGAATCACAGAGGTATTAAGTTCTTGGCGATTGACAAGTTACAATTCCAGTGGAAAGAATGAAATCGCACACGAGAGGTCTCAAAATTGTAAATGCCAGATTCACAAAATAAAAACAATTTCTCCCTATGGCCTTAATGTTGACTGGGATATGAACTGTTTGATTAATATAAAGTATATTTTTCCCAATTGTGTCCTTGTAGTTCCCCTCCCCTTTTGTTTTATTGCTAGTGTCCTCTTGTTTTTTGCTGTATTCTTGAATATAAATCTTAAATATACTGTATATAATTTGATATATATATATATATATATATATATATATATATATATATATATTTCATAATTTTTCTTCATTTTTATAATATTATCATTTATTTGATAATTTATTTATGTATGTATCTCTATGGTTCAGTATTCTAGTGTTTTGTAACATGCAGCCCACCTCTCTCTCTCTCTAACATTCCTGATATGTGCCTTCTGCACCATTGTACTTGTATGAAAAAGTATCCTGTTCTCTTTGTATTGCTTCCTTTGTGTGAAATCTGTGGTGTTCCTGCCAGTCCTTCTGCTTTCCTATAAAAAAAACTGACCACACCAGGCATGAGAGCACAGCATGGTCAGTTCTCTAGCTATGCTGGAAACGCAGCCTGCTCTCCTCCAATAATCAGACTTGTCCTGACCCCCCCTCCCGCACAGCCATTCACTGGGAAGATTAGTGTACTGCGGTTTTTCCTCCCCCAGCTCTTATGAAGCTGAGAACAGAAGGAATGTAATCACTTATGAAGAAGGGAAAAAATGTGTTTATAATGTTTTTCATATGTATGCACAAATGTTTGCCTTTCATTTCTATTTTAAACTAAATGGTTTGTTTTACAATGTGAGGGTTTTCACTTTAAGGTTTTTGATTGGCAGTTTTATATAGTAGTATATCCTACTATCAATTTTAATGTGTTTTATCTGGCATAAGTTCACGCTTCATACCTTGACAGAAAGAAGAACTGATTGCGCCAAGACCAGAACTGCAATAGTTCTCTTGAAAAATGGATGCTGTGTGATGTCGTACATTTTGGCTCTGAAGCCATCATTATCTGCAATACAAATACCAGTTAAACAAAATCTTATGGAATCAGTTGTAACTTACAATTTTCTGCACTTTTAATAATATGGAATACTATGAAGGCTTTACTGCATTGCATTTGACATTTGAGACAATCAACATCAGAGTTCATAACAGAACTTTTTGCAAATACATCCATCATTATGTACTGTACACAGTAATTAAGAGAGGATATGATAGGTTTATTGTGAGAACATGACAATGACCAGCCATTTACAATTCAGCAAAACAGCTGCAATAAATTTCCTGCTGTTTGATTTTTTGTTTATTAACATATTGGTTTAAAATAATTGGTGTGGTGATGCCCTAAATATCAAATCATCAGTTAAACCTTAAAGTGCATGTAAACTTCATTAATGAAATTTGACCTAGGCACATATATCTGTAGTGTTTACCTATCTCTCTCCAAAGCTCTAAGTGCTGTGTCTTTCTGCTGCTTGGTTCCTCTGTTACCAGCATGATGACTTCTGGCAAGTTCTCCAACACACAAGATAAAAGCAGCTGGAAATTTGTGTTGGCGAGGCTGCTTAGAGATTGATCAGCAGAGAGCTTGTCTATTCAGACTGCAGCTCTGCAAGTTTCTTCATCCCTCTGCCTATGTGGAGTGGGGGTGTGTGCCTTTCCTCCAATCAGCTCACACACAGTGTAAGCACAGACTCCACATCCACTGCTGAATGAGGAAACAAGATTTGTAACACAATCTGCACCTTCTAAAGAGTGTAGAAAGCTGAAGGCAGCAGATATACAAGTAGAACTTATGTAGGAGGATTTGTTTAATCTCTGTGTATCTGAGGCTGTTGATTTTACTGGGTATATGTGAAGGTTTACATCCACTTTAAAGCGGACCTACAGAAATTTTCTCAACTTTCCATCTATTAAATCTTCTGCCCTTGTTTTAACTTTGGATAGTAAAACTTTTTTTCCTGACAGTAAATACCTTATACAGCCCATTTCCTGCTTCTTGTCTGGTAAAAAGCCTAGGCTTATGACCTCATGCACAGCTCTCCCTCTCTCTCACTCTCTTGGGAGTTTGCCAGTAAGGGAGGGGGATGAGTCATAAGAGGGCAAATGAGAGCTGCAGAGCTGGAGCTGTGCCTCTGTGTTTCTGTGTAAATCCAGGAAGTTAACAGGCAGCAGCTTCAGCTGCCCACAGTTAAAATGGCTGCAGCCAGACTCAGTGGAGGGAGATTTCTGCAGCATATTTGGCAATTACAGAATCACAGTATATCTAAAATAATATGCAGGGTGGTTGGAGGGAAGCTTCAGAATGGCAAATGTGTTTCTATTACAAATTATGTGAGCAGACTGCAGTTCCTCTTTAAGGAATGAATGTCAGAGCCAACAAAGTAAAAAAAAAAAAAAAAAACTGTAAAAAGTGCTGTCAGAAGCACATGGAAAACAACCCTTGAAGTTTTACCCCCCCCCCCCCCCCCCAAAAAAAAGGATGAGAGTAGAAATTATGTAGATTAATGTACAGATCCTTACTATATAAGTAAGGTATATAACATTCAAATAAAAACAAAATTACACATTCTCCATGTGTGTGCATGTTTTTTTTCCTCCAGGTTTTGCTTTTGTCTAAATTGACCCTACTATGTGTATGCATGCATGTGAGGTAGGGACCCAAGATTGCAGGCATCTCGAGGGCAGGGACGTATGTGAATATACAGGTACACTAAATGTAAAGTGCAACATATTTTGCCAAGCTAAATAATGACCTGTAATTGAAAAAAAAAACAACAAATGTAAAATATGTATCAGCCATATACATTATAACAGTAATGTTCCTGGAGGTACATTACAATAAATAGTACATAAATATTAGACCTTAGTGACACAATTTTTACTAACACATTATTATTGAACAAAAAAGTGCCAACCACCCGAATCTATAAGTATACTTTGCAGTAAGGTGTACATGGAAGGGCAATGCATATCCTAAACAAACAGAAATTTCCCAGCACACTTACCAGCTAGCCTGCAAAAAATAATAAAAAATGTCCCTGTCAAACAATTCACTTTAAAACAGAGGGTTTAGTTTGCATACATTTGCAAATATATGTGTAAGCTATAGTGCCTATGTCAAGGCTTCTTTGTATATTGCAGTCCTAACTCTATAGTTTTGAAAGTCTCCAAGTTGGAGCACATATAGCAGTGGATAGATTAACCGCTTCCCGACCGCCTCCTGCACATATACGTCAGCAGAATGGCACGGCCAGGCAAAACCATGTACAGGTACGTGGCCCTTTGATTGCCCGGCCGTGGGTCGCGCTCGCGACCCGGTCGGGAGCTCCGTGACCCCGGCCGCGGGACCAGCGGACCCGATCGCCGCTGGGGTCCCGCGATCGGGTCACAGAGCTGAAGAACGGGGAGAGGTCTGTGTAAACAAACCTCTCCCCGCGCTTCCTACTCTGCTTGTCATTGATCGGCTGTTCCCGGTCATCGGGAAAGCCGATCAATGACGTCAGACGTCAGCCCCGCCCCCTAATGTAAAAACACACACGTCACAGCCCATAACCCCTCCCCTCCCCCTAGTGGTTAACTATTTCACTGCCAGTGTCATTTATACAGGAATCAATGCATTTAAATAGCATTGATTGCTGTATAAATGACAATGGTCCCAAAAATGTGTCAAAAATGTCCGATGTGTCCGCCGTAATGTCGTAGTCACAATAAAAATCGCTGATCACCGCCATTACTAGTAAAAAAAAAAAATATTAATAAAAATGCTATAAAACTATCCCCTATTTTGTAAACGCTATAACTTTTGCGCAAACCAATCAATAATCGCTAATTGCGATTTTTTTTTACCAAAAATATGTAGAAGAATACGTATCGGCCTAAACTCCCCTCCCCCTAGTGGTTAACTATTTCACTGCCAGTGTCATTTATACAGGAATCAATGCATTTAAATAGCATTGATTGCTGTATAAATGACAATGGTCCCAAAAATGTGTCAAAAATGTCCGATGTGTCCGCCGTAATGTCGTAGTCACAATAAAAATCGCTGATCACCGCCATTAGTAGTAAAAAAATAAATATTAATAAAAATGCTATAAAACTATCCCCTATTTTGTAAACGCTATAACTTTTGCGCAAACCAATCAATAATCGCTAATTGCGATTTTTTTTTACCAAAAATATGTAGAAGAATACGTATCGGCCTAAACTGAGGAAAACAAAAATATTTTTTATATATTTTTTGGGATATTTATTATAGCAAAAAGCAAAAAATATTGCATTTTTTTCAAAATTATCGCTCTATTTTTGTTTATAGCGCAAAAAATAAAAACCGCAGAGGAGATCAAATACCACCAAAAGAAAGCTCTATTTGTGGGGAAAAAAGGACGCTAATTTTGTTTGGGAACAACATCGCACGACCGCGCAATTGTCAGTTAAAGCGACACAGTGCCGAATCGCAAAAAGGGGCCTGGTCCTTTGGCTGCCAATTGGTCCGGGGCTGAAGTGGTTAAGGGCAGGTTTGACTCTAGAGGGAGCCCATCCCTCCTTAATCACTTAAGGATCGAGCCTCTTTCTGAGATTTGTTGTTTACAAGGTAAAAACATTTTTTTTTGCTACAAAATTACTTAGAACCCCCAAACATTATACATTTTTTTTTCTAACACCCTAGAGAATAAAATGGCGGTCATTGCAATACTTTGTGTCACACCGTCTACAATCGCACTTTTTTTTTAAAAAAAATACACTTTTTTGAATTAAAAAATAAAACAGTAAAGTTAGCCCTATTTTTTTTATATTGTGAAAGATAATGTTACGCCGAGTAAATTTATACCCAACATGTCATGCTTCAAAATTGCGCCCGCTTGTGGAATGGTGACACACTTTTACCCTTAACATTCTCCATAGGCGACGTTTTAAAAATTCTACAGGTTGCATGTTTTGAGATACAGAGGAGGTCTAGGGCTATAATCTACCAATCGTGGTGATATCTCAAATGTGTGATTTGAACACCATTTTCATATGCGGGCGCTGCTCACGTATGCGTTCGCTTCTCCGCGCAAGCTCGACGGGACGCATTTAAAATTATTTTTTTTTCTTATTTATTTTACCTTTTATTTATTTTTTACACTGTTCTTTAAAAAATTAAAAAGTGTCACTTTTATTCCTTTTACAAGGAATGTAAACATCCCTTGTAATAAAAAAAAAAGCATGACAGGACCTCTTAAATATGAGATCTGGGGTCAAAAAGACCTCAGATCTCATATTTACACTAAAATGCAATAAAAAAATAAATAAATAAAAATTTTGCTTTAGGAGCTATAGGCAGAAGTAACATTTTTACGTCGCTTCCGCCCTGCAATTGTATGGAGATGGGTGGGGGCAATATTCCCCTGTCTTGTCTCCATACCAAGCCAAGAAGAGGACCCTTCCCTTTGTGATGTGCATTGCCCTTCATTTTACACTATACTGCGAAAGCTAGTTATAGATTGGCGTGGTTGTCATTTGTTTGTACAGTTGGTTTAATTTGATGCAGGGACACACTGGATGCCTTTAGCTGCCATTGTGCTTTTTCTGGGCGTGTATCCCTGTGCCTTGAAGAAGGGTTAGGATCCCTCCAGGCTAACCTGCCCTTGATCTAACCACTGTTATATGTGTTCCAACTTGGAGACTCTCAAAACTATAAAGAACCACAATATACAGAGGAGCCTTGATGTAGGCACTACAAGGTGGGGAGGAGGGTGGTGACACGGCAATCTCCACCATGGCCAATCAGAGAAATCAATGCATTCACTGAGAAAATGCAACATGTTCTCTCAATGGCACCTGTGCTGAGTGGCTGACCTCCTGTATTCAGGAATCACCATGGCAGGTGCTCAGTATGAGACCCTGAATCTAGCAGCAATCATTGTAATAGAAGTGATTTACAGCTTCCACAGGGCGCCCACAGGTATGGCACGTACACACAGACTTACACTGGTCAGAGCTGGACCAATGTAACTATGCAAAGAGCCTGAAATTTGCAGATCAATCTAGCTTCTATTTGTAAAGTTATTGTGTCACAGTCTTCCCCCTGGGGGTGGGGGTGGGGATGCATCCTGTGCACTGCTAATAATGATAGGCCTTGTGATTGCTAAATGTGAAAATGGGCAAAGAACCTGGCAACAGGGCTTCAAGGAATCCCATAAGAAAAACATATATTGTTTGTCAGAATTTACATTTAGTCCGGTCCGCATAAAAACACTTGTGCTTACCTTATATTACTTTTTTTTAATCCAACAACGTTTTTTAGGATTTAGCATCTTACATTGCTAGCATTACATGTCAGTGTAAAACACATCAGATGTACACCCGCCAGAGAGGTCAATTCCTATATCATGGTAATCTCAACAGCACAATAACTTCAACGTATTCCATAAATTTCTGCACATATCTGAGAACCAAAACTACTACCTCACAAGTGACCTACAGTTTTCTGTTTCCCTGAGAGGAGCATAGTTAACCAGCATTAAGCCCAAGTAAGCCCAAGTAACCTGCCCATGATTAGGTCCACCGGAGCTAGCCCTGGAACATCCAACCACAGTGCCCATAGTCTCTCATATTTAAGTGTAGATTACTACCATGTGGATTACATCAATTTTGATACTAATGGGGGTACATCCCTGGGGTCTAGTGTCTGCTATTGGAATTCCATCATTGTATATCTGGGTTAGTCCACCTCAGCTCCCCGGGGGCTGATGTTTCTTCGGTCGGCCTCCAGCCCGCCATGCCTATGCCCCAACTCAAAGGATTATTTGTAAGTAGTTCTGGGAAATCGGGTTCTATCCCTCCCCTTCCCCCCCTCCTTTCCCCCTTTATAGACTACTATATAATTTCTTCCAACATATTTGTTTTTAATATTTATAGACACCTACTTCATACTTTCTCCGATAGAGTGGCAGTCGCCACGAAACACGTCGAGCCAATAGATGCCCTTTCTTCTATACTATATTATCATCTTTTATTACCTTATACACCTACTGGACTGTACCAACTAATTACGACTATAACTATTTATCATGGAGACACGCTTCAGTGAATTTGGTTATCTACAATGTTTGCAGTATGAACCAATTATGTTGCTTTACTATGGGATTGTGAGCCAATAGTTGCCCCCTTATATTTACAATTGCATCATTATCTTACCTTACATAGCAATTGGATTTTATCAATTAACCTAGGATACAATTATCTATCATAGAGATCTGCCTTTAATGAATTTGTTTTCTACAGTATTTACAGTATGAGTTAATCACGTTATCAATTGTATTTCTGTTATATTATTTATACAATTGGAGACTTGTCTCCAATGCATTCGGGTTTTTATAGTATTTACAGTATGAATTATGATATTATTTTTACTTCTGTCATTTTTTTATATACAATTAAATCATTTAATGCCAATTGATGCCATGTGATGCTTATATGCAATGTTTTTGGTTCTATTATATTATTTTGGGTACCTGCCATATTCATTGTTATCGTGTTATCTCCTGGGGTGCATCGGGGATGGACGTGCTTGGCTCTACACACCTTGCACCTCATACAAAGTCCCACCTTGCTGCTCTGTTTTTAAACTTTATTCAATGCCATAATTATGATGCAATTCCTGGGTCATTACTGTAACTATGATATCTTGGAGACAGAGATGGGCTGCAGTGGGGATGTAAATGACAGCCAAAGTCAATAAAAAAACTGTGGTCCTACAGTTTAGAGAATGTATTCACTCTTTGTAATGTGCAAATATCAGATATCTTGATACTGCAATCTGCAATACTGTCATGTGACATTTCCTGAATGGCTGCAATTTCAGAATGTCAGATTGGTTACACACTACAATGAGTAAGTACATTCTCTGAACTGCAGGAGAGCCATGCACAATGCCTGGCCAAAACAGCAAAGGCTGCAACCCAGAGGAAGAACAACTCTCTGAAAACCAGCACAGCCAGCAAGCTGGTTGGCACTTACAATGAGTGTGAAAGGGGAGAGTCTTACAGGGAGTGGAAAGGTAGGGGAGGCCCACAGATAAAAAGGAGGGGAAGGGAAACAGATGAGAAGGTATGGGTTGGTAAGGGAAGAGGAACAGGTGAAAGAGTCTGAAAAGATGCAAGGTTACCTTAGCTAACATGTGAATGGGGAGGGGGCAATAGAGCCAAGATAGGAATTCTACCTCTCCGTGCATGCATTGCGCTCCTTTAAGCTCCATTTTTCTCTCCCATGCTCACATTGTATAGGGGTCATGCTGCTGATGGGTCTCAGGACAAATACAGGACATTCACTGGAGTTTTCTGTCAGGGTACAGATCTGAACCTGGGACCCTGGCTGGGCAGCTCCCTGTATGATCCCTTGGACAATCTTTCCTTGTTTCTTGTTCTTGTTTCTGGTGAACCTTGAACTCTTTGCTCCTCCTTTGCACTTCCTAATTTAAGCCATTTCTCTGCACTTTCTGCTTTACCAGATCATTGTGCTCTCTCCAGCTGATATCTTGCTCCTTGTGTACATTTAGCTCTACTTATCTTCGTTACCATTTGCTACCGACCTTTGGCTTTTACCTCGACTATGCTTTCGCTTGATCCAAACCTGCAACCACTTGTTATCGACTTTTGGCTTGTTTACTAACTACGCTTCTGCTTGATCACTACCTAACACATCTATTACCTGCTTGCTCACCTCTTGGTGGGGCAATCCTAAAGGACCGTAACCTGGCACCAGCATGTAACAAAACCCATCTCCACCATCAGGAGCTCTGGTGAAGACCGGTTAGTGCTTAGAACCCATGCCTCAAGTGAACCCACAACATCCGCCAGAGGGACCTGCTCATGTATGTATCTTGCTGGTTGGTGTGAACCTCTCTACTGCTATAGTTACTGGTCTCCGAGCCTGACCCTTGACTGTGACATTTGCATTGTAAGTATGGATGTTGCAGGTCTTGGAAGCTTTAACTGTTATATATATGACTGTCAGAAAGGAACTCATACAGCTAAGCCATAGGCAGAAGCAAAATTTGGGGGGACTGTCCCTATTTTTTACAGAAAACCTTTTAATGCAACCTTTGTCACAACAAGGGTGAACAATCTGCATGATATCAAGATATGCAGGTGAACCAGAAGTGACAGCATTCCTCAAACAGGCAAAGAGGACAGGTGAAAAGTAAGAAAAAGATACTGAAATGCAATATTCCAGACACTAGAAGAGCCCACTGGTGGTGAAAGATGCCACTTTGCACAATGCAGACTAGAGACCCAGAACAGGAGGTAAAGAGAGAAACGGGGGGTTGAAGAAAAATTCAGCAAATTAGATAGGAATACGCAATAGCAAGTAGGTATCCTGAACTAGATAAGAAGTTTGCACAAAAAATGGAGCCCAAAAATATCAGGACAAGAGTATATAAGTAATATCAACAGGATCATAACAAAAAATTTTCCAACAAGCAGAGCATCAATAATAGAGAGAAGCCAGATCTCCAAAACAGTAGTACCCTCCTTCAAAAGCCTAAACAGAGTGCTTATTTTCTGCACTGAGCTGAGGCAGGAGGTGAGCTAGCCTTTGCGGTAGCTTCTAGCTAAACACTGAACCTAAGTTTGCTCTGGAAGGGGAGAATACAAATAAATATAAATAAGAAGACAAAAAACTATTTCAGAGAGATGGGGATTTGCTTTCATAACAAGAGTGGAAATATCTTGAATGATTTTCTTTAACAATAAAATACAAAGTATGAAACCAGAAGTGTATCTGCAATTCCCTTAAAGTGCCCTTAAAGATCCCTGAAAACTCACTTATTTAAGGAAGCCTATCCCACACCCACCTAACAACTGTCCCAAAGCCACCCCCATCAAATCATTCCCTGCATCTATTACCTTTTGTACCCCGCCCTTTACAATGTAAGCATTAAGTGCAGGGTCCTCCTGTCTCTTCTGTATTGAACTGTACTGTAATTGGGCTGTCCCCCCTCTACATTGTAAAGCACTGCGTAAACTGTTGGCGCTATATAATTTGTGTATAATAATAATAATAATAATAATAGTAATAAAGTGGAAGAAAACCCATAGATTTAACAGTTTTGAAAAACATTTAAATTCCGCCATGTGACGGGAATGTAACTGTCACATTGGATGTGCTCTCTACCAAACTGTCAAACCATCCAATGGATGGTGTCATAACTGATCACATGTGCAGCATCATGGCAGTTGAAGATCAAAAAGAGGCCAAGCTGGTGGCTTCCTTGGCTGAAAATGATAGGAGGGCTTACTTCCATTTTAAGATGTGCATTGCAAATCAAACAAATTATTTTAGCACATGTTACTTGTTGGTTGCACTAAAATGAGCATAAACCACACACAAGGAAAGACAAGAAAAAAACAGAACATGGGATGTGAAATTTCTTTAATACCTGGACGAGGAGGGAGATGAAGTGGTTGAGCTATCTTGAGCCTGCTCTTCAGATCTTCCCATCTTCTTTGATCAACAGTCAGTAAAGCTGTTCCCTGAGAAACATGTGACAGGCATTTTAAAGCACGATATATAAAATGAAGCAAATCTTACTTCAGCATAAATGAGCAAAATATAGAGGTTGATACCATGAAATGCAGATTTACTTAACATAAATATATTAGAAAGCATTGTAATATAAATGAGTCAGTTTTTAAACCATAGTTTATTTTAAAACCTATGCAAATAAAAAAAATGAAATGTAAGATTTCCGGAATTAAAGTTTAAGCTGTGGTCACAGATTATTTTCAATAAGTGTAACATTTCACACAGAAAAAATTAATCCTAAACCACAAATTATGTTAGCTTATGTTATTCGCTAAGACATAACGGACATAGTCTAAATAGTGTTTATAATAGAAATATCGTTTATAGTGAATAATGAAAAAAGACTTGAATAGGCATCCACCTAAATGCATCTGCGACAACTTCCACTCCCTCACTGTGAAAAAAATGACTTTGTAAACACTTAACACCGCTGAGCTTTCCATTCAAATCTCGGTTTGCTTTCTTTGTAACAAGTATCATCAATATTTTGCCATTTCTCTTTCAAGCTTTTCTCACTGAAATGATAATGCTTAATGAAGTGCACTTCATGGTTTGTAGCAAACAATTTGTGAAAAAAATAAAAAAAATAAGAACAAGCATAAACTGAATATATTGCAAGGATTTTTAAGGCGACGGGGTGTTTTTAAGAGAAGGTAGAGGGGTATAAGCAAGTTTTGAATGTTGAATGTTGATATTAGACCTAACTACCCATATAGCAGCAGACTGTGTAGGAATATATAGGAGAAACATTAACATCCCCTCTTTAAATTCTCTTTCAGAAATTAAGAAATATGTTGTCAATATATGTTGATGACCACAATTTGCACAAATGTGACTAGAACAGTAATGTCTTATATATACTTTGTACCTGGCCAGTGCAGAATGGTAAATTTTAGGGTGGGGGAGGCTTAGCTAAAACAATGGCAAACAACATGAACTATGAAATTATTTTCTTAACACAAATTAAAGATTTTTTTCCAAAATTGTTATTTCAGTAGTTCGTGCGGTTCACAGTTGTCATTTTGAGAAATTCACTTTTGTGATGTCACGGAGACTCAGTTTTCGAATCCATACTTGAAGTATATTACCACTTTTACATTCAAATTTCATAAAACCGCACTATTTGTTTGGTATGTGTTCCCGTTCACACAACATACCTAAAAATAAATAAATAAAAAACATTACCTACCCTTTAAAGAAATTCTTATGGCCCGTACACACGATCGGAAATTCCACCAGCAAAAGTCCGATGTGAGCTTTTGGTCGGAAAATTCCAACTGTGTGTATGCTCCATCTGACTTTTGCTAGTGGAATTCCTGCCAGCAAAAGATTGAGAGCAGGTTCTCTATTTTTCGGTATCGTAAATTCCAATCGTCTGTACCAATTCCGACGCGCAAAATTCAGACGCATGCTCGGAAACAATTTGTCGCATGCTCGGAAGCATTGAACTGCATTTTCCCGGCTCGTCGTAGTGTTGTACGTCACCGCGTTCTTGATGGCCGAAAGTTCAGAGAACTTTTGTGTGACCTTGTGTATGCAAGCCAAGCTGGAGCGGAATTCCGTCGGAAAAACACCTTTGGACAACAGTATTGTCAGACTGTGGGAAGGGGAGTTTTAGCTGTGCTAGCAAATTAAAAATCAGTGGCAAAATGAAAAAGCTAACACTTTTTCAGACAGTTATAGTAACAGTTTCCTTCCTTTTGGGATAAAGGTTTTACATGAATAAATAAAAGCTGATCAATGCAAGCACCCCTGTCAGTGTTAAATGGTAGCCCTATAACTGCTACATCTGCAGGACAGCTTGCTCTTTTGATTGGTTAGATCACCAGATAAAAATAAAAGAGAGAAAGCCCTAAATAGAAAATGAATGCAGCCGCCACATCTAAGAATTGGTAGGCTGAATTATAATTAATGTTTGCTTCTGGGTTTAATACATACTGATTTGACATACAATACAGGGGGTGGGGGGGGGAGGGGTTGTACATTTTGAACCCTTTATTAAAACAGTGTTTTAATCTGCTTTACAGCTGATAATGAAGAACTGCGGACACAGTTAACTCCACCCACCTTTTTGCTGATTTTCTTTGAGGGCCAATTCACACCATAGAAACGCAGTTGGGATGCATTTCAGATGCTTTTCTAAATGTGTTTTTGATGCAGAAAAAAAATGTACTGGACTGCATTGCATATGGTGTGAACTGGCCCTGCAACCATATATAATATATATACACAGTTTTTTTGTTCATTCTTTTTTTTATTGTCCATTAAAAACCAAGGTTTTGGAAATATTTGAGGTTAGAGTTACACATTTGCATTGTGTTGTTGTATGTTACTGCATATTTGTTAGGCACATGGAATATTGTTCATTTTAAATGTGCAGTCAACTCACTCCAATGCTCAAAAAATTTACATGGCCCTTTTTTTTTACAATGCAGTGCTGTGCACCAATTAATGCATTTAGATGCACCGCTATGCTCCACAGTATGTGCATTGCGGTAATAAGGTGTCAGTTTCTGTATAATGTGCATTTTACAAACAGGAATTTTTTCTTTCAGTGCAGCTCACTAAATTACACAGGGGGTTCCTATCTGTGCAGTGTTGTGAAAGAAAGTGCACAATGTGTTGAGGTGCCCTGGCAAGGTACTTTAGGGTGTAATATAAAATTAATAGCACTGCACAACCAGAACAAATACATTGGTGTGTGGCTAGCTTCAAGGTTTTTAGCTTAAGTCGCTCATTTACAGTTCACAATTTAGCACAAAGGGCACCATTCTTAGAAGTTATTTGTGTGTGCTTAGTGTTAAAAATATAGATTTTCCATATCTGCCTTCTGACAGCTAGCAGGGCACTAATGCAAGCCTGGATCCACTCTTCCGCAAATTGCTTCGGTGAAACAAGCACTCCAAACCCTATTTCACATTGAGAAAATGGACACTATCACCCAACATTCTACATCACAAAAACATTTTATTGCCAGATGGCATGGAACATTCTTTCTCTCCAGAAGTGATTTCTTTTCCCATGACTCCTTTCCGCTATACAGACTGGTATCTACGTGCAGACCTTGCCAATACACTGGGCAAACTTAGCATCCAGGACTCCTCCAACTCCTTGACCCCCCATACCCCCTCCTCTAGGATTCCACCTACTCTATGTGATCAAGTAGTACCTTATTTGATGTGATATGTTGTTTATTTCTTCATAACTTTATTATTCTATATGCCTATTCCGGGTGGAACGTTCTCCTGCTTCCACTTCTTAGGTTGCCTCTTTGGTAGAATCATTGGTTACTCTTGTTAGATACTATGCTACTAGTTCTCATATGAATGTTTGTAGGCTCCAAGTCACTCTGTTCTATCTTGCTTGCTATGTCGTACTATGTCTTTTACTTTGTTGCTCTTGCTGGCATTCTAAAATGTTATACTTTTGTACGAAAAAGTAACTAATATATTTAAAAAAAAAAAAAAATATATATATATATATATATATATGGATTTGATAAACAATTGCGCCACCTTCATAGAACGGGGAATACAGTCCTTGTGCTTTCAAAAAAATATGATTTGTGGAGCGGAAGTGAACCTTTTTGCTGACTTTCCAAGCAGTAAGTAATAAAATACTAAAAATGGTCTGGCCACTTGAGGTGACTAATGGGAGGCAGAGCTCAGCAGCAAAAAGGTTAAATTGATAAAAAAAAAAAAACAAACAGCCATGAAAGAATAGTAATTCAGATTGTAGTTTTAGAACTGGCTAATCTGACAAAAAATATCTTAATGTGTTATATTATATGTAGTGCAAACACAGATCTTACCTTGTTTTCATTGAAATTGGCAATAACCACACCAACAAAGAGAGTAAGGCCTATCATGCAACCAAGGAACACAAAAACATGGATGTATATTCCATGTATCTGTAAGAAAAGACAGATGAACACATGTTAATTAAAAATCTGCAAAGTGTAGCCAGGTGTTTGGCTAAAGAATGGAGAGTGAGCGAAACACTGGCTGCAGCCACTGTCTGTAGCTTTTGCCCTGCAATGCTTAACTGGTTGGCAGTTATATCAGCAAGAGAGGAAGCTGTTGAGCAGGAAGAGTTCAATAGACTGAGTCAGGCAGCACAGCACTGTGGGACCTGTAGTCCAGAGGAGAGAAACTCTACTGTAATCAAGAGCTTTTGAACTGCATTTCCCAGAGAGAGATTGCCAGGAGGAGCAGAAAGAGCATTTTCTTGCTATACAGGACACAGCTTTCTCTTGACATGAAGGAGACCAGAGAGTGCACTTCTCTTTCCAGTGTGCACCATTAATGTTGCATATTAAGGGGCCTGAGCGGGAAGCGGAGTGCTGACAGAGTCACCTGGGTACAGAGCAGAGCGAGGACTAATCGCTGTGTGTAACTGAATGGTGAGCTACAATATTGCTGGGACTGGTGAGCTGCTGCTGTATAGATTTACTATCTGCTACCAGAGAGACTGAGATCTTTAGGAACTGACAATACAGTCATCTAGCAGCCTTACTGTTGCCTTCAGGCTTGACTGGAACTATTCTCATTTGCACCAATGGTACAACTGGGCCCAAACACTAGCTGGCTGAAGAGTTAGGACTAAAGACTGTCCCTTTACAGCTGCTATACAGAGACCTTCACCTATTGCTTATACTAATAGGTACCTCTCAGGGGACATTGGACCATATCCTAGCCATGCGTCTCCTCTCCTCCTCCTAGGAGTCCAATAGAATCCATTGACCTTTCAGGCAATCGGGAAATGGGTATCAGACCTGCGCTTCCTGATTGGCGGAGAGGCGATTCAGTGCTAGACACACCTGGGTGGGCTCCGAGCGCATTGCTCTGTGCTCCGAGTTCACCCTATTTTGATGCCTATTAGAGCTTATGACTCTAATTGGGTGCTTAAAAAAATCACCCCCGCCGCTGTAATTCAGGCACCCGGTGTCCTGAAAGAGGCCGGACACATGAATAGGGGGTGGCCGTGGCAGCCGTGGATAGATTCATGCTATGCATGAATCTATCCATTAACCATATAGGGGGTGGTGTGGATAGAGGGGGCAGCGCCTGTGCGCCCTGTATAGTAATATTTTTTGCATATCAGTTAATCATTATATACACTGTTTATTGCTGACTTTGCTAGTTCATGAGTTAATCCCTATCTAGTGGTACAGAACTCTATTCTATGTTACCTTGGTATAGAGATTTTACTGTTTTGTTTAGCAGACTGTGCCCGAACCTACCTTCCATGTGTTGAGTTATGCTCAAACCACCATTTATTCTAACCCATAGCAATATATTAAATTAATTAAACACTAAAAGATCTTGTGTCTATTTCATGGTGCTAATTCACAGCTGAGTTAAAGGTCCCCATACTTCTGTTCTTATAAGTGCTTGCAGTAACTTTCATTCAACTAGGTATGTCAAAGGGGCTGAGATTGATTTTGAAGTTAAGGCACAGAACAGAGAACCCAAATTAAGAAGTGACTCCCACAGGGGTAGCACTACAATATCAAAGACATTTTATATACAAAGATTTCAGACTCAGAAACAGGTCAAATGCAGTACGAATTTTGAGTTACTTTTACTTGCTTTTGATTGGTTTCTATGTTGCTTATGATTCAATTATGAGTTGATTTGACTTGCTTCTGATTAACTTTAAACAGCTTTATTGTTACTTTGAGCAGCATTCACATTAATTTAATGGAAATAATTTCCAGTGCACACAAGCCTTTTCAATATACTGTACACTTACAGGTCCTACACGATGAATGATGACATCCCGAACTTCAACCCAGCCTTTTAAAGATAGCACTTCAAACAAAGCCAGCATAGCATTTCCCACATTGTCAAAATTAAAGTTACGGGGATTTGCCCTAGAGAGTAAAAAAACACAATAGTTATTCAAAATTAAGGAGATTTGCCCGAGATTAGAGAACTTTACAGTACACTTATCATGACAGAATTATACTGTATATGCCACTATTATTGGCCTCTCCTCTCTTGGGAATGCTAGTTCCCTGTGTGCCATGCTTTCACTTTAATGCTTCTTGAGTCACTGACCAAAAACGAATATACAGAAAGAATTCTAATATGTTTCTAAAAATCTTTACAACATTCTTGATCCAGGGTTTATGACTCAAAAGTACAGATGCAGAACACAGCCAGGTAACTAGCATTTTCAGAAGGCAACCAGCCTCTGTAAATCTCTCATTACAGATATGCTTTAAGTGAACAGTTATCATCAGTGTTTGCGTCAAAATATTAATATTGTGAGATATGGTAATATGAAACTCAAGCCAAAACTTTAATAGAGGTAAGTTCTGCCCTATGCAGAAGCAATAGCGCTAAAGTTTGGCAGAATCACCAACACTGCCATTGCACAGTGAAAGCAGTGTCCCCTTTCTCAAAAAAAGTCAAGACCAAAGGCAAGATCCAGTCATGCACTGGTTAAAGCTTGTAGGGTAAGTTTTCTGACTGACCAATGAGACTGCAAGACCCCTGACCCTCTGTCTGGACAGTGCTGATTGTCCCTGTGCTGATCACATGCACTCCCAAGAAAAAAAAAAAAACTTGCAATACACACCAAACTGAGTATGTGCAGCCTGACTCCATAGACTATGTGTTATCGGGAAATTATTAGGTGTCAGTGGAAGAAGAAGAAGATCAGAGAAGCCAGGATCAGAAAGCCTTTATACATAATGCAAAGGATTAACCCCTTAGGTTCCACAGTAATTATAACAAGCATGCTTTACTGCATATACAGACTCATTTTACTGTTGTGGGTTTAGTAAGACTTTGAAGCTGGCCTATACACTGCGATACATAAACAAGATACTTTGCTTGTAAAAATATGTCCCATGTTAGGGCACATCGCTTTTTCCGAGATGGAACGCTATTGTCCCACTCCACTCTATCTACGACGCTACCCGAATACAACATCCCATTTTTCACATACTTGCAATTGAGACATTTTTTTAACACAACCACTCCTAATCCCTCATGGCATAGGGATTTCACGCCTTTCGAACTCTTATGCACCAGCACAGAACCACAAAGTCACTTGATTTCATCCATCTATGCCCTCCTATTTGCTCAACACGTGATCAAAGATGACAAACTAGTTACCCAATGGGAATCGGATCTTGCTCTAACCCTTACCCAGGCTGACTGGGAACGCATATTTGCACTCATTCACAAAGGCTCGCTTAACGTTTCAACACAGGAAAACCGATACAAACTTTTTTCTAAGTGGTACAGAACTCCTGACAAAGTACATCATTACCACCCGAGTATCCCGCCGACTTGTTGGAGGTGCAATGGAGCACGGGGCACCCTCCTTCATATTTGGTGGGACTGCCCCTGCATCCAGCCCTTCTGGTCGGAAATCCATACACTGATCTCCCGCATTACTACCGATTCACATGCATTTACCCCCGCACGCTACCTACTACACCACTCTCCCGAACCTCTTGGCTCGTACAAAAGGTCTCTATCCCTACAACTGATCAATGCCGCCAACCTTTGCGTCCCAGCCCTTTGGAGAACCACCACTCCTCCTTCAATCGACGACTGGATTCGTCGGGTAGACAGAACGGCAGACATGGAAAAGCTCATCTGTCAGGCACATGATAACCCAACCAAATTTACTAACACTTGGGCCTGTTGGCTACACTTTCGGAATTCCACAACACCATCCTCTCAACCTTCACTTCCCCCACCCCCACCATAAATGATTACTCAACTCGGCACTCCTAAACCTATTTGTCCTGTCGCCCTCCCTTTTACCACTCCTCCCTCCTCCTTTATCTTCCTTCCGTCGCCTTCACATACTGACCATACCCACTCATCTTTAAAGACCCCTCTCTGCTGCTATGCAAGGTACCTTTTCATCTTCCTTTTCATCCCCCTTATAACTATTGGCTTTCTCAGATACGAACACTCTCTCACTTAGTCACTGGAATCCCCCCCCCCCTCCACGCTCACGCACATGTTCTCAGCCTTTTGGGTTTAGTCTGCAAGTCATGTTCCCACCTTCTATACCTAATATACCTCTTCTCAACTTAAGGGACCCCTACCATTCACAGCATGTTCCCTATAGGGGTGAATGGTTTTCGGGTCAATCGCAGGGGGTTTTTACATGACTTACATTTACCTCCTAGATCATCGCGCCCACTAGCGCTCCACGTCACTTACCTTATAGATCGCTATACTTTCAGAACACATTACACTGTGATCGTAATTTCATAGTATCATCCGGCACCGACCTCCCCTATTGGGAGTTGTGGGAGCAAGTCCCTGTACTCCTAGCCACCACTATCTCTTCCACATGTACACTCATTACAGTAATATATACTTGTGACGATTTTATGCATTTACTTTTTGATGCTCTAAATACTTTTCAATGCTATGTATATTTCAATTTCCTGTTAACATGTTAAAACTCAATAAAATTCTTTGAAAAAAAAAAATATGAGTTGCTCCTGGCCAGCCTTATTCCCTACATAATGCAAAAAAAGTAGATAAAGCCTTGGTCTCATTAGGCTAATGAAGACCCCTTTGCAATGGCTGACAGGGTATTAATCCTCTAGGATAAAGGACTATTTATTTATAATGAGAAGATTTATGTCCTTTAATATACATCACAAAAGTGGTCTCTTGCATTTGGGAATGAATAATAGGCAACATATTTTATTTTAATAAAAATACACCAGTAGGCTGTATACAAGACTACAATTACTTTTTTTTTTAAACAGAGCAAAACATCACATATTTTCCTGTTAGGTAACATCTCTCATGAAGACCATTAAAATGACAGAAATTGTGCTTTTATTTAAGGTCAGACAATGTTTAACAGCTGTTAAGAATAGATGTACAGTACATATTCTTGCTAATTTTAAAGCTGAACTCAACCAAATACCCAAATATGTGAACTACATGTCTGTTAAAATATCTGTAAAAACTTATATATAGTGAAAACATTTTAGTCTTGGGTAGGAAGTAGTACATCAGTTACATTTTTTGACATCTGTGTGCCACAAAACGTAACTTATAAAAACGAATATACAGAAAGAATTCTAATATGTTTCTAAAAATCTTTACAACATTCTTGATCCAGGGTTTATGACTCAAAAGTACAGATGCAGAACACAGCCAGGTAACTAGCATTTTCAGAAGGCAACCAGCCTCTGTAAATCTCTCATTACAGATATGCTTTAAGTGAACAGTTATCATCAGTGTTTGCGTCAAAATATTAATATTGTGAGATATGGTAATATGAAACTCAAGCCAAAACTTTAATAGAGGTAAGTTCTGCCCTATGCAGAAGCAATAGCGCTAAAGTTTGGCAGAATCACCAACACTGCCATTGCACAGTGAAAGCAGTGTCCCCTTTCTCAAAAAAAGTCAAGACCAAAGGCAAGATCCAGTCATGCACTGGTTAAAGCTTGTAGGGTAAGTTTTCTGACTGACCAATGAGACTGCAAGACCCCTGACCCTCTGTCTGGACAGTGCTGATTGTCCCTGTGCTGATCACATGCACTCCCAAGAAAAAAAAAAAAACTTGCAATACACACCAAACTGAGTATGTGCAGCCTGACTCCATAGACTATGTGTTATCGGGAAATTATTAGGTGTCAGTGGAAGAAGAAGAAGATCAGAGAAGCCAGGATCAGAAAGCCTTTATACATAATGCAAAGGATTAACCCCTTAGGTTCCACAGTAATTATAACAAGCATGCTTTACTGCATATACAGACTCATTTTACTGTTGTGGGTTTAGTAAGACTTTGAAGCTGGCCTATACACTGCGATACATAAACAAGATACTTTGCTTGTAAAAATATGTCCCATGTTAGGGCACATCGCTTTTTCCGAGATGGAACGCTATTGTCCCACTCCACTCTATCTACGACGCTACCCGAATACAACATCCCATTTTTCACATACTTGCAATTGAGACATTTTTTTAACACAACCACTCCTAATCCCTCATGGCATAGGGATTTCACGCCTTTCGAACTCTTATGCACCAGCACAGAACCACAAAGTCACTTGATTTCATCCATCTATGCCCTCCTATTTGCTCAACACGTGATCAAAGATGACAAACTAGTTACCCAATGGGAATCGGATCTTGCTCTAACCCTTACCCAGGCTGACTGGGAACGCATATTTGCACTCATTCACAAAGGCTCGCTTAACGTTTCAACACAGGAAAACCGATACAAACTTTTTTCTAAGTGGTACAGAACTCCTGACAAAGTACATCATTACCACCCGAGTATCCCGCCGACTTGTTGGAGGTGCAATGGAGCACGGGGCACCCTCCTTCATATTTGGTGGGACTGCCCCTGCATCCAGCCCTTCTGGTCGGAAATCCATACACTGATCTCCCGCATTACTACCGATTCACATGCATTTACCCCCGCACGCTACCTACTACACCACTCTCCCGAACCTCTTGGCTCGTACAAAAGGTCTCTATCCCTACAACTGATCAATGCCGCCAACCTTTGCGTCCCAGCCCTTTGGAGAACCACCACTCCTCCTTCAATCGACGACTGGATTCGTCGGGTAGACAGAACGGCAGACATGGAAAAGCTCATCTGTCAGGCACATGATAACCCAACCAAATTTACTAACACTTGGGCCTGTTGGCTACACTTTCGGAATTCCACAACACCATCCTCTCAACCTTCACTTCCCCCACCCCCACCATAAATGATTACTCAACTCGGCACTCCTAAACCTATTTGTCCTGTCGCCCTCCCTTTTACCACTCCTCCCTCCTCCTTTATCTTCCTTCCGTCGCCTTCACATACTGACCATACCCACTCATCTTTAAAGACCCCTCTCTGCTGCTATGCAAGGTACCTTTTCATCTTCCTTTTCATCCCCCTTATAACTATTGGCTTTCTCAGATACGAACACTCTCTCACTTAGTCACTGGAATCCCCCCCCCCCTCCACGCTCACGCACATGTTCTCAGCCTTTTGGGTTTAGTCTGCAAGTCATGTTCCCACCTTCTATACCTAATATACCTCTTCTCAACTTAAGGGACCCCTACCATTCACAGCATGTTCCCTATAGGGGTGAATGGTTTTCGGGTCAATCGCAGGGGGTTTTTACATGACTTACATTTACCTCCTAGATCATCGCGCCCACTAGCGCTCCACGTCACTTACCTTATAGATCGCTATACTTTCAGAACACATTACACTGTGATCGTAATTTCATAGTATCATCCGGCACCGACCTCCCCTATTGGGAGTTGTGGGAGCAAGTCCCTGTACTCCTAGCCACCACTATCTCTTCCACATGTACACTCATTACAGTAATATATACTTGTGACGATTTTATGCATTTACTTTTTGATGCTCTAAATACTTTTCAATGCTATGTATATTTCAATTTCCTGTTAACATGTTAAAACTCAATAAAATTCTTTGAAAAAAAAAAATATGAGTTGCTCCTGGCCAGCCTTATTCCCTACATAATGCAAAAAAAGTAGATAAAGCCTTGGTCTCATTAGGCTAATGAAGACCCCTTTGCAATGGCTGACAGGGTATTAATCCTCTAGGATAAAGGACTATTTATTTATAATGAGAAGATTTATGTCCTTTAATATACATCACAAAAGTGGTCTCTTGCATTTGGGAATGAATAATAGGCAACATATTTTATTTTAATAAAAATACACCAGTAGGCTGTATACAAGACTACAATTACTTTTTTTTTTTAAACAGAGCAAAACATCACATATTTTCCTGTTAGGTAACATCTCTCATGAAGACCATTAAAATGACAGAAATTGTGCTTTTATTTAAGGTCAGACAATGTTTAACAGCTGTTAAGAATAGATGTACAGTACATATTCTTGCTAATTTTAAAGCTGAACTCAACCAAATACCCAAATATGTGAACTACATGTCTGTTAAAATATCTGTAAAAACTTATATATAGTGAAAACATTTTAGTCTTGGGTAGGAAGTAGTACATCAGTTACATTTTTTGACATCTGTGTGCCACTTGGAAGGTTTTCCTTCACTTTAAGTCATTGTAAATAATTACCTTTATTTTATTTTATTTATTTATTTATTTTTTTCATTTTATTTATTTTTTATTTTATTTATTTATTAATTTTTTTATGGTTGAACTGGATGGACTTGTGTCTTTTTACAAGCTAACTAACTATATAAAAACATTTTTATATAGATATAAAAATACATTATAAATACCCTTTTCCCTTTTTTATAAGTGATCACGTTCTCTCTGTTCTCAGCTGCATAGGAGCTGGGAGGAGTAGAAGCAGCAGCACACTGAGCTTCCAAGTGAATGGCTGTACAGCGGGGGCATGTCAGGACAAGTCTGATCATTGGAGGAGAAGACACTGTGTTCCCTCATAGCTAGGAAACTGACCACGGTGTGCTCTCCTGCTTAGTGTGGTCAGTTTTTAAAAGGAAAGCAGAGGGACTGGCAGGAACACCAGGGATTTCACATAATGGAAGCAACACAAAAAGAGCAGGATATTTTCTCATACAAGTACATGGTACAGCAGGTACATATCAAGAATATTGAGTGTTGGTAACAAACATTTTAATGTGCTGGATATTCAATAGTAAATAAGAGGAGATATTGCCAAAGTGAAGGAAATTCCAGTCTTGGACAATTATCACCCCAATGTTTACTCTGGCGACAGCTTAACAATTTCCCTTATGCCGTGTACACACGAGCGGAATGTCCGTCAGAAAAAGTCAGACGAAATCTTTTCATCTGATATTCCGATCGTGTGTGTGCCTCATCAGAGTTTTTTTTTTTTTAAAGTCTGATGGACCTAGAAATAGAACATGTTTTAAATATTTCTGACGGGAACCAATTCCTATTGGGAAAACCGCACGTCTGTATGCTGTTCCGACGGACCAAAAACGACGCATGCTCTGAAGCAAGTACAAGACGGAAGCTATTGGCTACTGGCTATTGAACTTCCTTTTTCTAGTCCCTGCGTACATGTTGTACGTCACTGCGTTCTAGATGGTTGGATTTTGGTGTGACCATGTGTAAGCAAGATAGTTTCAGTGGAACTCCGTCAGAACTCCATCGGAAAAACCTTTGGTGTTTATTCCGATGGGAAAAACGGTCGTGTGTATGCGGCATTACTTTCTGTTTTGGTGACATTTGTCAAAAAGGAAATGGGGAGGGGGGGGGGGGGGATCTTTCAAATGGACATACATACTAAACAATAACATATGATTTTAACAGAGGCTCTAATACTTCCCACTGTATCAAACATAAAAAAAGGTTTAACTTTAGATACACTTTAATTCTGTTCAGCCAGTCTTGTGATTTACTTACTTTACCATGCTGAATGCCAGCAGGTTTATCATACCACTTCTTATTGCTCACTCTCTGTGCATTCCCCTCCTGTAATATTAAAACTTTACTTTCCAGCCCATGTGTCTGGTACATGTTAGGATCATAGTAACATGTATACAGAAGAGTCTGACTTTCTCACAGTACTGGCATGACCACTATCAGCTTGATTTAGCTGAAGCCTACATAAAGTCAGGTTTTACGCATTACGCATTTTTACTAGTAGTAGCATTTCTAAGATAAAGTTTTGAACAAATCATTTAATACTATTTATTGTGAGTTTCAATCTAATCCCTGGAGTGGACAATAAATAATTCAGTTCCACTCTGTATAAAAATATATTATACAAACATAAATTCAACATCTTTAAACATCGCTATGTGCATTGTTTAATTGTTTACACAGCTAAGAGTAGTTTACAAAAAAAGCTTACCAGACTCTTGGAACCCAGAATCCTGGCTTCTTTTCATCTGGTTTCAATTTCAAGTTTAAATTTTTAGAGACACTGACATTAATCCTAAATATTCCATGGCATTTTTCCTAAGAAATAAGAAAAAAGAAACAGACACATTGAATACAGCTGTAGCTTATGCTTTCAACTCCAAATGCAAATAGAATTCCCATTTTTAGATATATAAAGAAACAATACTCTTCTGCTGCATGCTACGGTATCTGTCTTTCTATTATCAAACATATGCTGACACTTATACAGAAATAGTATCTTCCCTATTCAGATAGTAAATACAGGAGCTGAAATTTGCAGAAAAAAATTGCAGATCTGTTAAAGTATATGTAATATCAAATTGTTTTATACGTTTTGGAAAGAGTAAGCCCCCGTACACACGGTCGGAAATTCCGACCACAAAATCTGTCGTATTTTTTTCCGACGGATTTTGTCCGACACTGGTGTTGCATACACAGGGACGGACAAAGTTGTCAGGAAAATGCGATCATTCTGAACGTGGTGACATTCGTTACGTTCGACGGAACTACGTAGAGGCTAGTAGCCAATAGCTTTGGTCTCGTAATTTGATCTGAGCATGCGTGGCACTTTGTCCGTTTGTAATTCTCGACACACAATCAGAAAAAGTCTGATGGAGCGCCCACACGGGCGGATTTTCCGACAACATGGTCCGATCGGACATTTTCCGTCGGAATTTCCGACCCTGTGTACGGGGGCTCAGACACACTATAAAGCTTTTTTTTTGTGCACCTGCAGGCAAGATTCACCCTTTTTTATTTATTTTTTTGGTGATTATTGTCAAGTGATGAGATATTTGAAAAATTTTTGTCGCCAAAACAAGAGATGAGGGTAAATTTTCCAATAGGGCACTTGTTCAGTGACAACTATATAAGAGGGGAATTCCCTTCACTTTGAGTACAATTTTCTATAAACAAATATATTTTGGCCCAAGCCACACCCGAAACGTGATGTGACTTGAGTACGATCCACTGCAATATTGTAAGCATGTTGATTGGTTAAAGAAATAATATGTTTATTGGGTTTTTTGATACATTGTATGTATATTTACATTTTCTTTTTCTATATAATATGTAGTGTTGCTCTACTTTGCCATATGGGGCCCTGAAGAAGCTGTGTTAGTGGTGAAACGTTGACCTGGCAGATCTGGTTACCCGAAGGTTACATTTCTACAAGTGCTTTTATATGTCTTGATACTTACATCTATAGGGTCTTCCGGTACCTAAGTAGAGTGTATTTTGCAACCTTTATCTGTGGATCAATTTTAGGCTGTTTTGGCTCTGTTTTTATGAATTTTGTACAATAAAGACAATATTTTATATTATGTATATCTCCAATGTTGAGTCTTTAAAGTCCAGCTAGTTAGGCAGGTTCTGGCATATCTGGCCCTACAGCCTTTTTGCATTGCCTCATTTTCTGTTGCATCCCCACAACAAGCAGTGAAGGGAAATCTCCCCAAAAGGACACAGACAATTAAAAAAAAATCAGATTTTTTTTAACCATTGCTTACTTTATCCAAAACTAAAATGAAACATTTGGCTCCACATACACTTTACTTGTCTGATCTCAAAGTTTTTATCTTATCGTTTGAGTGTGCGCTGTGTTAAGTCAGTTGACAGATCAAAATCGTCTTTGACTTCTGTGACCTCAGACCTCCTGGGGCTCCAGCTAAAGTGGCAGACTCAGAAAAAGTAAAGTATAGTAAAGCTGAAAAAGAAAGATCTTTGATGAGGATGCCCGAACGATTATAATCACTAAGAATATGCAGGTTTCTGCATAAAATAAATCTTGACCGATAAGGGTTGGATTGTGTGTGAAAACACAGCTGCCTTCCTGCATCTACGGGTACTTTAACAACTAGCCAAAAACAATACTTTTTGACCCATCAGAGAAATGTTATCTACCAGTAATCAGGACCTTGGTAGTGCATAGGCTTGTATGCCTAGTCATTTACTATATCAAGTCCTCACTGTCAGAATCTGTTTCTTTTTTCCCCAACAGGCCCATGGCATTGGGACTCCTTTCACGCTTAAACGACCTGAAAGTCACACGACTTTACCATGTTACTTTGACGCGACTTGAAGCAATGCCTGTGTAATCTTGAGATCTATGGACCTCAAGTCGCATCAAAGTCAGACCAAAGTAGTGCAGGGACTATTTTGAAGTCACTGCAACTTGAAGTCGCACAGATATGAACGATACTCATTAGAAATCATAGGGTACAACTTGTCATGCGACTTTGCAGTCCCAAGTCGCAGGACAAGTATGAAAGGGGCCTAAGGGTTTCTCCTCTGACCTATCAATTTTCCTAAAGAATGTAAACAACAAGATCTTTGTAGTGATATAAATGCTGTAAGATTCAAACAGTGGTAGGATTTATTAGAGAAGATGAGTAGAAGCTTGAAGAAAACAGGTGAGTGAATTTAGGTAAATGTACTAGAAAAAAGGTGAATTGCAGTTCTACTATATCATTTGTGAGTGGAAAACCTCTGACACTTTTTTTTTCTATAATACTCACCCGGGTATCAATAGTTGGATCATTGCACTTTGCAAGCTTCCCTGCAAATAGCTGGACACCAAAGCTGGCAAATACCAGCATCAGTGTAAGTAATAGAATAGACACCTGCAAACATAAGGAACATTTTTTTTATTAAAGAAGTTAAAACTTGACGAAATTGCAAATGTTATATGAAATGAATTACAATCTTAAAAAAGCTACAATTATATCTTTTTGATATCTCAGCTTTCTTCCCCGCCTCACTCTCTTTCATCTCCCTGGTCATGCTTTTCCACTGCTCTTTCCTTTTTCCCATCCTCTCTTTTTTGCTTACACTCTCTCTCTTTTTCATTCACTCTCGCTCAATTTTTTAATGGACTCTCTCAATCTCCTTCCCTTCTTTTTGCTTCTCCTCTCTTTTTTGCTCTCCCTCTCTCTTTTTGTCCCCCCTCTCTTAATTTTTTCACTCCCTCCTCTATTTTTACTCCCCCTCTCTCTGTTGCTTTAAATATTGATTGCTTCAATTTGTGATATGAGTCGGCAACCTGATTACGGTACTTCATAACAGAACAACAAAAGCATTTATTACAACACTAATGTTCTGTCCAAATAATGTGCCTCTAAGTAGACTACTATAGATGTATCATTCAGTTATGCAAAAGCACTGTGATTGCCTAAATAAAACACTTGATGTAACAGTAGTCCCATTTTATAAACAACATTGTGGTAAATTGTTTTAACATACCAAAAATATTTCCTTGAATCCGCTAAAGAGCTCACGTACAACTTTCCTCATTTGGGGGACCAGCTTGAATATGCGGAGAGGTCTCAGGCATCGCAGTACCATTAAAAGCTGTGTTCCAGACTTTGCGGGAACATTGTATGGCATCCAGCAAAGAAAGATCAAGCTGACCTTAACATTCAAAAATATATAATGAGTAATAAACTGTAAGAACAATGCTACGCCTTGTCTGATGGTTTAGGTTATTATTTAAAAATGTCTGTTTTCCAGTATGAAGATTATAAGCCAAATGAGAAAACATATTGCAAACTTTCTATTTTGTACTTGTTTACTCTTGTGCTCATGAATTGAATGCTACATATTTCACAATGTCAAGCAATAAAAGGTTGAAAGCTACTGCAGAAAATTGAGGCAAATGTTACATGCTTTAATGGCAAACAAACATAAAAAGCAGGCTGGCTTCTACAACGTATAAAACAAGAACTAGTAAAAATGTAGAGAAATGTTCAGATTAACGACATTAGAACTAAATCTTTACAATGAGAAAAAGTTTATTAAAGACATACATCAGGGGTCAGCAACCCACGGCCCGCCACCGTTAGGTGTCCGGCCCATCAGTGCCCATGATTAATTCACAGGCACCCGGCCCACAGACATTTTCGCTGCTGTCCTCTTCATTGGACAGCAGCGAGCGGTGGTGTCACAGAGCTGGGTAGGGGTGGGAAACGCTGGAGTTAACTTTTTACATTACACAGCAGGTGATTGGTTGCTGGGCGATCCTAGCAACTAATCACCATCCTGTTAATGTGAACAGTTTACCAGCAGTTTCCCACTCCCAACCAGCCATGTGATATCGATCTCTGCTCTGCTTGCTGTACACCTGTGTAAGGTAGAAGAATTCTACCTACACAGTGTGTGTGTGTGTGTGGGGTGGAGGGGGACAGAGGACACTTTGTTATGGATAGAGGACACTATGGTGGGGACAGAGGACCATATGGGGGTACAGAGGACACTATGGGGGGTACAGAGGACACTATTGTGGGGACAGAGGACACTATGGTGGGGACAGAGGACACTATGGAGGGTACAGAGGACACTATGGTGGGGACAGACAACACTATGGTGGGGACAGAGGACATGCTTTAATGGCAAATAAACATAAAAAGCAGTCTGACTTCTACAACGTATAAAACAAGAACTAGTAAAAATTTTGAGGAATGTTCAGATTAACGGCATTAGAACTAAATCTTTACAATGAGAAAAAGTTTACTAAAGACATACATCAGGGGTCAGCAACCCACGGCCCACCACCGCTATATGTCCGGCCCATCAGAGGACACTGCTACGGTGTACAGAAAACATTGCAATGGGGGGACCCTTTCACCCCTGAGGACAGGGACCCCATCACACCTGGGGACAGGGATCCCTGGCAGGGCTGGTGTCAGCCACCCTTTGGTGCCAGGATGGGGGAGGGGGCAGTAAAATCCGAATCCCCAGCCACATGCTCCCTCAGGGTGAACTGGCTTTGTATTAGTGAAGCACCTTAAAGTGAGCTAAACCTGTACTATTATTATGTTAGGATTATTATTATCTTCATTAGCAGGTGAATGTGGCCCTCCATGCAGTCACATACATTGAATCTGGCCCTTAAGTGGAAAAAGGTTGCTGACCCCTGACATAGATAGACATGGTAATAAGCATAGTATATCTAGAACAACATTATATTCTATATATTTCTTTTTTTTGTTTCTAGGAAAGTAGTGTTTCAAAGCTGGGAAATTCAAACTGAACATGTGAAGAAAATCTATAAACATAGACTACATTTAGTGGAACTTAGTAGATCCTAAGAAACTGGAAGCTAACGCTATATGCAAGTCCAAATGTACAGTAAACCTCATTAAAGTTGTGCTTATTCCAACCCCCTATCACCACCCTTTGTGAGCTTCTCTGTTGGCAAATAAGGCAAGCACACTAATGATTCATTAGGGATTCTTTGCAAATGAAAGGGGCTGGGTAAAAACCTGATTTTGAAAAAGTTTGAGATTTGACCGTACAGAACATGAGAGAAAATCAGAATGTTAAAGTTGTCAAAGGGCCAGATAAAGGGAAAGATTTTTATGAAGACACTAGTTCAAGTGACAACTCTCTAATGTGGTATTTGCTCTGACTTTGAAGAGATTTGCTATTCTGAGTTTAAGAGCTATATGCGCCTCAAGATTCTTCATATTCAACACTTCTTGGAGTGTCAAATGCCTGCATCCCTTGCTGTGTGCAGTGATTCCTTCTGCAGACACCTATGTTGCTACCTGCATCCAAGTAGGAGGCGACAGGAGGAATTGCATTGCACAGTAGAGGACTAGGCTTCTGACATACCCAGAAGTGTCAGAAGTGCAAAGGACAGTGCTCTACAAAAGTGCAACAAGTGAAGGAACCAGTGGCAGGACTGATAGGCATAATGCCCCTTCTTTTGCTGGTTCTGGTTTTACATTTTTTTTTAGCCAAGTAACATAGTTAAGTTGGCGCAAAGGTCCATTTACACATGATTTTTAACTGAGTAATTAGCATTTTCAAAGGACTTTTTTCCCTTATAATATGGTTTCTTTAAATATGCTTCTGTCAACCTGGCTGAGGACCACCCTGCTTGTGACTGGGTAAAGAAGGAGCAGCAAAACACTTAGGGGGTCATCTCCATGTTCTCCCCACCAATCAGTCAGCTAATTGTACATTGTACAATGTAGTAAAGCATGACTGGCTTGCAGTGTTGCTCCTTTCTCTTCCACTATAAATCCTGATCTTCAGGGAACTACTGTACAAAAGGCTAATATTAGGCTAAATATGAATATTTTATATATTTTATATCTGCCTACCCTTTGTGAATAAATCATGCATAATTAAGCGCTAAGTAACGGAGAGTCTAGTAAGGTCTAAACATGTGTCTACTAAATTAGAGCAAGATATATTTAGCTTTAAGAAATACTTCAATTGCACCTGTACTGTATGTACAACTGCCTTGTAATTATTTATTCACTTGACTTCCGCAAGATTTACCCCCCTTCATTACAGGCCAATTTTTGCGATACGGCACTGCGTTATTTTAACTGACAATTGCGCGGTTGCGTGACACTGTACCTAAATAAAATGTAAGTGTATATTAATTTGTTTACACAAACGTTATAGCATCTACAAACTATGGGATATATGTATGGTCATTGTTGTTTCTTTTTTTCATACTAGTAATGGCGGCGATCGGCGACTTATAGCGGGACTGAGATATTGTGGCGGACAGTCCCTGACACTTTTGACACTAATACAGTGATCAGTGCTAAAAATATGCACTGTCATTGTACTAATGACACTGCTGGGAAGGGGTTAAACATCAGGAGCGATCAGAGGGTTAAATGTGTGCCTAGCCAGTGTTTTTGTGTACACAGTGTGCTGCTTTCACTAGAGGAAGTAATGGATTCTAGCCCCTGCTTTGCAGAGATACATAATTAATTCCTTCCCTTCTGTCAGAACTGAGATTTACCTTGTTTACATAGGCATATCTCAGTTCTTTGTGTTTTATTGAAGATCACCGAGTGACGGAGGACATTGTGTGCATCGCACTCGCAGATCGGCTTCTGCTGTAAATTATCACAGCAGAAGCGCCAAGCTGATGGCGTGTGTGTGCCCCCTACAGATGGAAATGCAGAATCACATATACCGGTAAATATGTGATCTTGCGCACAGCAGCCACCCTGTAGCAGTAAAAGTGCTATAGGGTGGTCAGCAAGGGGTTATGACAGACACCTAAGCATGTTGACTATAATGTCAGATTCCAAAGCCTTTCGCTACATGATCTGTGCTGAAAGGGAAGGGGAATCAACCAATATGAACACCAATTACCCCTTTTATCAGAAATCACATCACCAACACTTTTGATTATGTGAGCAGCATTGGACGGAGTATGAAGCAGCAGTTATTTTAGGAAAATCAAGTATTTTAGTTTTTTTTTTTTTTGTTCTTTTACTTGAATCCCACACTTATAATGTAAAACAGATTTTCCATAGGCCTGGATAAATATTCCTGTTTCATTCATCGATACTCATGGTAATTTCCTCGTTTTAAAATAAACTTTATGATATACTGTATTATACAGAATGTATTAACCTAGAACAGAAAGGTATTAACTTACAAGATATATGAATATGTCCATCACTCCTCCAAAATCCCTTATAACAGCTGTGGGAGTAAAAAATAAGCCATCTGCCATAATCTTCAGGTTCAGTTCAATGCTCATGAATATGACAAAAACATACTCTGCAATCTGACAAAGAAGAAAGACACGATTAACAAAGTGGATATTAGGCAAAGGAAATAAAGTAAATTTAAAAAAAAGTTTTACCTGTAAAGTTGGTGTGTGCATTACTCTCCTAAAAGGGGATTCAAACATCATGGATATACAGGAACATATGGTAACTACGATCATGACCCAGTCAAGGTAGGTCACCAATCCCAATAGGTCACTGTCAAAAACCAGAACACTAGTTAGCACAAGTCTCAACTGCCCCCCCCCCCCATTCTTTATTTATCATATTTTTTTAAGGTCAGTCTAAGAAAAGTTCATTAACTTATTATGCATATCTTCCATACTAAACCTGAACAATCACAAATATCTAGTTATTGGTTTTGGGATGGGTATAATTGGTATAAAAAGCTCAGGTTGTGTTATATACAGACTTCCATTGTCAGGATGACACGTGCCTGGACTGAAATCCATGATGTCAGCAGAGAACGGACTTCAGACCGCTCTCTGCTGAAGACGGGTCACAGGAGTGCAAAACGAATTGCACTCTTGTGATCCATAGGAGAAGCCCAACCAAATGAGCTTTGGCTGGACTTCTCCTTTAAACCTGTCTCTGTAAACTTTACACTCATTGTACAAAAAGTACATGTGTTCGGCAATAGTGATCCCAACAATATCAAAATCATCTGAAACTAGATTTGTTTAGGGAGGTATTAAACATTATAAATATTAGGTGGAGGCAATGTGGTTCTTGTACTAATAAACCTAAGACTGTGTAGACAGGTCCTCCAGGTTAGCCTTGAGATATACTGTTTATGTTCCTCGGATTATACAATTTGCTATGAAATACAATAACACAAATTTACATTTTCATATGTCTTAAAATCATATGAAACAGCTTTAGAGTGGAGATTGTAAAAATTAAGACAACGAAATTCATGCTAGAAATGAATTGGTAGTCAGTACTTAGATCTTGGCCTGATTATATAACATGCGATTTGTGCACAACTTTGCCATATGAACAAATTCCCATCATGTGGTCTTATCAGAGTAATACACAGTAAAGAACCTGCCAGGGTTCTTTCTGTTATGGTGTGACTCATTAATTATATTTCTAAAGTAACATCAAATGCTCTTGCCTGATAGGAATTCCTCTGACATGGAAAGAATCCAGACAATTTCAGGCCATTACATGGATTAGGGCCACATAAGGAGAGAAATTTGCTACAAAGTAATACATCTTTACAGCAAAGTAATCTGTGCCCTTTATGGAATCCTGACAGATTACAGATGTAGAATTTTGTATAAAAGACCATTATAGGATTTGTTATTAAGAGGGGATGAAAAGGAAGATCCGTAGTGATGGACTGAACAGACTACAAAAGAAGATGAAGAAAAATAAAAGGATAATGAGTATCATTCAGGTGGAACTGAGCAATAAGCCACAAAACACAGGAGAAAAAAAAATTAAAGCATGAGATATGGTCTGCTTACAATATTGGACATTTGTTTATACCATGGGCTTCTTTTTATACAGCTAATAATTTATCCAAAAATGAATGAATATAAAAGGATTAAAGTGTTACTAAACCCAGGACCTGCATTCCCTATATCTGGTCTCCCACATTACACAAAACATGGAAATGCAATTATTTTAGTAAACATAAACTGCTAAATACCTTTTCTCTTCAGCAGTATACAAAGCTTGTAGGAGGAGTTTTCATTCTCCTCTGACTGTCCTATGAGGCTACATGACCACTGACCCTCTGTCTAGACAGTGCTGATTGGCCCTGTGCTGATCTCTAGCAAAAATACCTAACTGAGCATGTGCAGAGTACCCCCAAAGCTCTGTGTTATCAGCAGTTGGATTGTAGACAGTAAAAGAAGGGGAGGATCAGAGAAGACAGGATCAAACAGCCTGTTTACACAATGCAGAGTATTAACCCCTTAGGTTCCACAGTGAGTATACCAAGCATGCTGTACTGCAGATACAGACTGATTTTACTGTTGTGGGTTTAGTAACACTTTAAGTCTTCCTTTCTACAGCCAATTCACATTGGAAAACATGTATTTACAAGCTACACTCAGAAAACATATTTTAATTGGAATGACATACTTTGGGTGTTGGAGGGGAAGCTTAGAAATGCTGTACATTTTTTCTGAGCATCTATATCCCACACTGGGTAGATCCACCCCCTCCAATTGTAACAGTAAATCCAGAATTTTCCAGTGGTGACACCTTTTCTGTTGACAACCTTAGGATTCCCCTTGACTTTGGAAAAATGTTTTTATTTCATACTGTGAAGATGTTGGGCAGGAAGTAGTGGTAAACCACTCCAGTGAATGCACAGAGAGCAATACAACAGCAATAAAATGTGACAGTGGCCCTAACTCTTTGCCAATCTATCCAAAGTTTAAAAAAAAAAAAAAAAATTGACTTAAGCTCTACTTTGAATTATAACAATAGTGCTCAGGTAAAATACTCTATAATTGTAAACATTTTCAAGAACATATGGTGACACCTTTGATAAAATGTTGTTTCTGTGAAAGTACACCAGCTACTAGTTTGGTATCTGATGTGCACTCACCAGCTGCTTGGCAATTCTAAATAGTTTAGTCATACTTCAGAATCTAGCCACACCCTAGTCTCAGACTTCAAATGTGGATATATCTAGGTTAAGATTGTTTGGGGATATTATATGTAGCACCCCCTAGTGTTGCTAGAGTGCTAGAGTTATGTTCTTGCAGAGTGGGTAATTTATCAGGCTTGTCTAGCAGCCAAGCCTGTGTGTTTTTCTGGGTCAGGGTTGAGTGACTCAGGAAGGCTGGTATGACTCACGGGCAGCATCTCTGATACCTACCCCTACTTCTGGAAACTATCAGAAGATTCCAGAAGGATGGGCTAGGAGGGAAGGAGGAGCTGCCTGGAGTATTCTGAGGACCCTGATCAATCCCCATCAGATGGCAGGGGCAGGCCCCTTCAAATACCCAGGGTCAGCCCAGCTGGGGCAGTGGAGTTCAGGTGGAAGATAGAGTGTTAGGTTGTCTGAAGCCTTTGATAGTAACCCCCTAGTCTGGGGAGGTGAACTCAGACCCGGGCTTGGGTGTGGAAGGGACCCCCCTTTCAAGACACACGGGGGGATTCTGACCAGGAGGCCTGGGAGCAAGAAGAGGACAGCAGGAGAACACTGCCGGACAAATCTCCAGGGAAAAAGACAGCCAGGAGGACTGGTGAGTGTTACAGTCAGAGGACTAAGAGACATGCCTGAAGGGACTGGGTGCAAGCAGTCTGGGATGGATGCAGAGTTAGTCTGGTAAGACTGTGGAGTTTTAGCCAGGAGGGCTAGTGAAAGGGGCAGCTGCAGCCAGGAATAGGACAGCTAAGCACTAGGACTTCTTTTCTGCTACACTACCATAGGGGCCCGTGGTCCCTGCCTGCAAAGGGCATCTGCTACAGATCTCACTGGATCTAGGTTGGATCATCTTTTCAGTGCTATCTTGTCCTGGGAGATGTAGTTCTACAAGCGAGATTGTGCTGGAGGTAGAAGAGGAGAAGTGTATATACAGACCTTATATAGTTGTGTCCCTGACAAATTCTTTCTGTACTGATGAAGTGGGCATCCCATATAACCCTATCTCCTATCTAAGTTCAACTCCCCTAATAAAATACAAAAACAAAGCTGCAAGGACTGATTCCTGACTCCAGCGTGTGTGGAAAATTTTTGTGCCTGGCTGTTTCAGGGTGGGAGATACCCATATTCACCTCACCAGCAGCTCCTACGGGGGTAGCACTACATTTGCTTCCTGGTTGTGAATTGAAAGTGGGTATCAGAATGTTATACAAATTCACCCAAGTCTGTAACATGTTACAGCTAAGAGGACACAAAGGACTCATCTCTACATAATAAAAGTTCTATACATGTCTTTCTATTCCTTGCGCATTTTATATGCAATTTTATCTGTGTTGTTCTTATTATGTACGGCATATCCTGATTAATTGTTGTTCTTATTGTTTCTCTTGAAATTCATTCATTTTATATGTTAAGGATGTAATGCTATATTGTTGTATATTGCTATATATATGTATATTGTTTTGGCTATGCATTTTGGCCTGGGTAGATATGCTACAGAAAATTAATATAAGACATTGGCCTAGTCATATTATGCCAGTAGAGGCCATGTGATATTTAACTACTTAAATTCTGGGCACTTTTACCCCCTCTCTGCCCGGGCCTATTTTCAGCTTTCACCGCTGTCACACTTTGAATGACAATTGCGTGGTCATGCAACACTGTATTCAAATTAAATTTGTATAATTTTTTTTCACACAAATGGAACTTTCTTTTTGCTAAATAAACAAAAAAAGGCAGAAAACTTTGAAGAAAAAAATGCATTTTTCTAAACTCCTGTTATAAAATTATACAAATAAATACTCTTTCTTCATAAATTTAGGTCAAAATGTATTCTGCTACATTTCTTTGGTAAAAATAACCCAAATCAGTATATATTATTTAGTCTGTAGAAAAGTTATAGAGTCCACAAACTATGGTATATACAGTATCTCTGAAAATCTATCAATCAATGTACTGACTGACTGACTGAATGATTAATGTTCTTTAACCACATCAATACTGGGCACTTTCGCCCCCTTCCTTCCCAGAACAATTTTCAGCTTTCAGCGCTCTTGCATTTTCAGTGACAATTGTGTGGTCATGCTACGCTGTACTCAAATTACATTTTTATAATTTCGCTCGCACAAATAGAGCTTTATTTTGGTGGTATTTATTCACGACTATATATTTTCTTTATTCAATTTGTGTGTAACTTTTTCACATGCCGCCAAGGGTGGCACAACCAGTTATTAGGTTTAGGGGGCAATTACTTTTTCACATAAAGCTAGGCAGGTTTGGACAGCTTTTTTGCCTTAATAAATTAAACCATCAGCATTTTGTATTTACTCAGGTTATCTTTGTGTACAATATTTCTTTGGATTATCTGAGTCATTTAAGTGTGACAAATATGCAAAAAAAAATCAGAAAGGGGGCAAGTACCTTTTCACACAACTGTGTATGTATATATATATATATATATATATATATATATATATATATATATATATATATATATATATATATATATATATATATATATATATATATATATATATATATATATATATATATATGTGTGTGTGTGTGTGTGTGTGTGTGTGTGTTTTGTTACCTAATCACAAAAACAAACAAAAAAATTGTCATGTTTATAGAAAATCCAGACCCAAGGAATATAATAAAATCTTATACAAACACACAGTGGCTACTTTCTGTGTACTAGCTAAACAGGGAATTGCATGGCTGCAATGTGTGTAATCTAAGCTGATTTGACCATGAAAAAGTTGTTCATTCCATATGTGATAGTTGCAGCATCTCAGAAACTGATGACAGCCTGGGAATTTTATGTAATACAATTTCTAGATTTTACAGAAAATGGGAAAAAACACCTTGTTAATGGGATATATTACAGGAGAATCGACAAGCTTGTTCAAGCTGACAGAAAGAGCTTAAATAATCAGTTTGTGGTAGAGTCAGAATTTGGCCTGCAATGGGGCTTTTAAAGGATTAGAGATTGTTCATTTAGCAAAGAGAATGTTCATAAATAAGTTGATATGTGTTCACTTTGAATACCCAAATGTGTGCAAGAGAAAAAAAAAACAGGATTCTTGCTAACGCACAACACATTTTCAAAGCAATTGCAGCTTTACAGTATTACACTAACATTCACTTTGCACAGTGAACATACACTTAGCAATAATCTATGGATCTATCCGATCTTCTGTCAATTCTGGGTGGTGGTAGATATTAGAACCTTAAAATCAATCAAGCATAGTTTGAATTCTACATAAGTGTTGTAGGTGACTGAGTGCACCCTCTAATGGGTACTAGATAAATGCATACTAAAGTGTGTATATATATATTTATGTATCCCAAATTTACTTACTATAGCTGGTGGTATTTGGTATTTTTTACTGCTCCGGTAATAGGGTCCGTTTTAGAGCTGTAAAACAGGAAACGTGGCAAAATTTGTAAAAATAAAATCCTTGCCAAAATATACAACCCATAAATAACCTTTATGACTAATTCACTGAGCAATTTTTCTAAGATTGCTAAAACAGGATGAAAGACAAATGAACAATATTTCATGGGTAATAATGTTTTCTTTGGCTAATTTAGAAGTGAGTTCGGGACTGATGCCAGATCTCTACTGTGCATCATGGACAAATTGCATAATATTGTGGATCAGGTAACCATATTTGAATTTGGACATGACTAAGTTCTCATGGGGCTAAGCAGGAATTTCTTAATGTTTTAAGAGATAGTTTAAGCAATAGAAATGCTGAACAATAAATGATAAACAACAATAAACATTGTATTTTTATTTTAAATGACTATTCTGTTTTCAACAGTATAGCAAGAAAAATGGCCAATATTTCAAGTTCTAAAGAATCAAACCATCCTGCGGAATAAGTGTTGTATCAGAGATTAAAAAAAAGGTCAAAATAGAGTCTTTTATATCTTCTAACCTTATTCAACTTATACTTGACACAATGAGAGCCATTTGTGAAGCAAATTGGCTAGATTAAACAAAAATCAGGCTAGCTGTCAGTCAGCAAAGTCTATGTAACCCATTGGAGAGATTTTGTTCACTTCACATCTTGCTGTTGTAAGTTTTGGTGGTGTTTTACTGTGCCATTCTTTTAGACTCACAGGTGATAATCGGTACATCATTAGAGGCATAATAAACCTATTCCTGCTTCTGATTATGATTTATATTGATGGTTTCATTGGTATGTGTCAGGAACAGGAAGAGTTGCCTAGTAGTAGTTTACACCATCACTAAAATTATTGCTGCATGAACTGGATCACCTGCAAGGCAATCAAGCCAGACACCTTAAGCCCAGCAAGTGTCCAGAAAGCCCACCTATAACCTCCACAGGCGTAGTTGCTGACAACTGGAGTTTTCAATTACTGGAAGCAGAGAATATAAGCATCTTTCTTTCTGTTCAGCACACCAGTCACTATAATATTTCTATGATGCAACAGAAAAGTACAGGTTCCTCATTCAGTATAAATCCAATCTTTATTAGCCTTTGAGTCACATATGAAAGCCACCATAGCCCACAGCTGTTTCACACATTGACCGTGTGTTTGGCTGATAGCTACAGCCCCTATAAACACCCTGATATTATTATTATACAAGATTTATATAGCGCCAACAGTTTGCGGAGCGCTTTACAACATGAGGGCAGACATTACACTTACAATACAAATCAATACAGGAGGGATCAGAGGGGCCTGCTCATTAGAGATTACAATCTAGAGGGTAGGGTCAAGTGGAAACAAAAGGTAATAACTGTGGGGGATGAGCTGATGGAGAAAATTAAAATACAGTTGTTAGGTGTGGGTAGGGTAGGCTTCTCTGAAGAGAAGGGTTTTCAGGGATCGTCTAAAAGCTAATAAAGTAGGAGATAAGTGGACAGATTGGGGAGGGACATTCCATAGGATTTGATAGGCTGTGGAAAAGTCCTGGAGGCGAGCATGGGAGGAGGTGACAAGGGAGCTAGAGAGCAGGAGGTCTTGAGAGGAACAAAGAGAACGAGTAGGTTGGTATTTAGAGACTAGGCTAGTGATCTAGCTGGGGGCGAAATTGTGGATGGCTTTGTACATAGTTGTTAGTATTTTGAATTTAATTCTTTGGCCGAGTGGAAGCCAGTGGAGGGATTGACAGAGAGGAGTGGCAGACACAGAGTGATTGGTAAGGTGGATGAGTCTGGCAGCAGAATTCATGGTGGATTAAAGAGGTGATAGACTATGTAGAGGTAAGCCAATGAGAAGGGAGTTGCAGTAGTCGAGGTGAGAGATGACCAGCGAGTAAATTAAGAGATGGAGATGTTACGGAGTTTGAGGCGGCAGGATTTGGACAGTGATTGGATGTGTTGCTTGAAGGACTACACCTAGAACCTTGGTATGTGGGGATGGGCTTATAGTTGTGCCATCGATTTTGACAGAGAGATCAGGGGAAGGGGCATATAGGGGAGGAAAAATTATAAGTTCGGTTTTGGATAGATTGAGTTTGAGGAAGTGGTGTGACATCCAGAGTGATATATCTGATAGATTAGTGATACGTGAGGAGACAGAGGGAGTGAGCTGAGGGGTAGAGAAATAGATTTGGGTGTCGTCAGCGTAGAGGTGGTATTGAAAGCCATGGGAGGCTATCAGTTGACCCAGGGAGGAGGTGTAGATTGAAAATAGGAGTGGTCCAACCTTGTGGGACCCTAACAGAAAAAGGAAGAGGAGAGGAGGAAGTAGAGTTGTAAGAAACGCTAAAGGTGTGGTTGGATAAGTAGGAAGAGAACCAGTGAAGAGTACAATCACGGAGACCAAAGGCGTGGAGTTGTTTGAGGAGGAGGGGGTTGTCAACCGTATCAAAGGCAGCAGAGAGGTCCAGGAGTAGGAGTACAGAATAGTGTCGATTAGTTTTGGCAGTTAGCAGATCGTTTGTTAGTTTTAGGAGAGCAGTTTCTGTGGAGTGTTGAGTACGAAATCCAGACTGAAGGGGATCAAGAAGGCTATTATCAGCGAGGTGGACGCTCATTCGGTTGTAGACCAGACGTTCGAGGAGTTTGGATAAGAAGGGGAGCAAGGAGATGGGGTGTAGGTTGTTAAGATTGGATGGGTCCAGTGAGGGCTTTTTAAATATGGGTCTGACAAGTGCATGTTTTAGAGAGTTGAGGAAGATGCCAGAAGGGAGGGAGAGATTGAAGATGTGGGTTAGAGAGTGTAGCATAGAGCCAGAGGGTGAACGTAGTATTTGTGAGGGAACAGGATCTAGAGGGCAGGTGGTAAGATGGACATTACCAAGTAGTTTAGAAACCTCATCTATAGTGGTGGGGTTGAAAGAGGGAAGTAATGATTGTGCCTGTGGGCATGAAGTGTAAAGCATGGAGGGTATCGGAACAGTAGAGATCTCCGCACAAATTGTATTAATCTTCTGTTTGAAGTGATTGGCGATCTCCTGTGCAGTGAGTGAGTTGGCGGGTGAAGGTGGTGGAGGACGAAGTAGAGAGTTGAAGCTAGAGAAGAGTTGACTGGGACAGGATGATAAGTTGCTAATGAGAGCGATAAAATAGGTCTGCTTGGCAGAGAGGAGGCTGGAATTGTTGGAGGGCAGATTTATATTGGTTGAAATCTCTCTGAGACTTCAGAGTCCAGGACTACACCTAGAACCTTGGCATGTGGGGATGGGCTTATAGTTGTGCCATTGATTTTGACAGAGAGAACAGGGGAAGGGGCATATGGGGGAGGAAAAATTTAGTCTTACGCCACAGGCGCTCATGAGCACGAGTATGTTTTTTCAGACTTCTAGTATCATCTGTTTGCCAAGGTTGAAGGGGTCGTAGGCCTGATTCTGTGTGTAGTGAGGGGGGCCAGTGAGTCCAGTGAGGCTAGAAGGGAAGCGTTGTAGACAGAAGTGGCTAGGTTGGTGCAGGATAGGGGTGAGATTTTGTCGTAGAGGTTGTCGATAGAGTAGAGAAGAGAAGGTTTGAGATGACGTAGGTTTCTGCAGGTAACTTTTAGGCGGTTGGAGGGAGAGGAGGTGGAGGAGAGGAAGAGAGTGAAACTAATAAGGTGGTGATCAGAGAAAGGGAAATAGATAGTTAGAGAGGTTGCATGGAGTGCAAAGGTGAGAGAAAACGAGGTCAAGGGTATTGCCTTCGGAGTAAGTAGGAGCATGTATCCACTGCTTCAGGTCAAAGGAGGATGTTAGGCTGAGAAGTTTGGAAGGGACAGGAGTGTAAGTATTAATAGGGATGTTGAAGTCCCCGAGAATGATTGTGGGGATTTCAGAGGAAAGAAAGTAGGGTAGCCAGAAGACGCAGTGTTAAGTATTAACTATGTCAATCAATGGAGCGGGCAGTGAAGGTCCAAAGGGCACCACATCCCACATATGTAAGTATCAAAATATTGAAGTAAAGCAAGACTTTTAAGGTGCCAGAAACCACTATTTCACACGATAGGTAAGATTCAATAAAGCACAGATTTTATTTCATATCAAGTTAAGGATGCAGGATGAGATTTTTAAGGTGCAAATAATATATTACACAGTCACTGCTAAAAGTTATATATAAATTTTAATTGCAAAATAGTCTGGAATGGATATCGTTCCTTGATGTGGAAATCTTTGTAAACGATGAAGGTGTCCTATGTTTTATCAAAAACACAGTTGACAGAGGAGAGGATCTGAGCCTGTGACGTTGCGCAGCCACGGTGGTGAGTGAGCGGACGCTCTCAATACATGTAACAAGCTAATTTTGTAGTGTCTTTTAGTGGGGTTTTAAATAAAAAGTTTTATAGCAGAGAGCACTATGTCGGCTGTGTTTTTGATTACATGATACATGAGTCCCTTGAAGTGGAGGAACAGCGGAATAATCTCGGAGATCAAACCCCTATCTGTGAGGGATACATTGGGTGGAGTGGAGATCGTGAAAGGGATGAATTGAACAGCTGAGTCCTGAGAGAATAAAAAGATGTTTGGAGAGTGAAAATAATGAGTTGAGTCTTCTTGACTCATCCTTGAGGTGAGCAGATTAAATTGCTGGTGGTGGTTTGCACAAGCAATAAGAATTATTGAGAAGCATGGTGATATGATAATAACACTGGAGCACTACTATCAAGATTGATATTGATTTATGGGACATTTATTATGATTTTTTTTATGAATTTGAATTTTATTGCATGTATACATAGCACTAAGTATAACATTGAATTATCACTGTAGTAGCTCTGCACTGTGTGTATGTTTGTGTCTTTTGGTACACATACACATATATACAGTGCTGTATTTTTGCCTAGGCCGACAAGGCCCAGGCCTAGGGCGGCACTTGGCAGGGGGGCGGCGCCGCCGCCCCCCAGCCTGATCGCACATTTGTCCAGCACAGCAGAACCTAGATGACAGGCAGCATTGCCAGGACTACGGAATGCGGAAGGGATCAGAAGCTCTAGGCGTAACAATTGAAAGAGGAGGAGGATGGAACAGTAGTTGCAGTGTTACTAAGAATGCTTTTCAATGGGGTGGGAAGGAGGAGCGGAGTGATTTAGCAATGGTGCCCTGTGAAGTCACACTGCTCCTGCATAGGTCCTGCCCACATAGCATCATGCCCCACTTTTCTGGCAGAAAGTGGGGCACCCCAGCCGCAGCACAAATTTAAAAAGGGGAGCACCTGCCTGAAACTGTAAGACCTATATTAAAGTGGAAGTTTAGTCCTGAGTTTTAACATGCGCGGACAGGCAGGGATTTTAATGCAGAAGAGACATGCTTCATCTATTCTGCATTAAAGTTACTTACCTGCCTGTTCATTGCTGTACAGTGCGCCATGCACTGGGGGCCCCTTGCCCGCATACCCCCACAACCTCCAGCCAGGGTTGTGGGGAAGAGACCCTTGACCCTTTATTTTTTTTTCAATAGCCGGGTGTCAGCAATTGCAACCACGAGTCAATTTAAATGTGATTTGACACTTTATTTTTCTTTAGAAATTTCATTTTTGCTGCAGCTTGTTCTAGATATGCTACAGATGCGCCACTTTACAGGTAGACCAGGGAGACTCCCCAGGCACTATATTTAAAGGAATTTTTATTTTTTATTGTTGCTATTTAAGCATCATTAAAATCACTGCTCCTTAACCACTTAAGCCCCGGACCAATTTGCAGCCAAAGGACCAGGCCCCTTTTTGCGATTCGGCACTGCGTCGCTTTAACTGACAATTGGGCGGTCGTGCGACGTGGCTCCCAAACAAAATTGGCGTCCTTTTTTCCCCCACAAATAGAGCTTTCTTTTGGTGGTATTTGATCACTTCACCGTTTTTTTTTGTTTTTTTTTGCGCTATAAACAAAAATAGAGCGACGATTGTGAAAAAAATTCTACATTTTCACTTTTTGCTATAATAAATATCCCCAAAAATATATAAAAAAACATTTTTTCCCTCAGTTTAGGCCGATACATATTCTTCTACATATTTTTTATTAAAAAAAAAAAATCGCAATTAGCGATTATTGATTAACTATTGCGCAAAAGTTATAGCGTTTACAAAATAGCGGATAGTTTTATAGCATTTTTATTAATATATATTTTTTCCTGGTAATGGCGGCAATCAGCGACTTTTATTGTGACTGCGACATTATGGCAGACAAATCGGACATTTTTTACCAATTTTTGGGACCATTGTCATTTATACAGCAATCAGTGCTATTTAAATGCACTGATTACTGTGTAAATGACACTGGCAGTGAAGGAGTTAACCACTAGGGGGCGGGGAGGGGTTACGTGAGCCCTGTGTGTGTTTTCTAACTGTCTGGGGGTGTGGCTTGGCGTGTGACATCACTGATCGTCTTTCCCTATGACAGGGAACAGACGATCGATGACAGTGTCACTAGGAAGCACAGGGAGAGGTTTGTTTATACATAACTCTCCCCGTTCTTCAGCAATGTGACCTGATCGCGGGACACCAGCGGTGATCGGGTCCGCTGGTCCCGCGGCCGCGGTCACGGAGCTCAGGACTGGGCACTTTAGATTTTTCCTGTTCGGCTCCCTTAGACTTCAGTGGGGTTCGCTGTTCGGGTTACTGTATAACTTTTTCCCTGTTTTGGAGGTCTGCTGTGAACCGAACAGGGGGTTGTTCGGCCCATCTCTACTACTGTTTATCATTATTGGGATACACAAAGAAGAAGAGTAAGCATATGTGTGGAGGGTCAGCTCAGAGAGGTTTCAGTGGCAACTATGTACTGTAAGAGAGTTTCCCCTCACTGCGGAGCGATTTCCTCTCATTTCCCGTTGCATCTCTGACAAAAGAAACCTTTCCTGTCATATCATCAGGAGAGGACGTGAAGGCAAATCATACTAATGGGACAAAAAGAAAAAAAAGAAAAAAAAAAGTCCTAACCTTTCCTTCCTTCCTTGCAAATCAGCCGTGAACAAATGAGAAAAGTGGGCTTGGGCAAAGTGCAGTTGCAGAATTCCTATTGTAAATGCTATATTTGCAACTGACTGTCTCACTGGCTGGAGATTGAGGTTGCTTGAGCTCTTTAAGGACTGCTGAGATAAGCTTAGTTACAGGTCTGACCTGCACACACATTTGCGTCAAGACATAGGAACAGTCACTAAAAAGTACAGAGGTATAGCATTAATGAAATATTTTAAGATGAAAGCTCAAAATTATGAAAAGATCTCTTATCTGTGAAACACCAACCCCTATATGAGATGATTAAAGCAAAACAATTTTTTTTTTTACATTTCTCAAGAGATATCAGCAGGTTTAATAGAGAGAATTGATGAAACATTTTGCAATATTAGAATGTAGTAGTTGTATAAGTCCTGTTATTGGGTGCAACATTAGGCTATTGTGTTTATAAAATAAGAAAATAAGACAAGCGCACGATTCTACCCAAGATAGACAGACTAATGAGATGGATAAACACTTCTTATCTGCCAGTCACAACATTCAATACTTTTACCTAGAAAGGAAAGAAGTGAAAAATGCCACAAACCCAACACAAAGATAATATTATTAAGAATGATAACAGTACAAGGAAATTAAAGGCATGAGAATGATAGAAAAAATAAAATGAAAGAGGACAAAAGACAGAAAAGTTTGGAAAACACTGAGGCTGGGTTCACACTATATGCGGCACGGCTCGCAGCGGGGGATCTGGTGCGTTCCCGTTCACCGTTTCAGGTCCGAATTAGGTCCAAATTTTTGCCTGAATTTGGACCTGAAACAGAGCCAAAGATGCACAGGACCCTCCTGCAGTGCGCTCTGCGGCCTCCCCGAAGATGTGTGAACTGGCTCCATTGAGAGCCGATCACACTCTCTTGTCATGCGAATTGGATTGCACTGTATAAAAAAAAGGACGTCAATTTTGTTTGGGTGCAACGTCGCACGTGCAATTCTTAGTTAAAGCGACGCAGTGCCGTATCACAAACAGTGCTCTGGTCAGGAAGGCTGTAAATTCTTCCTGGCTGAAGTGGTTAAGTCAAGCCTGGAAAAATCTCAACTATGAGCAAGATTTAAAAACCTAGGAGTCAGCATTATGCACGCAGGACTTAGCTTTTGTCTGTCTTATGCAGCTTCAGGTGAAGGGGGGATGACAGCTCTTTTAAACACATAGGTGTGCACAGCCTATTGCATTCGTTTCTGACTAATTAGGTGCCCTCTAATATGTTCTGTACATTTATTGTTTGATCAGCACTTTTATCCAGCCACAGGCTCCCACAGCAGAGCAAAAGAGAGATAGCAATGGTCATCAGTCAGCTCACATATTTAAAGGCCTGTGCACAGCTGAGACTAATAAAAAGGTTTGGCTACTAGATAAGATGTGGGCCTATGAATTGAGGCCTTTTTCCACCCATAGCCCTACAAATCCTTTGGGCTTTGTTTGTTTGGTTTCTCCATGTCAATTATCGGTTATCGGCTATGGAACCTCTCACTATGTGTAGGCGAGAAATGTAGATCAGTGGTCATCAACCCTGTCCTTAGGGCCCACTAACAGGCCAGGTTTTAAGTATTACCTTGGGGAGATGTAGACTAGAATATTGCAGCAAATGATATATATCACCTGTGATGTATTTTAGTTATCTTGCAAACCTGGCCTGTTAGTGGGCCCTGAGGACAGGGTTGATGACCACTGATGTAGATGACACATATACACCATTACCAATCCTGCAAGCCAAATTAGTCACACTATATACACACACACACATTACAAAACATACTAGCTTTTTGTATGGCTTCATAAGCACCTCTTGACCTTTTAAAAAGTCAGGTTGGGGCTATAAATCTGCCATTATTCAAAAGCTATTAGTCCTGAAGTATCTCTGCATAGCTGCATAGCTGAAAAGGTTACAGAACAAGTAGCATATTAAAATCTGGGTGTTCCATTTATGGACATTCTTCCCTAGAAATAAATGTCATTGATTTGGTCAGCAAATACACATCTAAGCAGGGTATCTCGTCAGTAGTTATATTTTTCTAGCATAAATGTTTTGTGCGATGTGTGATTGTAAGGTTAAACATTTGGTACCTCTCCGTTTTTCTTCACAATATTTAACACGACTAACAGCCTTAATACGTATAAACCAAAGGAGGGGGAAATGTCCCTTTAAAGTAATATGGTGTATGCAGTGAAATTGCTAATTATGATCATGATATATTGAGACTTCATGCAGTACTGAACCTTAACAGATATATACAGTAACCACAGACGAAAAAATGGGTAGGTATAATTGGGTAATGGGTAAAAACACTTTCACTAATTGAATAAAACAAACGTTCATAGATTTCATAAGGAAATATTTAAAAGTCACACATTTAATTAAGTAACTTAGCAGGAACTATGTGGAAAGATAAGCAAAGTCTGAGGCTAGAATATATATATGTAATATATATGTAATATATATATATATATGAGGAGATAAATCTGGCAGCGTATAATTTGCCAAGGCTTTGTACTCTAGAGAACAGAATTATTTTGCCATAGTTTAATCTTATTGAACCAGTAAATTATGTAATTGTAAGCTCAGAGATTCTCTCCAGGATCTCTCAGGGGAGAGGAGACAGATCGTGTGTTCATACCAAATATGAACACCGATCGCTCTCCTTCTCTAGTCAGTCCCATCCCCCCCACAGTTAGAAAACACTCTAGGGAACACAGTTAACCCCTTGATCGCCCCCTAGTGTTAACCCCGTTCCATGCCAATGACATTTATATAGTAATCGGTGCATTTTTATAGCACTGATCGCTGTATAATTGTCAATGGTCCCAAAAATGTGTCTAAAGTCTCCAATTTGTCTGCCACAATATCGCAGTCCTGATAAAAATCGCAGATCACCGCCATTACTAGTAAAAAAAATAATAATAATAAAAATGCCATAAATCCATTCCTTATTTTGCAGATGCTATAACCTTTACACAAACCAATCAATATATGCTTATTGCAATTCACCAAAAATATGTAGAAAAATACATATCTGCCTAAACTGAGGAAAAAATGTGTGTTAAAAAAAAAAAAAAAATTGGGATATATATTATAGCAAAAAGTGAAAGATAGTGTGTTTTTTTCAAAATTGTCGCTCTTCTTTTGTTTATAGCGCAAAAACTGCAGAGGTGATCAAATACCACCAAAATAAAGCTCTATTTGTGGTAAAAAAAGGACATCAATTTTGTTTGGGTACAGCATTGCACGATCGCGCAATTGTCAGTTAAATCGATGCAGTGACGTATCGCAAAAATTGGCCTGGTCATTGAGCGGCCAAATCTTCCCGGGCTGAAGTGGTTAAAGCATGTTGTAATGCACAGAGCTTGTGCTGTGTCATTTGGACCCCTGTAACACCTGCACTACCTGGCTGATCCTGCCTGACTACTGTATACCCTCCCCCCTGTAAACTGACCACGGTATATCATGGCTGCTGAGCCCTGAAACCGTGGTCAGTTTATGTGCCTCCATCATCATCCGCAGCCCTGCTCTTTCTCCTCTGTGTTCTCCCCCCTCCCTCCCTGCCTGTCATCTCCGTGTCCGTGACACTTTACTCCCCACCCCCCACTTCTCCTGCATCTCAAATTATGCTTAAAATTACATAATCCTCTCTATGTATTAATGTAATGTGCCCCGTGTATATGCCTTATAAAAAGAATGCTGCAATATACCTGTTTCAGAGCGCTGGTCAGCGGTCACATGATCCGCTGTCTCTTTCCTCTCTCGCATGACAGCTGCAGTGGGCGGGCAACCTCTCTCCTCCTCCCCTCGTGGCTGACATCAGCAGGGGATCCTAGGCCACGCCCACTGCAGCTGTCAGGCAGAGAGGCGGCGGATCATGTGACCCACAGAGAGGATTATGTAATTTTTATTTTACTTGGTATTTGCATACCAGGAAGATCTCTATTGTCCTCAAAATATTTAAGCATATTGCTATTTTTTTTTACCTATATATATATATGGATAATTATCTTTTTGGTACCTCTCTGTTTTTCTTCACAAAATGTAATAAGTATAAACCAAAGGAGGGGGAAAGGTTCCTTTTATAATATGGTAATATGGTGTATGCAGTGAAATTGCTAATTATGATCATGATATATTGAGACTTCATGCAGTACTGAATCTTAACAGATATATACAGTAACCACAGACAGTAAACGGGGTAGGTATAATGGGTAAAAACACTTTCACTAATTGAAAAGAATAAAAGTTCATAGATTTCATAAGGAAATATTTAAAATTCACACATGTAGTTAAGTAACTTAGCAGGAACTATGTGGAAAGATAAGCAAAGTCTGAGGCTAGAATATAGATACAGTATATATATATATATATATATATATACATATATATATATATATATATATATATATATATATATATATATATATATATACATATATATATATATATATATATATATATATATATATATATATATATATGAGGAGATAAATCTGCCATCTTATAATTTGCCAGGCCTTTGTACTCTAGAGAACAGAATTATCTTGCCATAGTTTAATCTTATAGAACCAGTAAATTATGTAATTGTAAGCTCAGAGATGGTTACTTACATTTATCACCTTTGCCACCTATTTGTTTTGTTTTGTTTTTTTAAGTTTACATTTTTTATTCAGATATAAAAAATATAACACGTTTCTTGTTACATTATCATTTTTTTAGTCGAATATAGAACATGTATAAACAGAATATGTAGGCATAAAGGTAACAAACAGTTCAATCATGAAATAATTACTTGATGATAGATCACCTATTTGGTTTTATGCACCGTTGGGGTTCCCTGAGATGTCTCACTGTGGATAACATTTTCCCCACCCCTATACATTTTTACCCAACAAACTTTTCACAACTGTTTAAAATGACAAAGATGTAATGACCAAACATATTAGCTAAGAGAAACTTTTGAAACAAATGTATAAATATAAGAAATTTGAACCTCATATATAGTGATTTAAAATTACTTCTTTAAAAAAAAGAGATAAATTACTAATTACTTTTTACTATAGTGTCTTTTCTTCCATTTTAAACTCTCCCTCCTCTCCCTCCCAAAAAGTTCCCACTAAAGAGTTCATACACTGTGTAGAACTACAAACATCACAAAATCCTCACTGGTGCTTTGAGGAATCAGAAATCAAGAAAGACTCGTCAGGACAGGGTAGCATTAAGAACAATGAAGACAAGTGGTAGTTGGGCCACATTTTTGGCATACAGTCATTTATCCAAGCTGGACAAATGACCTAATTCTAGAAAACTGGAGAGGCAATCTAAGTTACATTTTAGAGAATTTTAATTCACCTAAATCATGCAAGACAATGTAGGGTTGTCTGTGATACGATTGAGCATTGGAGAACCAGAACCCTTTTAGATTTAACAGTCAATAGACATGAAATCCCTGAGGCTGTTTTCCTTAATGCAAGTTCAAAATAATTTCTCTCTTTCTCATATGGTATTATTATACAGGATTTATATAGTGCCAACCATTTGCCAACCATTTGCTACAACATGAGGGCAGCCAGTACAGTTGCAATACAATTCATACAGGAGGAATCAGAGGGCCCTGCTCGTTAGAGCTTACAATCTAGAAGGGAGGGTTAAGTGAACTAAAAAGTAATAACTGTGGGGGCTGAGCATATGGAGGACATAAACATAAAGTTGTTAGGTGTGGGTAGGATAGGCTTCTCTGAACAGGAGGGTTTTCAGGGATCATCTAAAAGCTAATAGAATAGGAGCTCATCGGACAGATTGGGGTAACGAGTTCCATAGGATTGGACAGATTCTGGAAAAGTCCTGGAGGCGAGCATGGGAGGAGGTGACGAAGGAGCTAGAGAGCAGAGACTAGGCAAGTGATATAGCTGGGGGTGAGTTGTGGATGGCTTTGTAAGTAGTTGCCAGTATTTTGAATCTAATTTGTTGGGTGAGCGGAAGCCGGTGGATGGATTGACAGAGGTGTACCAGATACTGAGTGGTTAGAAAGGTGGATGAGTCTTGCAGCAGCATTCATGATGGACTGAAGGGGGGATAGCCAATGTAGAGGAAAGCCAATGAAAAGGGAGTTGCAGTAGTCGAGGCGAGAGATGACCAGAAAGTGAATTAAGGGCTTTGTTGTGTCATTGGTTAGAAAGGGGCGTATTTTGGAGATGTTGCAGAGGTTGAGGCGGCAAGATTTGGACAGTGATTGGACATAGGGCTTAAAAGAGAGTTCAGAGTCCAGGACTACACCTAGGACCTTGGCATGCAGGATGGGGTTATAGTTGTGCCATCGATTTTGATAGAGAGATCAAGGGAGGGGGCATGTAGGGGAGGAAAAATTATAAGTTCAGTTTTGGATAGATTGAATTTGAGGAAGTGGTGTGACATCCAGACTGATATATCTGTTAGTAAATTAGTGATACGTGAGGAGACGGAGAGAGTGAGCTGAGGGGTAGAGAAATAGATTTGGGTGTTGTCAGCATAGAGATGGTATTGGAAGCCATGGGAGGCTATCAGCTGACCCAGGTAGGTGAGCTCCCTTACCACGCGACATACTCCACTTACTCTAGAGGGGTTAGTGTCCTGGTGCACAGGTCGCTTCCATTTCAGCTCGCTGGGTCCACGGGGGAGAGGCTGTGGAGACTGTCCAAATATTGGATAATGGACCAGACTATTCAGGAAGCTTTGCCGAAGGGTTTGTGTCAGAACTGGTTAACCAACTCTGAGTCCACCACCTCCACAGTTGTTCAGGATGCCTTTAATACCTAGCTCTGGGGGGAGTACATGGCATGAATTCCTGTGGCTTGGAGGGCTTCTGTGCAATCTCTTGAGGAGTTAGAGAGGGATGTCCAACAAAAGGAGGCCACATATTTGGGGAACCCAGATCAGACTAGCTGGGGCCTGGCAGCACACTCTGAGGGAAGTATATTTGCTTTGGGCTGAGCTGACCCCGAAATCTCTGTTGTACAAAGCTCAGAGAGTTTTTGAACATGGCAACAAGAATGGCAAGTCATTGGCATGGCTGGCTAAGGGTCAGTTCTCTGCCATCCATATTAGTGGGATTAGAGATGCTGACGGGGAATTGTTAAGGTTGCCTGCTTGTATTAACAATAGATTCTTCCAATACTACAAATCCTTATAGACCATATATAATATATATTGAGTGGCCTATACCACTTTAGAGTGCTTACCTTGACAAGATTTACTTCTCTACACTCTACCATGATGTTAGCTCCAGTCTTGACCAGGATGTTACCCTTGAGGAAGTGCAGGAAGCCATAGCTTGACATCAACCTGGGAAAACCCCGGGGGTGGATGGTATCCCTGCAGAATACTACTCCCTGTATCAGGACTGTGCCTCTTATAGGCCAATTTCTTTAATTAACCTGGACGCCAAGATTTTGGTTAAAATTCTGGCTAACCACCTATCTAGGTCCTTGAGGATGTTATCTATGCAGACCAGACTGGTTTCATGCCTGGGAAGAGCACTGACATCAACCTTCGATGTCTATTTCTGAATCATTTGACCACCCATGCTAATAGCGGACATAGACTCATCACCTTCCTGGATGCCAAAAAGGCGTTTGACTTGGTGGAGTGGGACTTCCTGTGGGAGGTGATGCATAAATTTGGATTTGGACCCAAATTCCTCCAGTGGTTGCGTATGCTATACCGAGCTCCCAAGGTCCATATTCGTACCAAATGACAGACTCTGAGACCTTACTGTTGCAGAGAGGCATTGGGCAGGAATTTCCCCTATCCCCCTCCCTTTTTCACCTTGGCACTTAAACCCTTGGCCATTTTGATTAAGGGATCCTGTCTTGTCAAGAGGTTGTGGGTGAGCCCTTTGGAGGAAAGAATTTCACTCTATGCAGATGATGCCCTCCTCTATCTCCGTTACGCTAATTCCTCCTTACAGGCTGCACTTGATATTTTTGACGAGTTTGGACGTTGTTGGGGATCCGAATCAACTGGTTAAAATTTACTTTTTTCCCTTTAGACCCCTGGGCACAAGAGACCACAATGAACACCCCATTGAAGTGGATTGACCAGTTTAAGTACTTGAGTAGCCATTGAGGTTTCATGACCTTAAATTGTGTCTGCTACTGCTTTAACTTTATGAAAAATGTGCCCCCTGGGCTACTCTGCCATTGAATCTCAAGGGGCGTATCAACCTTCTAAAAAAATGTTTTCTCCCTAAATAAATGTATGTCTTTTGCAAATGACAAACCTGAATACCTAAAACTTTCTTTAGGGAGGTTGATCCATATGTAGGAAAATGTATATGGAGGTGCCCTCCCTCAGTTGGCTAAGTCCACTTTACATCTTCCAGTGCGGTGTGGAGATCTGGCCTACTACTGGGTGGCTATTTTTGTTACCGCCCGCTGGTGGTTTATGCACTCCTGGGCCAATGCCACAGTTTGCTTAGAAGCAGCCATGCTGGGGTCACTTCAGGAGCTTGGTAACCTGGTATATAGGGGCCCTGGGGCATATTTCGGTCTCCCACACCCCACTAGCAGGACACTCAGGTTTTGGACAGTGGCTAGGAAGAGATTTCTACGACCCAATTGTTGGTCACCATACTGCCCACTCTGGGGAAACCTCAACCATCATTTTCATCTTCTGCCTGATCCTCAGCCTTGAGCCTGTTTTGGTGTTAAAATATCTGTGGGATGTTATTTCGGTGGGTTCCTGCACGTTTCTGACCTTAGGGTGACATTTAGACTACCCAGATGGATGTACTTTTGCTATTTTTAAATACGCCACACAGCCCGAGCCCAATTCCCTGATCTCCGAGCCTAGTTAGGGACCCTATTGAGGATCTCCTTGCACAGGAGTCCCTATCTAATCCTCTGTGTTCTCTTTACTTGGCCATGCTTAGTGTGGGTTCCCCTAAGATGGAAAGGCTGTGGAAAATGTTAAAGGCAGACTGTCCTGACCTTGATAGGGAAGACTGGGAGGACTGTTTTGAGGATAGCATCAAACTACTGGATATATGGGATAAATTTATTCAGACAAAATTCTTGTGTGTACTTGTGTTAGGCCATGTGGGCATTAAGTTGTTGATACTGTCATTGTGTGTTCTGCCTTAATTGCATTCTTTTTTGCAGATTTTTGTACCAATGTTTTCAATAAAGGAACATTCTGTTTGTAAAAAAAAATAAAAATGCTGCCAACTGCACTTTGCCTTCGTATCATTTCCTGCTTCTTGCATTATTTGGACTCTTTTGAAAAATAAATACAAAGTTAAATCATTTGAGCCTTGGGTAGCTCTGTAATATATACTTCAAGTTCCTCCTGGATGATATACATACAAGCATTATCAAGAGGGAAAAGGTTCTAAACCTAGAATAACAAAAGTACAGATTGCCAACAGAAATGTTCTATATATTCAAAACATGTATTTCTTTAGTCAGAAAATTTTATTGTAAAGCTTTGCTTCTCTAGTATTTCTAAAGAATTCTAAATCCTATTTACCTACCAAAGAAAACATGTAGAATTTTAGCCATAAACCACATTTAGATATTTTGATGATTTATATAAACTTCTTTATTATTGTTATGGGGATGGAAATACTGTAGAGTAGCAATCCAATAAAATTAATTGAGAAGTTTATGTTATGCCTATCTAGGTACCAAATTAGATAGCATAGAATATTTACAGTATGTAAAATGTACTTTGTAAAATCTACTACTGAATACACTAAATGCAGTGTAGGTCTTTATTGATTCTGTTCTTTACTTACGCATTAAATCGAGCTCGAACAATGACTCTGCAAAAGTTCCTAAATCTATGCTCACGACCAACAATAAAGAGTGGCTTGTCAAAATATGGATGATTCTCTCGTAGCTCTTCTTCTTGTACTTTTCTATTGAACCAAAGATTGAAGTTAGGCTTTATTGTGAACATGTATTGTACATTGTATCTATAAATATACACAGAAAAAATACAAATACCTTTTCATCTCTGCTTGCTCCTTCTTTTCTTGTATCATTTTAATTTCACTGTCTTCTCTCTGGGCATTTCTGTACCGTACTGTGTTGGAGTGCTACAATTTGAGAGAGGCAAGATTACAAATCCCATATAAAGTGATCCACAAATAATACACAGTTTACCCTGTTCCCAAATCCATTTTAACCTTCTACCAATTCTCAGATTTTCCTTCCCCATTTCCATCTTTTCTGAATGTGCTTTAATAGTTAAAGGATAACTAAACCCAAGAACAAAAAGTGAATATAATGCAACTTACTCGAGTGAAGATGTGGTGGTTGCGTTGGTTTTTCAGGTAAAACATTTTCAGCAAGTACAGAAAATACCTGTCATTCTTGCTAGAAATGCAGTGTCCTTGTTCCTTTATGTGCTCTGAACAGACAGTGAAATATGTTCTTTATTTTGTCAACTACTATTCCCATAAACTCAGGGCTGCCCACCGCTTTTCAGGCGTTTCGGCGTTAAAAATAGCACATGTAAAGCGCCTGAAAAGTGCCTCTCATGCTTGTGCTTGCAGGACGGGAAAAAAAGTCCTGCAAGCAGCATCCTTGGGGCGGTGCGGGAGCGGTGTATACCCTGTCCATTGAATTGAATGGGCAGTGCAGCAACACGGGCGTTTTTTAACCGTTTCTATCCCTTGTAACCCTTTAACCCTTAGTTTTAGTGGTGCTTTACCGACAACGCCAGCACCGACCCAGTGTGAAAGTACCCTAAGGGTCAGAAAATGTGTTATTTAAAGAATTATCAGGTGATAATAATGGGGAATATGTCTGCGGAAAACTAAGGCAAGCACCTTTACTAAAAACTGATAAACTTCATTATATTACATTTTTGTTTATGGGTCTAGATACACTTTAATAGCAAAAACATCTCTCATAGACTCATGTATATTTGGCAATCTAACAAATCTCCTGAATAATGTGCCTCCATACTATGTACTAAGAATATCATATATATTTATATTAACTGTTAGACAAATAAGCAGAGTTAAAAAAAAATCTATAAATGATACAAATTTTTGTCAATGCTTACCTTTCTATTTCTATCTAGTAATCTATGTTGTTCTATGTTAAAGTTTCACCCTATATGTTACAATTCTGACTTACTGTGCTTGGTGCAGGCTTGTGATACCACTTTCTAAAAGTCTAAATGAACCAATGGATTGATAATACAGCTTTTACCAAGTGTTTAAAAAATAGGGTTTTTGTCTTATATACTTATTAACTCCAGAGTTAAGTGAAATGCCAGGCCAAACTTTTTGCATTAAGTTTTTCATAGCTTGGGCAAAGACTTAGAACCTTGTTAATTGTGATGCTTTTGGAAGGTATGTCCCCCCAAGGTATGTCCCATTAATCTCTGTCCACTTATGAAGTTGTTAAAGACAGCACTAAATCCTGACTAAAGTCAAAGCAATATATATGAAGTGAAACAGACACTGACAAACTCCATAGTCTTACATCCACTTACCTGTTATAGCAGCAGTGCACGGTCTCATGCAACATATACTCAGTACTCTTAGTAGGCATCACTCAGTAACAGACTTACGTAGTCTGACACACCCTATTTTTTTTCTGCAATATAAGTCTGTGTAAAGATAGTTGTGATGAGGGGGTGTGGCTGGTACTCAGCTATGCTAGTATAGACTACTGGAGTGGAAAACACCACCAGGATAAAAAAAATAAACATTTGTATGTTTTGGATGTGCAGGACCTTAATCATAGCCTGCAACAACTTTGGTGCCTTGGAGATATAAAACTTGGATTGACTAACACGATCTGATTCTACTCAACAATGGATTTTCAGTTTGGTTTGGAATTCACCTTTAACTATTGCATGCTAACAATGAGAGTCGGCCTTCCATAGTCTATTTAAAATGCAAAATAAAAGTAAAAAATATATTTTCGGACTAATTTACTAAAGGAGTTGAGAATCTTCAGACCATAAATTGTGTGAATTTTCACAACAATTATCCAATCATGTGCAGACGAAATAATGAACAGGAACTTGCTTTTCACGTGGTTGGATAATTGAAGTGAATATTTACACAATATTTTGTGAAGATATTCACCTCCATTAATAAATTAGCCTCCATTACAATTTGTTAGTATACACAAAAATTGTAAGGGTCAATGACTGATTAAACTTACGTCTTGAGTTAAGGTTTCCAGAGATTTCCCCCTGCTGATTCTTTGACTATTTGAGCCATGTCTTAGTGATCTGTGACAAGCAACACAATTGCAATAGAAAAAGGAGAAAAAGAGAAAACAAAGTTTGACAATTTCTTTGAGCTATATTTGCAGCTTGAAAAGGAATAAAAAATGCTTAGCTAAATGAGCTTTTGAAAAGCATGTCAGCCCAGACAGTTTGGGGTGTAAAGACTTGTGTCCTCTTAAAATTAAATATATACTCTCCTTGAACAAAGAACACATTATTTGCTTTGATCTTTAAATTGATAGTGGTGGTGCATTTGAATGAAATTACATTTCTAATAATACATCTTGCAACAGCATGTTTAGAGGAAAAAAGTTTTTATTCTTATTGTGGAACATTAGAGCAGAGCAAACAATATTGTGACAGATGGAAGGGAATGAAAATGTAATACTTTCTGGCTAAAGTTACCTTCTTTCTTGTCGTATATGATGTTGCACACTAAGGATTGATCTCTCCTTGGCAGGCTGCCCTTCAAAGGAACCACTCAGCATGCGCTGCCTTGTGCATGCTCTGAAAGAAATGATTTGCAAAAGGGAAATAAATTAGACTGTGCAACATGAAAAGAGGCTCGGACTCTGCTGTCTGCTAGTCTATAAATGGAAACACATACATTTGTCAAAAAGCTTTAGACTATGCATCACCAAAATAAGACAGCACTTTTTTCATTCTTGTTTTTTTTAGGCTAGGCAATATATTTCACAGAACTGTGTATTATATTATATAATACTGGCATTTCATTTAAAGCAGAGACGTTTAGCAAAATTTGTCATAATATTTTTTATACCTCTGAAATTCTGAACTTTAATCCTACAAAACATTTTGGAAAATGGGGCGTTCAGTAGGTAAGCTATAGGTACTATAAGTACACTTGTCCTCCTTTACAACATTATATAACTATCAAAAACAACACATGCTTGTACAAATGATGATTACACAAATACAATGTTTATATTATGCATTTTCCACATATAGATGTGCCAGAACATAGGTCGTTAGGCCGCCTTTATTTAATCTGGGGAACAAAATAGAATGTGTTTCTTCTTTGTTTCTGATGCCCGCTCATCAAGCATGATGCGCAATCATCAGAAGCATGGAACACACATTGAATGTCTTAATATATTGGATCCTGTGTCTCTCTGTGAACTCTCTTTTGGCATTATGGTGCTCTTTTTCCCCACAACCTGTTAACTGTGGTTTGTCCTTATAGCCCAGCTTCCTAAAGCGACTGTAGTTTCATTGTGGAGTGTTTATCTGCAATCCCAGAGTGTGTTCATATAGTCACCAAGTATTGTAGTTTGGATGGGTCTTCTGTACCTCTCTTTTTTGTTTAGATTTATCTTTTGTGACTCTGCTCCCCTGACACCGATCTAGTGTGTTAAGTCTATAAATCTGTTTGGACTTAAGATGACCACAGATGGCCAGTAGGCTGAATGAAAAAAAAGGAACCGATTTTGCCATCCACAAATTGGAGGTGGATAGAGGAATCTTCCTCACTGAGACATTGTACTCTGACAGCGGGGACCCTCCGGTGTCAGAATGCACTGATCAGTGGCTAAAGTCCCTGATTGAGAAACAATTTCCAACAAGACTATTTGACAGAATTTGATTGTTACATTGACTTCTGTCAAGTGGGAATGGACACACATATATCGAAAATCGGCCAACCAATGCTGAACTGGTCAAATCTTCAATCCATGGCCAACTTAAGTCTTGCCTTTGTGCATTTAGGCTTCTGCCTTCTGATTTGTTTCTTGATTCTGCTTCCCTGCTCTTTCCTGCCCTAATGCTTAAAGTATATAATATACCGTTAAAAGGGTTTTGTTATATCTTTTCCGTAAGTGCAAAAAAATACCATTTGGTACTGTCAGATACCTATTAAGCCTAGCTGATAACTTCCTATGTTCTCTCCCTTTTCTGACTGTAATTTATTAACACTGTTCTCATTTAATTTTCTGGACTAAAGAACCCCTATGTTATAGAAATGAGAAGAGGGGGTGGTGTTCTGTAGTCCTAACACACTTTCTGTGTCATGAATTCCTGCTCCTTCATAGTGTACATTGAGTAAGTGCTGTCACCCTAGGACAAAAAGTGTTTTGCTGGCTGAATCACTAAGTGAAAATAAAGGAAAAAAGAACCTGAAACTAGGAAACAAAAACAGCCACTTCATCTAAGGACTAGTAAAATGTATACATTTTCGTTATTGCATTTAGATAGACTAATACACGGTCGGACATTCCGACAGAAAAAGTCGAAAATTCAGACGGACCTAGATAGAGAACATGTTCTAAATTTTTCCGATTGAAAAAATTTTGAGCAGAAAAACCGCTCGTCTGTATGCTGTTCCGATGCACCAAAAATCACGCATGCTCTGAAGCAAGTACGAGACAGAAGCTATTGGCTAATGGCTATTGAACTTCCGTTTTCTAGACCCATCGTACGTGTTGTACGTCACTGCATTCTGGACGGTCGGAATTTGGTGTGACCGTGTGTATGCAAGACAGCTTGATCGGAATTCCGTCGGAATTCTGTCGAAAAAACCTTCAGAGTTTATTCCGATGGCAAAACCGGTCATGTGTACAGGGCATCTAGGGAAACTGTTAAATATACAGTATCAGCTACATATGTTCTTATTTCATTACTAGTTGAAGGATTTTTAATTCTGTTCAGTTAGTCTTGTCATTTTCACACATCCCAAACATTTATTTCCTATGACTTGTCTCTGCTTACACCTTTCTCATGAATCAGCATTATTACCTGTGCCCAATTAAGAGGGCAAGCTAAAAAGTTGTAGCATGTCCTTTATCTTTATAAAGATAAAGTGTATGAATAAGAAGGCAGGTAGAACAATAAACATAACTTTATTTAGAGTTTTGTCTTAACATAGTTACGCTGCTTAGCTTGTCCAGTATAAGCCTACTTCACGTGTTACCCCGTCCCCAAACCTCTAACCCCTTGAACAAAGGGGATGTATTTGGGAGGAAAAGTATGTATTTGTAAAAAAAGTTGAACACATCTACCAAACAGCTCTTTATAAATGTGGTGTGTTTTAAAATCACAGCAAAATTAGTTAGAAGGGCAAGCCAAAAAGTAGTAGAGTTTCCTTACTACATTTGTTTCCCTGGCAAACAAAACCACTGAGCATGCTTGTATTTATAAGGCTAAAAAATAACATATTAATAAGCACAGAACTTTACCAAAATAGTGGCATACACAGCTCCTGGACCTTGTATATATATAGCCCCTATTGAGCTCCAGGGCATGCCAGCTGGTACAGGGAGGAGAGCTAACTGTGAATCCTTTCCTTGATACAAGGTTGGGTACTAGGACTGTCCTTTGTCTTCATGTGCCTATGCTTTAGTTTAGTGTTGCCTAATTTCTACTTTCAACTTTTGCTTCTGTCAACTATCCATTGTGGTGTTTGACCCTCAGCTTCTCATTCATATATTTCTGTTGGCAACCTATCATGCTCCCGTCTGTAGTTTCTCTAGTCCCAGCCAGAGGGGGTCCCTTGTTCACAGAATTTTCCTGCTGGGTTAAACACCGAAAATATAAATCATCCTTAAACCGCAATATAGGTCTATTTTGTCACTTATTGTCATAGTAAAACTGATCAAAGACAAAGTTATTTGCAAGGTGAGGTCAGCTTGTACAAAACATTTTAAAATCACTATGTAACTTGCACATAAATTCAGCAGTGCCTTCACCAAATTGTTTATATGAAAGCACCCATAAGTTTTCCGTTAGGGGATTTTAATACCTTCTGGCTTATCTAAATACACATCTTGATTTGCCTATCATTGGTGTAATATAGGGACCGTGGTGCAAAACTAAATATAACTGGTACTAGTTAAAATGTATTTTTCACTTGAATATTATGAAGTCCAGTGACTAGCTGTTTTTATACCACTTATACTTTTGTTGAACTATAAAACATAACACCTATAATCACACATTATGCATTGATGGAAACTACTAAAAATGCTAATTAACCTGAACATATCACTGAAAGCTCATCTGACACCAAAACACATCCATGGCCTCCCTCTGACAAGATTCTATCACACTTCCTCTCAATTACCCTGAGGCTCATGCTACATCACTTTTAAACCTGGCAGGAGGTCATGATTTCATAACAACACATGATTATATTGCATACTAAGATCACTGATGTTTAGGAGCCATATCTTGAATATAAGTGGACTATAATAACATACCTCATCTCTTTGCCTCCAAACCATTCTATAGTTACCTTGTATCGCCTCTTTAGCAATGACTCTTTTATCTGCACATTTAATCTAAATGTCCACTTTGCACAGAAATGCAATATTATAGAAGGCCAGTGTAAATTCTGAATCGTTTAAAGGTGAAGATTTCACAAGGATGAGACCCTTTTTGACGTTGCCCGTCACTGAGCAACAGCATTGTCACACACTCCTTAATTCCTAGAAAAAATATTTTTTTTCTCCGCTCCATGATTGGAGCTGTAGGGGAGTGAAGGATTGGCAAGGATGTGCTGCTGGAATAAGGACATTAAAGTACAGCTGCTGCTTTCCCGTTTTCTCTTTATCTAAAGGCAAAACTTTTTTTTTTTTACGTTTTGGGAAGGTTTAGAACTAGGAATGAGGTTTAGGTTCTGCGCTACCATGGGTTTGAGGTAAACCGTGTAGGTTGGATATTTTTTTAATTGCCATTAAAATTACAGTGAGAATTTGGTTGGTTGAACTATTAGTAACCACAATGCCCTATATGGCCTTTAAACTATGGCCAGTAGGATTTGAAGGGTCGTTAAAGGGGATTAAAATAATCCAGTCCCATCACTAAAAAAGAGGGAGCACAGAGCAGCCATAGCATCAGTTTTTAGGAAGCTGCCCTAGGGAAAAGGATAGGGAAAGCTGGAAAAAAATGCATGGGTGGATATTGGGGTCCGTTAGGAAACCGTACTTAGTGAGGCTTACAAAATACTGAGGCCTTTTGCTTATGAAGAGGTGGGGTTAAAAAGCTCCCCAAGTACACAGCTGCAGCTGATGAACATTGCAAGGGCCAGATTACAGTTGGGAGACCCCTGCTGATGACCACTGCAAACACTGCCAGATAAGATCTATGACAGAATGACCGTCACGCCCGCAAGCAAACTTGGAAGAGACAGCGGGGTTTCAGGAGGAGGCGCTTATATCAGCAGCCAATTAGAAGATAGGTAACTGTGGTAGGCGTGGTGTTGTCAACGGGAAAGATGGCGGACCGGCTGACTCAGTTGCAGGATGCGCTGAATTCGGGTTTACTTGGGACCTTTGGGTCTGGGACCTTTTGAGATTTCCCGCAGCGGAGCTTTTGGAGATACTTGGTTCACCCCATTAGTGTATATCTGTGGATCCATCCTAATACACACAGTCAATACTGGTCTTTGCTAAGTGGAAGTGTGCAGGTCAACTGTGGAGGTCCCGCTGTGGATTGACATCAGGATAATACCATACTACAAGCTTTTTTAAAGCTTGCCTCTGGTAAGCATATTATCCATTCGGTGGTGGATCACAGCGTTGGTGTTATCATCTCACACAAGTCACTCAAGCTTTATTGAACTTTATTTGATTTATATATCACTTAAGTCACTTTTTGATTTTGTCACATGGATTTTATTGGACATTATTTTTGATATCACTACTTCATATATATATTTTTTATTTTCACAATCAAGAATTCAGCGCAGCTTTTTTTCTGTTATGACAGAATGACACCAGCAGAAACAGGCATTGCAGGTATTAAAGTAAAAACGTGTGTCCAAGAGAGATGAAAATTAATTAATTCACAGAAACATGAAATGTCCCAAGCCAGTGTTCCTTTGTTATCATTAATACATTTTTACCTGAGTATTTTATTTACTGCAGTTTCTTTTTCAAGGAGATTTCTTGCTCTGATACTAAAAACTGATTTGCGTAACTGTAAAAGAAAACATAACATAATAACTTTTATGACAAAATATGTATTCAGTTATCTGATTCAACTATAAGCTCTGCAAAGTATATTTTATTTTAATTAGTTTTATTTTATTCTAAACCCTAGGGGTTAGACCAGGAGTAGGAAACCTTGGCACTGAAGCTGTGATGAAACTACAAATCCCATCACAAATCTGCCCTTGGGAGTCATGCCTGTGTCTGCCAGATGCTTGCAATGCATCATGGGACATGTAGTTCCATAACAGCTGGAGTGCCAAGGTAGGCAACTAGATTAAAACTCCAACTTGATGACATTTAGTTTGCTATAGGAAGGTGTACTTTTCTTTTCATTTAAATTCAGCTTTCACCTCTTTCATCATTTTTGGGATCTTACCTTTGCAAGACTGCATGCTTGCTGTCAACATGCATGCAGTCTTGCAAAGGCAAGGCAGGCTTCTTCATGGTGGCAGTAATAAACATACCTGTGCAATATGCCATGACATGGCCCCTTGTAGTCCCCACTGGTGGTGTATGTGATAGGATGACAACATTTGGGAGACAGGGGCAGAGCATTGGCACCCCATAACAGAAATGATCAGGATCACCAGTAGATGTACATTACATTAACATGTTAAAGCTCATAAGAGATTTTAATTATTGAGTTTACCATTTACTTTAACTACTTTCTACAATGGGACATATAAAGTGAAGATACAGGGTGTGGCATTAAGGCAATATGGTACTTACATTGACTGCTGTCTCAACAATTTGTTTGGTATTGGTATGAAAGAAGGATTTAGTTACTGCAAATTTAATATTTATATATTATTCCCATCAGATTTATGATTAGTTACATTTATTCTACAAAGTAAATTTGTCTCAGACCCTACCGTGCCATGCAAATGGCCAGGTGTGGTCACACCCCAAGTGGCTCAAGGAGGCTATTGAACCCATGACTTTCTATTTACTGCTCCTGTTGCTTTACCCCTGAGCCACACCTCAGTTCATTATTCAGCCTGGTTTCCAGCTGCTTTGCCCTGCATGCAGCACTGAGGGCTATACTCTGGATCTTGCTTTGCAATTAGTACCTGTCACTCCTGGTTCAGCTGAGGCAGTTTGTCTAATCATCTGGGTATAAAACACTGCCGCACTCTGAGGGCTGTGACAGTTCATTGTCTCTTGTATTGCCAAAGGTTTCTGGTTGCATGTGTTCTTATTTTCAAGTTGCAGTGTTCCAAGACTGACCCCGGCTTCTGACCCTGGCTCTGTTCATCGTTAACTCTGACTTCTGGAATCCCTGACTACGGCTTCACCTCAACAATCCTTTGGTAAATTTCCTGTCAAGCCCCCGTGCACAGATTCACAGCCCAGGTAGCCTTTTACCTTGTTACCATGGGCTGTGTGTATTTGCAAGGGTGAGCATACATCTCTGCACTATGGACTCCAACCAAGGTAAGCCCTTACAACATTTTAGCTTGTCCTAACACACTACACATGAGGCTTCTTCTTTTTTAAATTTTTTGAAGATGGCAGTATGGGCTTTTTTGACATAAAGCATCACATAGATTGGGACAGACTAAATGAATACAGTAGTTGTAAACCCTTACATATACCCACTGAAGTGACCACTATCAGGTGATACACAGAAATCAAACAAATCCACCTGAATAAGTTATACCTGTTTATCTGAAGCCTTCTCTCCTCTACAGCCTCCTAAAGCCCAACGTTCACACAGCATTTCTCAGCTTCTTGAAGGCAGGGTATAATGATATGACATACTGAACACATGGCAAGCTGTAGCTAGTGATCATGTTGTTTTAGAACCTTAGGGCAGCCATGACAGCATGGCTAACAGTTTAACATAACATTTAATCTGAACTCCCTCCCTCCTCCCTGGTGTTCAGGAATTCATAGTTTTATACTTCAAAGGATACTTTAGTGCACATAAAGCTTAAACAGTGGAATAAGTATGAAATTTCAGCATGTTTCACAACATCCAAAGTAATAGCACAGCCATAATATGCACATATTTAGTTTCCTCAGATAATTTGTAAAGTTCCAAGTCCAGACACCCCTATGTCAGGTCATATGGGAAACCACTGGTACCCTTTATTCCTCCTAGGTAAACTAGACATTGGAGACATGGCATATTTATACCTGTTTTAAAGAAAAAATCTCACGCTGAACAATAATATGGATATTTGCAGTCTGTAAACACTATAGGCGCAGAGATATGAATATGTATCACACAGTGTACCGGGGACATGGTCATGAGTGTAGACACCTCCCCAGCAACCAACCCCTAAACAAGGTGACCAGACGATTGATCACTGGTCGCTGTCAACACCCCTTTGATCTGACAGAAAAGGGGTGAAGCCAAGACAATGGTCAGTTCTCCTTTTACCATCCAAGCAGGAACATCTGCTAAGTTTAAGAACCGATTACCTTTGCTCAACTATCGAACTCTGATCAACCCTTGGACATTAATTACAAGTATTCTTCCTCCCAAATTCTACCTAATTTCTTTGTAGCTGTATATTGTCTTTATCTTTTTGAAACATCTTTTTTCTGTAAATGTTTATTTACACCAACTTTGACCTTTTCATAATAAACCTTTATGTTGAAAAGTGTTAACCTTGTCTCCAAAGCTCTTAATGCAAGCTATAAATGATCCTGCCTCTTGAAGAGCGCTACTGTTGTAGAGTAAGGCCTCTGAGCGGACCTGTCTGTGGTGGCAGTGTGTGTGGCAGATACTTATTCTAAACTCATAATTGGTTTTGCTAAAATTACGAGTCTCCCCAGGCACGGTCTTTTAAAACGGGGGTGGTGGCAGTTAAAGGGTTAAGTGCGTAATTAGCCCAGTGACAATCGCTCTCAGGCTGCTGTCACCTAGATTGTGGTTCCACAAGCTGGAAAATCTTTGTGCAGGGAGCAGCTGAGAGTGGCATTGTTACATAAGTGACAACATGATGTGAGATTGGCCGGTCCTTGTTAGCGAGGAGGGCAGGGATCTGACACCTGCGTTCATCACACAGGGGACTGGGATTTGACATCACACACGGCACAGCATAAAGAAGGGAGCAAAGTGTAATCTGAGACCTTAGTGGAGGGAATGGACACACCCCCCTCAACGCAATCTAATAGGGAACATGCACAGCTGAGGCTGTCAATCCCCTTCTGTGTGCTGGAGTGGGGGGGGGGGGGAGTCAGGGCCATCCCCCGGGATTCAGTGGTGTCGGCAGTGACATATGCAGATAGCAGAAGGAGGATAGACAGAACAGATGGAAATCATACTAGGTGCTTTGGATTGAGGCTGGGAAACACTGGTGAGGGATAAGGTTTGTTCATTCTTCATTTCAATGGTTTACGACAGCCATGCAGACCAATTTGATGCAGTGCGAGGCGTATGGTCTGAGCACTGACAGGCTGACCCCCCCCCCACCCCTTCAACCTCTGAAGCAATGCTGGCAGCACTCATACGTCTATTTCCCAAAGACAACTTCTGGATACGACGCTGAGCACGTGCACTCAACTTCTTTGGTCGACCATGGTGAGGCCTGTTCTGAGTGGAACCTGTCCTGTTAAACCGCTGTATGGTCTTGGCCACCATGCTGCAGCTCAGTTTCAGGGTCTTGGCAATCTTTATGTAGAGCAGCAATTCTTTTTTTCAGATCCTCAGAGTTCTTTGCCATGAGGCGCAATGTTGTACTTCCAGTGACCAGTATGTGAGTGCGTTAACACCAAATTTAACACACCTGCTCCCCATTCACTTCTGAGAACTTCTTAACACATGACACTGGGGGAGGGAAAATAGCTAATTGGGCCCAATTTGGACATTTTCACTTAGGGGTGTACTCACTTTTGTTGTCAGCGGTTTAGACATTAATGGCTGTGTGTTGAGTTATTTTGAGGGGACAGCAAATTTACAGTGTTATACAAGCTGTACACTCACTAAGTGAAGTGTAATTTCTTCAGTGTTGTCACATGAAAAGATATAATAAAATATATACAAAAATGTGAGGGGTGTACTCACTTTTGTGAGATACTGTATACTGTATCAGGAATATGAAATGTTGGGATAGCACACACTTTAAGTTACTATTTGTTACTTCTAGGTGCATTAAAGCACACAGAATGCCCACAAACACATATTCAAGAAGACCTGTGCTGCATAATTTCAAGCAATAGATTAAAAATTCAACAAGGAGAGTGGGATCCAATATAACTATCATAGGTTTTTTTAGGTAGCTCTGACCAACCCCCAACCTGGATTGGCAAGGGGCAGACTTCCTTAAATACCCAAGTTGAGCCCAGCTGGGGAGGAGTTGTCGGGAGGAAAGAGCTGAGGGGGGGGGGGTGTGGAGGCTATCGGGGGCCTTTGAGGGAGCTCCCCAGTCTGGGGGGGGGGTGACCTTGGGCCTGGGCTCAGGTGCAGCCAGGATCACCTTCAGGAACGCATGAAGAGGTTCTGGGCCAGAGGCACAAGAGAGAGCAAGGAGAGGACAGCAGAAGAGAGCACTGTTAAGAGACTCCAGGGAGGACAACTGGTCGCAGGTAGGAGGGCTGCTGAGTGAGGCACAGTCAGGAGGACTGGAGAGGCACGCCTAGCAGGACTGGGAGCTTGCAGTCTGTATGGGTGCAGAACCAGAAGTGTGGACTGTGGTGAAAAGGGCAGTGGAGAGAGGCAGCTGCAGCTAGGAAGGCTGGCGGGGCCTGAAGAGGGCTAACTGGGATCAGTAGCCACGTGTAGGACAGCTAGTACAAGGACTTTTGCTATTTTTCCTGCTACACTATAGGGGCCTGTGGTCCCTGTCTGCAAAAGGCAGTTGCTGAGGCTTGGCCAAGCCAGTGTCAGGCCTACTCATAAAAATGTACTAGCTGGTCCTGGGAATTAAGTGATGTGCTGAAGGTGGCAGAGAGTAATCATCTGCAGCAAGTGATGTGCTGGAGGAGTAAGGAGAGGTAACTTCAAGCAAGAGTTTGCAGGAGGAAGTTGAAGGATTATGTACAGGGAGTGTTGTTCCAAACCTATTTGCTATTGATTCTTTACTGGGCATCCCATATACTCCATCCCCATCCAAGTTCTATCCCCCAATAAAAAAATAAAAAAAAACAAAGTTCAGTGACTGTTTCATGACTCAGGGTGCCTGTAATGAATGCAGGATTGGCAGGGTGACAGACAATCCAAAAATTTCAGCAGCCCCTATGGGGGTACCGCTACGTATTTCAAATTGAATTTTCAAAGGCAAAGTCTCTAAGACATCTCTAAAGTCATTGGCAAGAAGTAGAAACACTGACTGAAGTCCCCATCCTTGCTGGTGAGTGTTATATAATTATGTAAGTTTTTGTATTTAATGTCAATTATTCAAAATCTGTGTGATTGAAATATGGTTGATAAAAATCCTATAAATGTAAAATGAACCAGTATTGCAGTATGATAATGATGTATTTTTATATAAATATAAAAAAAAATCTTTTCAATGTTACTATTACAAAACAATCAAAAATTAGTAGAAATATTTTATAATTGCCAGAATGATTGTGTTGCTTGTTATGAAACCATCAAAGGTTATACTTTGATTATCAAAACACTGACATAACCATCTGCCAATGCGTTTTATCACCAGGAAGCAGGACAATCTGCTAAGCATTCTCCAAATGTGTTTGTGTCGAATATGAAAGTTAACATTAACCATCTTCTGTGTCAACCGTTGAAAAATAAGCTGTGAAGATTTATTTTTAGACTGGATAAATACTGTACTGGGTTTATGGAAAAATATGCTTGTAAAGTATGCATTCATTAGATATTCTACAAAAGTGTACAGTTATTTGAACTAATCAGAAGGTTTACATTTGAGATAAGAAAGATCTGAATTATGTGCATATGATTATTTTTTTCTCCAGACACCTCTCATACAGGTTGATAATTTAGCCCATTAGGGTTTATACGTAATCTGCAGATTATTGTCCTGTGCATTGTGCTAACAACTCCCCCGCCTGAGCATTATCCACTCAGAAATCATATGGATGAGATGGAGATTCTGATTTTACAATTATGCCCTTTATGAGACCATTGCATGGCATGTTTATATAACCGCCAGCACAATCCTAGCAGTCCAGTTTTAGATAGATAGATGAGAGTACTGGAAGTCCTGATCTTAAAATATATAGTCAGATTTGCAATTTGAATAATTAGAACTTACAGTTGAACTCTAATAAAAAAATAAAGTGCCCCCTCCACCTGCACAGGAAAGTTTATTACTGCATTTCCCACCCACTCCCTGTATGATTATGGGCCCTTGATGTCCTTTCCGTATAACGGTGATACATTGTATATGCGGACATCAGAAAGGTCATGACTGGATAAAAATGTTCTCTATTTTTCTCATACGCATACTTATTCGAGGTGAAAGGTTCAGAAAGTACTGTGAGTTAGAATGACAAACAATTAGAATATTCAGAACAAGACCTCAGCAAAGACAACCTCCATGTTTCTCTCATGACAAGTTTTTTTTATGCCGTGTACACACGACCGGACTTTCCGGCAGACTAGGTCCGGCAGTCTTCCCGACGGACTTTCGGCGGAGTTCCGACGGACTTTCCGAAATAACGGACTTGGCCACACACGAACGGACTAAGTCCGTTCGAAAGTCCGTTTGTTTTCAACGTGATGACGTAAACGGGACTAAAAAAAGGAAGTTCAATAGCCAGTAGCCAATAGCTTCTCTTGCGTTGTATTTGGTCCGTCGGACCAGCATACAGACGAACGGTTTTCCCGATAGGAATTGAGTCCATAGGATAGATTTGAAACATGTTCTATTTCTAGGTCTGTCGGATTTTATTAACGAAAAATTATCGGATTAGCCCACACACGATCGGATTGTCCGACGGACTAATTCCGTCGGACCTAGTCTGCCGGAAAGTCTGGTCGTGTGTACATGGCATCAAGCGTACCTCATATATCTCATGATGCCATTAAGGTCAGCAGCTTCAGCTCATAAAAAATACTTGCAAAAAGAATAAGAAAAGATTATGTCACATAGGTAGCCTTTTCCAGGCTGAAAGTATGGTCAGTGGTCTAAATAGAGGTCTTCCTTTTATGGTTAGTTTTCAGTAAATAAAAAAAAAAAAACATTTTATTTGAACGAAGTACAGTTTTGCATGAAATAAAACCTGTGTGCCATCTATTCTAAAGATAAGTGTTGTATCATCCATGTGTGCAGTGTGTGTGCGTGGCACACGAGCCCAGAGGAAAGGGGACCCACTATGCCCTGAGCCACACTGCGCACACAGAGGTGTCTGTTACAAATACTAGCCACTGCAGCTGTGTGCATTGCTGGCTGCTGAGACAGCTTAGTATCATATCACCCAAAACATAGCTGCTCTAAGTCCCAGTGCCCCCACCAGGCAGCGCTGCAGGCTAAGCCTGCCTTATCTCTCCTGACCAAATAGGTCACAGGACTGAGCAGCAGCAGCGTCAGCCAATAGGAGTAAGAGATAGGAAAATATGTCCACTAATTGATGAGAGGGGCAATCGGTGGGCGGAACCTGGCTTTCCATGGTCACTGCAATCATTGTTCGCCCCCAGAGAAGAGAGTATTCAGTGTATGTATATGTATAGTACAGGAGCCAGCATATACAGTGTATATATTTAGTACAGGGGACATGTATACAGTATATATATATTGCAGAGAGAACAACAGAGTATTCTCACACAGTGAGCTCCCAATGTAATGTGCCCTGCCATTGGGCCCAATTTGGACATTTTCACTTAGGGGTGTACTCACTTTTGTTGCCAGCGGTTTAGACATTAATAGCTAGTGTGAGTTATTTTGAGTTGACAACAAATTTACACTGTTATACAAGCTGTACACTCACTACTTTACATTGTAGCAAAATGTAATTTCTTCAGTGTTGTCACATGAAAAGATAGAATAAAATATTTACAAAAATGTGAGGGGTGTACTCAATTTTGTGAGATACTGTATATTGAATGGATGACAGCAGTGGTTTGAATTCATTCCTGTGACCTCATGTATGACATCTTGTATTTTCCCATACTGTATGCATAATTTGACTCACTGTAATAGGGGTCAATTAAGTCTGGTGAGTGCATAGCGTGTCTGCATGCTAGTGGAGAGGAACCTTTCTTATATTCACTGAGGACGCTCATCACGTGTGGGGTTTATACATGGACTTCACAATTTATATGTATTTTTCATAATTTAAATAAAGAATTTTTATTTATTTGTTTATTCACTATGGTGATATGTAATTTATGATTTAAAAGCGCGGTTCCTTTGTTCCTTTTCATGTCATAGGTGTTTTTTACACTTTACAACACGCAACTCTTTATTGTAGTTTCTTTAGTTATTGTTTTGCGTGGGTTTGGAACCTATTGGTTCCTATATTTTATTTTATTTTTAGCACCCTGCTGTTATTCTACATTCTCTCAAACTCAAGTCAAATTTATGGGTAGTTTACACTTTAATTTTTTAATCGAGGTATCTAAAACATTAATATGCATACAGTATATTGTGTGATATTTTTGAACAATTTTATTTGGCAAGTCTGTTCTTCTCAAAATGCAGCGAAATTGTTGTTTACAGAATTGGATAAAAATGAGGTTTAGGTTAGGGGTAGGTTTAGAGATCAGGATCACAAATAAGGGTAGATTGCTATGATGGGAACACATTGCGGGTGACAGTGGCGGCTAGTGGTATATTTGTGGGGGGGGGGGCAAACAATGCACCCACAGCCTCTCCCCCCCCCCGTCAGTTGGGTCACCAGCATCGCCCCCCCGTGGGTCAGTCGGCTGTGAGAAGACAAAGAAAACCCTCTAATGGAACTTTGTAGGGCATGAACTCCAAGGAGGTAAGATTTGATAGTGTAAAAAGTTCAAAATGTATTCATTGGAAATGTTAAAAGGTTTTGGTGCAAAATTAAAACATATACAAATAGATACAGTTGAAGTAAATACAAAATGATGAAAGAATGAATAATCACAACACTGTCAATGGAACAACCAAGATCAGCTGTCAACACCGCACATTGTACTGCACGCCTGCCTTCTGCAGCGCCATGTCTAGAGAGGTCATGCAGTGCCTGTGGATGCACAATGCAGTCTCTGGGATTTGTAGTCTCCCTGATATCGTACAGGTCAGGCTCGGTATACACACCAGGGACTGTCGCTCCTCTCTACCCATACTCTGCACAGCTCTGATCAGCAGCTCCTTCTCCATACACCTCCTCTCTCTCTCGGTGGCCACAAAACTCTCCAGCAGCTCCAGCACCCGAACCACTTGTGGGACCACCCCAAACAGACTCCAGGCCGTACTGCTCGGTGAGGCTCTGCAGCTCTATGCATCTTCCAAGGACAGAGCAGCAGGCGCCTGCTGCTATACCATCCCCACCCTCCTCCTCCCTCATCCTCCTAGGCCAATGGGCTCAATTCTCCTTTATGGCCAATTGGGAAACGGGTCTCAGGACCCGCTTCCTGATTGGCCAGGAGGAGAATCATTGTGACAATAGCGAATATTCATTCACTATTATCACACAACTGGGTGGGCTCAGGGTGCAGTGCTCTGCGCCCCGAGCCCACCCTTTTTTGAAGCTTATTCGAGCCTCTGGTTCTAATCACGTGCTTCAAGAAAAAAAAACCCTATTGGAATCCATGTGTCCGGCACGCCGTAAACAGATGCATGGACAGGGGATAGCATGGATGCTCCCTGCATTACGGGCCAACACTGGCGGGTGACCACAAATAATTTTGGCTGTAAAATGTTATTGCCAAGTTTAATAAGCCAAAAACTAATGTATCATTGGCTCAAGATAGCCCATCTGATCAATTTTTAATGCCAATAGATAGCTTTACAAAAGTTAATTCTTAAAATTAGATTACTTTAATATACAAACTAAAATGGTTACAATACTGTTAAGACTTTTAGCTAGCACATATTTTAGGTTGGGTGGTCTACTTTTATAAGGTAAAATCACTTATTTTACGTCTAAGCGATATTCAAGACTAATAATTAAGACTACCAGGGTTTTGTTTGTTTTTACTGGTAAACATGGTTTCATTTGTTGCCACGTAAAAGGAAATACAAATCAGCTACATAAGGAAAAGGTTATGTGTAGAAAAAACACATTGTATCCTTTTCTGCATCTTTTTATTCAAAGTGTAACTCTGAGCAAATATTAACCTCACTCCCACCCCCAACCCATCATGGACATTTTCTCTTCTTTTACCATGTGATACAAAATATACTTGCCCAAATCAACTATACAAGTCTCTTGCTGGCATGTTTCCAGGTGCAGGAGACCACTAATCCAGCACTGCAAGTGTGCCCATGCCAGCTAGTCCCTGACAATCCCCTTACACTGATATCTCCCACTCTTCTGGATTCTGAGAAAACCCTGCCATTGCACAGACAATGGAAAGAATGAACATCTAGCAAAATACTTACATGCATTAAAAAGAGCATATATTCAAGAGATAACCCAATAATTCAAACCCTTGCTTAACTCTGGAGAAGAGTAGCTTAAGAGGTGATATAATCACAATGTACAAGTATATGAAAGGTGATTATAGTAACTTTAATAACCTGTTTATTCTAAGGTCCCGGAGGAAAACACAATGCCACAATTTGAGATTGGACAAACAGAGATTTAATATTAAATTACATAAGGGTTTCTTTACTGAGCAGTAAAAATCTGCGTTCCTTTCCCCAGGTAGTAGTATTCGCTCAGGGTGTTTATAATTTAAAAATAATTCAAGATGTAAGCCCATTATATGGGGGTGGGAATTCTTAGGGACACAAATTTACACATATAGGTTGAACTGGATGAACCTGTGTCTTTTTTGTAACCTTATCAACTAAAATATGAAAAACTAATTAGCACAAATGCCAAATGTCAGTACTACCTTTTTTTTTTTTTTTCTTTTTTACATTTATAATAAACATAAAAAAGAGAGGAGAATGTTAACTTATCATTGTAGATGTTGTGCTCATGCTATATTTAAATATTTTTATATTCTGGATATTTCATGTAAGCCAACTAATGAGAAGAAATGGTATTTTTATTTTTATTCATTTTCCACATCCTTGCATTCATTTTCAATTAAAAAAAATATTCATAGAAGCTTTCATTTGCAATGTTATATTGTCAGGAATATGCAATAAATGTCTTCTTTTTCGCGAGCACCTTTCAATGTTGTTATTATTTTTAGCCTTCAAGTACGTTCCCAGAATTTTACTGACAATACCCTTTTCACATCCCTCCCACACTTCTTCCTTATCAAATTGCTTTACATGATGAGTAATCTTCTTCTGAGTTACCACACAATACATCCCATTTACACGTTACAAGGACTATGAATGAATAAAGATTCTGAAAGGATGGCAAGTAACCTAATCCACTGGGATTATGCATGGCTATAGAAAATATTTCTATTTTCAGTATGCATCATGATTTAGCCATGTAATGCCACTTACAGTCCATTCATCTTGTATAATGTATTTTCTAGGTTAAAGAACAAAATGATTGCAACATTTTGTCTCAATTAATATGGTTTGATGGTTTACCCAGGGAGAGAGTGACATGAAGGGTTTCACTACATAATACTTAAAAAAACAATGTTTAGATAATCCCTGGTGTATGGAATTTAGATAAGGGGGGGGCTTTTCACCTTCAAATGACATACAGCACGAGCTGCTTTAAATATGTAAAGCTCCCTGTACCTGTATGTGTGTGTGTATGTGTATATACATTTTTTTTACTGTGTCTGCAATTTGCCCCAAATCAGCCCCACGCAGAGTAAAACCCAATTGGCTGCAACAATAGACAGTGAAGGAAACTCCTTCCCCTACTGTTATTAAACAATTTTTCTCTTCTGGTTGTACAGATATAAAAGAAAAAGACAGGTTTGATTATCGTAAATCATAACAGTAATATTAATTATATTTCACAGAGGGTACCTCTGCTTGCTGCAAGGTTTGCCAACAGGTCAACAAAGAAAAATAGTGCATTTTTTGTCTAAGGATTGCATTAAAAACAAAAAAAAAAAAAACAAATATATATATATATATATATTTATTATGTGTATATGTGGCTTTTTTTTCTCAGAGAATAGGTGGAGGAACTCCCCCCTTCTGAGTCCCCCCTTGTCTCTTCCCCCTACCCACCTCCAAGCACCGTCCCTTGATTCCACCCCCTACCCACCTCCCAGTACTGCCCCAAGTATAATTTGCTAAATAATTTGTATGGAATTTTTTCTTGTCTAATAACAAGAAAAGCAGTAAAAATAGATGCACTGGAGCTAGCAACAATAGACCCCACCCCAGTAATAATAGATCCTCCCAAGCAGCAATAGATTCCCCTCCCACCAATAATAGACCCTACCCCAACAACAATAGGTACTCCCAACCAACAAACATTCCCCTCCCAGCAATAATAAACCCCACCCCAGCAACAATAGATCCCTCCCACAACAATAGACTCCCCCAGCAACAATGGACCCCACCCCGACAACAATAGGTTCCTCTCCCAGCAACAATAGATCCCTCACCCAACAATAGACCCCCCCTTCAACAATGGTCCCCAGCAACAATATCTCTCCACACAACAGACCCCCAATACAGAAACAATGGACCATCCACAACAAAATGCCAGCCTCAGCAACAAAAGACTCACCCTAGCAACATTAGACCCTTCCCCCCCAGCAGCAACAACAGATCTCCCAGCGGTCAGCATTAATAGACCCCCAGCAGCCAGCAACAATAGACCTCTCCCTCAACAGTAGACCCCTACAAACACCATAAGACACCCCCCTATCAACAACAGATCCCCCACATGCAATAATAGACCCTCACACAAAAACAGATCCCCACCCGTGACCATAAATCCCCCAGCAGACAGCCTCAATAGACCCTTAAGCACATCCCTTGCTATTACATACATTTGGTGCTGGAGGTGCTGGAACTGCGTTCCCACACGTTCCCACAAAAAAAAAGCTGAAAAGGGATCATGTTCTGCTTCAGTAGGTCACAGTACATGTTGGCATTCATGGTTCCCTCAATTAACTGTAGCCCCCAGTCCTGGCAGTACTCATGCAACCCCAAGTCATGGCACTCCCACCACCATGCTTGACTGTAGGCAAGACACACTTGTCTTTGTACTCCTCCCCTGGTTGCCACCACACACGCTTGACACCATCTGAACCAAATAAATTTATCTTGGCCTCATCAGACCACAGGACAAGGTTCTAGTAATCCATGTCTGTAGTCTGCTTGTCTTCAGCAAACAGTTTGCAGGCTTTCTTGTGCATCATCTGTAGAAGATGTCATCCGTTCTGGGATGACATGAAGACCAATTTGATGCAGTATGCGGCGTATGGTCTGTGCACTGACAGGCTGATCCTCCCACCTCTTCAACCTCTGCAGCAATGCTGGCAGCACTCATACATCTATTTCCCAAAGATAACTTCTGGATATGACGCTGAGCACGTGCACTCAACTTCTTTGGTCGAACATGGCAAGGCCTGTTCTGAGTGGAACCTGTCCTGTTAAACCGCTGTATGGTCTTGGCCACCATGCTTCAGCTCAGTTTCAGGGTCTTGGCAATTTTCTTATAGCCTAGGCCCTCTTTATGTAGAGAAACAATTCTTTTTTTCAGAGCCTCAGAGAGTTGTTTGCCATGAGGTGCTATGTTGAACTTCCAGTGACCAGTATGAGAGAGTGAGAGCGATAACACCAAATCTAACACACCTGCTCCCCATTCACACCTGAGACATTGTAAAGCCCCATACACACGCTCGGATTATCCGAGGACCAGGTCCGTCGGATCATGTCTGTCGTACTTTGTCCGATGTTGGTTTTGCGTACACACGGTCGGACAAATTTGTCGGAAAATCCGATCATTCTGAACGTGGTGACGTTTGTTGCCTACGACGGGACTACGTAGAGGCTAGTAGCCAATAGCTTTGGTCTTGTAATGTGATCTGAGCATGCGTAGCACTTTGTCCGTCGGAATTCGCTACACACGATCGGATTTGGTGTGATCGGACTTTGTTGTCAAAAAATCTATCCAGCAGGAGATAGGACTTTGTCCGTCGGACAATCCGATGGAAACTGTCCGATGGTGCCTACACACGGTCGGAATTTCCGACAACATTGTCCGATAGGACAGAATCCATCGGAAAATCCGACCGTGTGTATGGGGCTTTACACTAATCGGTCACATGACACCAGGGAGGGAAAATGGCTAATTGGGTCCAATTTGGACATTTTCACTTAGGGGTGTACTCACTTTTGTTGCCAGCGGTTTAGACATTAATGGCTGTGTGTTGAGTTATTTTGAGGGGACATCAAATATACACTGTTATACAAGCTGTATACTCAATATACATTGTAGCAAAGTGTAATTTCTTCAGTGTTGTCACATGAAAAGATAGAACAAAATATTTACAAAAATGTGAGGGGTGTACTCACCTTTGTGAGATACTGTATATATACAAGTCCATAGCAGAAATGTAAAAATTGCCTTGGTCGATGTACAAGTGTAAGGCCGCGTACACACGAGCGGACTTTCCCACGGGATTGTGTGTGTGGGCTCCGGCGGACTTTTTCCTCCCAAAAGTCCGGCGGACTTTTTCCTCCCAAAAGTCCGGCGGACAAAATTTTAAGTTCAGACTTAAAATTGTCCGCTGGACTCGGCAGTCCGGCGGACAATCCCACCGTCTGTGTGCTAGTCCGCGGGACTTTTGAAATGAACGGACTTGCCTCGCACACGGAGGAAAGTCCGTTCATTTAGAACGTGACTCCAGGTAGACGGGGCTAGCAAAGGCAGTGAATGCCACCGCGCTAGCTCGTCACCTGGCATGGATTTAAAGGGGAATCCCTACGCCAAAAAAACGGCGTGGGGGTCCCCCCCAAATCCATCTCAGACCCTTATCCGAGCATGCAGCCCGGCCGGTCAGGAAAGGGGGTGGGGACGAGCGAGCGCCCCCCCCTCCTGAGCCGTACAAGGCCGCGTGCTCCCATTCACCTAAGGAAAAAAGTGTAAATAAAAAAACGACACAATTTTTTAAAATATTTTATTGCACAGCTCCGGGGGTCTTCTTCCATCTTGGGGGGTCTTCTCGCCGGACTCATCCGCTATCTTCTGCTCTTTTACCTAGCTCTTTCACGAGTGGAGGAGCCCGGCTTTCTCCTTCTGTGTCGTCGTCTGGGAGTCTCGTTCAGCCTTCGGGGGTCTTGTCCCGCTCTTCTGTTCTTCTTGCTGCTGTCGCCGCCTTCTGCGCCTTCTGTGTCGTCGTCTTCTTCTTCCGATGTTGACTCGTCGCTTTCTCTGGCAGGAATGGCAGAGACACGCAGTGTTGTGACTTATATAGGGACAAGGGGCGGGGCCACCGCCTCATGTCACATGGTAAAAGTACACAAATAAATGTGTGATGGGTGCGCTTATATCAACCTTACAACAGGATTTGATAGACCTGTGTGACACTTGAATTATATGGTATATAAACCGTGAACGTGATGTGTATAAAACCGTGTAGTGCGGTGATTTAAAATTTGTATTTAGACCCCAAACAGGTTGTGTTTAAACAAGGGGTTAAATAGTTGACAAGAATCTGTCAAGTTGCTTCTGTGAAAAAGGGTTAAATAATTGACATCAATCTGTCAAATTGCTTCTGTGAATTGTGGAACATCCTTTGGTGATTAGCCTTGATTAATTAAATGATTGAGTGGGGCACTTAAAAGATAGCTATTAGTAGATATCAGTTTCCTGTTATTCAATATGTAGCTAGTGCCAATAAATAAACAAACACAATTTGATTAGGTTTAAAATAATAATAAACGCTGTATTGGTTACAGCCGCCAATACTCAAATTAGTGAATAATAATCCTATGCCATATCCTCCCAGGCTGGATCAATACTTAATATTGCATGCCGCAAAAAAATATAAAATGCTGGAAGTTTCTGCTTTATACACAGAATGACATACAGGCATATGGAGAAAGGAGAAAAAAAAAGGAAAAAATAAACTGTCACTTTCCTTTTTTGCTGACACCTCCAGGTGTTTCTCGTCCTCTGCCTTTAGCGCTGTGCTTGCAGACACTTCCAGTGGGTTTGCATATATAGAGAAAAGAAACATACACCAATTGCGCAGTATTTCCCAGACAGTGTGTGCGTGTGTGTTGTAGCCAGTGAGCGGTATTGTACTCACATGCACCCGGTATTAATGAAGCGGTAGCCGAATGCTTGTCAGGCTTATGTTTCAGGGCTGAGTGCCCTGCTCGTCCACACTCACGTGTGGGAACACTTTTTTATGGGTTTGCAGCTGTATCATTTGGCCATCTTAAAACATTAATGGTCCTCTGATTTTAATCCTCACTAGCGCTTAAGTAACCCTATTTTTATTCATGTCACATGGTGACCCCGCCCCCATATGATGTCACAGTCCCGAAGGATGCTGGGACTGTGACATCATATGGGGCGGGGTCACCAAGTGACATGAGTCGGTGGCCCCGCCCCTTGTCCCTATATAAGTCACAACACCGCGTGTCTGAGCCATTACGGCCAGAGAGAGCGACGAGTCAACATCGGAAGAAGAAGAAGAAGAAGACGACGCAGAAGGCGGCGGCGGCGACAGAGGCAAGAAGAACAGAAGAGCGGGACAAAACCCCGAAGGCAGAACGAGACCCCCAGACGACGACGACGGCGACGACGAAGGAGAAAGCCGGGCTCCTCCATTAGTGAAAGAGCTAGGTAAAAGAGCAGAAGATAGCAGAGGATTCCGGCAAGAAGACCCCCCAAGACGGAAGAAGAACCCCGGAGCTGTGCAATAAAATATTTTAAAAAATTGTGTCGTTTTTTTATTTACACTTTTTTCCTTAGGTGAATGGGTAGGGGTACCCCATACTCATTCACATAGGGTGGGGGGCCGGTATCTGGGGGCCCCCTTATTAAAGGGGGCTCCCGGATTCCGATAAGCCCCCTGCCCGCAGACCCCGACAACCAACGGCCAGAGTTGTCGGGAAGAGGCCCTTGTCCTCATCAACATGGGAACAAGGTGCTTTGGGGTGGGGGGGCCGCAGGGCCCCCCTTTCCCCAGGGCACTCCCCATGTTGAGGGCACGCGGCCTGGTACGGCTCAGGAGGGGGGGGCGCTCGCTCGTCCCCACCCCCTCTCCTGACCGGCCAGGCTGCGTGCTCGGATAAGGGTCTGAGATGGATTTGGGGGGGACCCCCGCGCTGTTTTTTCGGCATAGGGATTCCCCTTTAAATCCATGCCAGGTGATGGGGCTAGCGTGGCGGTATTCACTGCCTTCGCTAGTCCCGTCTACCTGGAGTCACGTTCTAAATGAACGGACTTTCCGATCGTGTGTCGGCAAGTCCGTTCATTTCAAAAGTCCCACGGACTTTGGCCAAAGCGCCGGCGGATTGTCCGCCTGAAAAGTCCAGGCGTGTGTGGGCAAGTCCACGCGGTCAGAAAGTCCGGCGGAAATCCGCTGGAAAGTCCGGCGGTTTGTCCGCTGGACTAGGTCCAGCGGACAATCCCGCCGGAAAGTCCGAGCGTGTGTACGCCGCATAAGAGTAGTTAAGAAATGTTGTTCTCTGGCTTTGCCCATGCATGTTCATGTTAACCTGGTTTCTACTAATACATGTTTATAAATGGCAGATTGGTGGATTGTTATTTACCCAGCGCCTATAAATGGCAAAAGAGGAAACAACCTGGGCAGCCATTTTGCTAGCCAATTGTTGTGTACAGGGCCATCATTAGATGGCTCAAGACAGACACAGCGTACCAAGATGACCTGAACTATGTGATCGATGTGATAGCCAATCACAGCGACCATATGTCTTTGTTCTTGATCTGAGTATTAACCATTCACCTCCTTTATCCTGCTGATCTGCATTTTAAACCCTTCATCTCCATCATCCCACTGCATGTGACATGTACATTCACCCCTTCACCTCCTCTTTCTGTGTAAAACCTGTACAATAATCTTTCTAGTGCACCATTACCAAACTCCATGGTTTAACCTCCCAAAATACATGCATGTTTCCTCATTTCAAAAAAATTGTGACAACAATTTGATTATCTGTGGGTGTCTACTTCCCATAAAGGGGTCATTTTGGGGATTTTTTTATATTGTGCTGCCATTTTTTATTTTAACAGAAAGTAAGGAACACAGTTTTCTTTCCCAAATTGTTTTCAAAATAGTAAAAAAACTCAGTATTTTAAATAACTCATTAAGAAAGTGCTTTTCATCTCAAATCATCTAAAAATGATATAACATTCAAACATTTGGGTACAGTGTTGCTTGATGTAGCAATTGTCTGTCAAACTATCACAGTACTGAAAACTGAAAAATCATATTGATGGAGTATTACAGGCTGGTACTCAAGTGGTTAATGATGGTCCCTCAGCACTTTATAAGCCCCTTCTCTTTTATTTCCTACAGCTCTGTTTAGCCACTAGTCACTTAGCAATGGCATATAAATGTATGGAGATATTCTACAGTCTAGTTTAATCTCCAACACAGTGCAACTTAGAGCTTACACAGAGCTTTTTCTTTCCACACTGAACAAGGCAGAAGTAGAGTGACAGTAAGGGAAGTATAAACTGCTGGAAAGGCCATCATTAAAGCAAGTCTTTTTTTTATTTGTCTTGGACAGGCAAAGCAAAGGATTTTTTTTTGCTAAGTGTATCCCTTTTAATGGATATCTGTGTCTTTAAATCTAGTTTTCTCTATTGGGATTCATATTTAGCATATATTCAGAATTTTTATTTTTTTTGCTATTTGTTGGAATATCTCTGTATGATGATCTAATATTTCCTTTTCTACCATGTGTATGCTGCTTTACTTGACAGCTGAATTGCAGGTTAGTGCCTTTGGGGGGTTGCTGAACGTTCAGTGGATGTAGATGTTTCACAGCTGAAACTTTTACCAAGACATTTGGTTGGAACGAGATTAATCACTAGGCATGTGAACGCACACATACTAGTGTGAACTGGCCCTTAGGGTAAAGGATGGGGCATGCCCCAATGACTACAAATTGGCAAAAAAAAATTACACAACAGAAGAGCAACAGAGTTCTTTGTAAAACAAAGAAAAGAGGGCGCACTAACCTTGTACATTACCCAATTGGTATCTTTAATAATGTATGAAAAGAATACTCACAAACACATTAATGATAAAAGCATGTCAAGGTCCATAGTAGACACAAAGTGACCAGGTCACCAAGACTGTTCCCAGCAGGTCGGAGGAACTCCCAGTTGGCTGACGCATTTCGAGGGGATGCACATAGTTGGTGCGCCCTCTTTCTTTGTTTTTTTGCCAAAATGTAATTGAATAAGCTGAAGTTAGAAGCTGATTGGCTACCATGCACAGCTGCACCAGATTTTGCACTTTCTTGTTTTAGTAAAACACCCCCATTATGTCACATTTGACCCTGTCTTCCATAGCACCAGTATTACAATTTCTAAAGGGATTTAAAATATTAGCAAAAGTGTGCCCAATAACTGAATAGGATGAATATGAATTCCTTAAAAATTGCCTAGTCGCATTACTTCACAATATAGTTTATGGAGTACAGCAGTTTGAAAATGACATTTGGAAAAGGAAGTATGGATGCCCAAAGTTTTCATCCTGCCTAGGGCCCCATTTAGTCTTAATCTGACTACATATTTGCCCATCTAAGGCAGGCTGTAAGCTTTAAAGCTGATTTATGGGATCCCTCAGCCCCCCTCACCTCACCCACTCAATCTGATCACTGGCATTTCAAAATATCTTTTTTACTCACCTAAAGCTGCAGTCACATGATGCTCTAGTCTTGAGTCATCTATACTTTTCTTTTTACAGCAGGCAGGGTCATTCTTCAGCTGTCCACATCACTACCTGCATGAGGAGGATTGTTCCTTACGGCAGTCCAGTGGCACTTCTTCAGGATCCAGCAGAAGTGGTGTGAGTGCAAGGAACTCTAGGGGAGCAGTTGGTGTGGGCACATCTAAAGGCGCTAGATTAGCAGTCCTCCACACCAAGAAATGGTGCCAGCGAGGGATCTGGATGGTGGACTTAAGTGAATATAACTTGCTTCACGAGGTAAGAAAAAAAAATGTGCTGTATAGGTTAGAGATGGGTGGAAGGGGAAATTAAGTTTTGCCCAGAGATGGGCTTTCATTTACTAATGTGTATGCTGCAGCGAAACTCCTGAACTGCAAGTACTAAATTATTTTTCTGACACAGTCCTTGTATCAAGATATATTTCTTTTTTTTTATACACAGAACAGTTAAGTCTAATATCCAAAGGCAGGAGAAAACACAATAAGAAGAACTCAAAGATAATGTAAAGGCTTTGAAAAGGGTGGAAAGAAGCACGAAAGATATACTACACTGTTTAGGATGAGCCGAACACCCCCCCGTTCGGCTCGCACCAGAACCCGCGAACGGACCTAAAGTCCGTGCGAGCTTTAGAACCCTATTAGTTATAATGGATGCGAACGTTCGAAATTAAAAGTGCTCATTTTAAAGGCTAATATGCATGTTAATGTCATAAAAAGTGTTTGGGGACCTGGGTCCTGCCCCAGGGGACATGTATCAATGCAAAAATTTTTTTTAAAAAACGGCCGTTTTTTTCAGGAGCAGTGATTTTAATAATGCTTAAATTGAAACAATAAAAGTGTAATATTCCTTTAAATTTCGTACCTGGGGGGTGTCTATAGTATGCCTGTAAAGGGGCGCATGTTTCCCGTGTTTAGAACTGTCTCTGCGCAAAGTGTCATTTTTGAAAGTAAAAAAGCTATTTAAAATCACTCGCGGCTAATGTTAATTCACGGCTCCCGTAACACAGAGAACAGTGATTCATTGAAACTCATTCATAAAAAAAAAAAGTCATTGATAAAAAAAAAAAAAAAATGAAAAAAAAAAAGAGCGTAGGGGTCCCCCCAAATTCAATAACCAGGCCCTTCAGGTCTGGGATGGATATTAAGGGGGATCCCAGCCAAAAAAAAAAAAAAAAAAAATGGCGTAGGGTCCCCCTCAAAATCCATACCAGACCCTTGAGGTCTGGTATGGATTTTAAGGGGAACCCTAGCCAAAAAAAATGGCGTGGGGTCCCCCTCAAAATCCATACCAGACCCTTATCCGAGCACGCAACCTGGCAGGCCGCAGGAAAAGAGGGGGGGACGAGAGCGGCCCCCCCTCTCGCCTGAACCGTACCAGGCCACATGCCCTCAACATTGGGAGGATGCTTTGGGGGTCTAAGACCCCAAAAGCACCTTGTCCCCATGTTGATTAGGACAAGGGCCTCTTCCCCACAACCCTGGCCGGTGGTTGTGGGGGTCTGCGGGCGGGGGGCTTATCGGAATCTGGAAGCCCCCTTTAACAAGGGGACCCCCAGATCCCGGCCCCCCCCCTGTGTGAAATGGTAAGGGGGTACAAAAGTACCCCTACCATTTCACCAAAAAAGTGGCAAAAATGGTAAAAAGGACAGGAGACAGTCTTTGACAATTCCTTTATTAAAATCTTCTTTCTTCTTTCTTCATCCTTCGGATTCTTCATCTTCTCCTTCCTTCATCTTCTTCCATCTTCTTCTTCCATTTTCTTCTTCCTCCGATCCGCTTCTTCTTGCGCTGGTCTTCTCGTCCTTCTCGTCCGGCATCTTCTTCCGTCGGCGTCGGCGTCGGTGTCGGTGTCTTCTTGGGCCGCTCCGCGCAATGGGAGGCTCCCGCTGTGTGAGGCTCCGCTCCATCTGACAGGTCTTTTAAAACGGAGGGCACCTGGTGACCCCGCCCCCCTCTGACATCATGGGGAAAGCCATCATGGAATTCCCCATGACGTCCCTGTGCGTCAGAGGGGGCGGGGTCACCAGGTGCCCTCCATTATAAAAGACCTGTCAGACGGAGCGGAGCCTCACACAGCGGGAGCCTCCCATTGCGCGGAGCGGCCCAAGAAGAGACAGAGACACCGACGCCGACGCCGACGGAAGAAGATGCCGGACGAGAAGGACGAGAAGACCAGCGCAAGAAGAAGCGGATCGGAGGAAGAAGAAAATGGAAGAAGAAGATGGAAGAAGATGAAGGAAGGAGAAGATGAAGAAAAACCGAAGGATGAAGAAAGAAGAAAGAAGATTTTAATAAAGGAATTGTCAAAGACTGTCTCCTGTCCTTTTTACCATTTTTGCCACTTTTTTGGTGAAATGGTAGGGGTACTTTTGTACCCCCTTACCATTTCACACAGGGGGGGGGCCGGGATCTGGGGGTCCCCTTGTTAAAGGGGGCTTCCAGATTCCGATAAGCCCCCCGCCCGCAGACCCCCACAACCACCGGCCAGGGTTGTGGGGAAGAGGCCCTTGTCCTAATCAACATGGGGACAAGGTGCTTTTGGGGTCTTAGACCCCCAAAGCATCCTCCCAATGTTGAGGGCATGTGGCCTGGTACGGTTCAGGCGAGAGGGGGGGCCGCTCTCGTCCCCCCCTCTTTTCCTGCGGCCTGCCAGGTTGCGTGCTCGGATAAGGGTCTGGTATGGATTTTGAGGGGGACCCCACGCCATTTTTTTTGGCTAGGGTTCCCCTTAAAATCCATACCAGACCTCAAGGGTCTGGTATGGATTTTGAGGGGGACCCTACGCCATTTTTTTTTTTTTTTTTTTTGGCTGGGATCCCCCTTAATATCCATCCCAGACCTGAAGGGCCTGGTTATTGAATTTGGGGGGACCCCTACGCTTTTTTTTTTTGTTTTTTATTAATGAATGACAGCTCTCTGTGTTACAGGAGCCATCAATTCATTAGCCGCGAGTGATTTAAATAGCTTTCTTCCTGCAAAAATGACACTTTTTTGCAGGGAAAGTTCTAAGCACAGGAAACCTGCCCTCCTTCACAGGCTACCTATAGACACCCCCCAGATGTGATACTGCAATGCTGTTCTAACAGCATGCACACACATATCCCCAGAAATAAAGAACATATTGTTGTCAGCAGTCAGCAGCACACTGACACGCTGACACTGTGAGTGAAACATAATATGCGAGGCCGCCGCAGCGGCGGCCTCTTATACCGTGGGGCGTGTATTAAAGCCCCTGAGCTATAATTGGCTACAGGCATCCTGCCTGTAGCCAATTATGGCTCTCCTCGCTGCCGGCGCTGTGATTGGCCAAGCATGCGGGGTCACAGTGCATGCTTGGCCAATCATCAGCCAGCATTGCACTGCGCGGGCCGCAATGCATTGCGGGGCCGCTCGCATCACACGAATTTGATGCGAGCGGTCCCAATAGTTCTGGGCTCGCCGAGCGAGCGAACACCCGGTGCTCGATTCGAACATGGGTTCGAATCGAACACCGGGCTCATCCTTAATTACAACATTACAAAATGGCATTCATGAAACAGCTGAACGGCAGAAATCAGCTACTGCAGGTAAAATCAGTCAAATGCATTTCAGATACAGTTAAAGAAAATGCGTTCAAAGGCTTACAACTTATTTTTTTCTTTAGAAAACGGTCACAGCCTGAGTAGAAAAAGCCAGTCCTCTGCCAGCTGGGGCAGGCTGATTAAACTGTGCCAACTGGAACTTCACTACAGAACTACAACCTATGTATGCTGATTCTGCCACAGTACTTCCAGAAAGCAATCTGGTCAGATTTTTGTTCACGTATAAACTACACTTTTTCCTTGTGGCATTACAAAACTAACGACAACCAACTTTACCTTTTTCCTCTTACCCATCCCAATGCAACTTCAGTGTCACTTATAGCTCCACCTCCTTCTCTCTTATTCCTCTTTCTGTCCAGGTCCCCCAAGGTTCCATCATCTGACCTCTTCTATTCCCTTTCTATACCTTCTAACTGAGTCATCTGATGGTCTCCCGCAGTTTCCAATATCACTTGTGTGCTGACGACGCCCAAATCTATCTTTCAACTTCTCAGCTCACCCCATCAGTCTCCTCTCATTACTAATGGAGATATCAGTATAGATACCACAACACTTCCTCAAACTCAATCAAACCAAAACTGAGCTTATAATCTTTCCTCCCCACGTGCCCTTTCCACTGACTTCTCTGTCAAGATTGATGGCACACCTATCAGTCCATCCCTACGTGCCAGGTGCAATCTTGGATGCTGAATTTTCCCATGGAACCCACATTCAATTACTGTCCAAATCGGGTGCCTTAACCTCAGTAAAATCTCCAAAATACGTTCCTACTTATCCATGACACCCCAAATCTAACTCATTCCTTGGTAATCGCTTGCCTCAACTATTGCAACTCCCTCCTCGTAGGCCTACCTTTACATAGATTTGCCTCCCCTTCAGTGCATCTTGAATGCTGCTACCATCCTCCTTACCAAACATTCAGTGCCTGTCACCTCTCTCTCTGCTAATTCCTCCACTGGCTTCTGCTCACCCAAGAAATAGAATTCAAAATACTAACAACCAACTACATAGCCACCCAAAATTCAGCATCCAAGATTGCACTCATCTCAAAATACCAACCAAACTATTCTCTTTGCTCTTTCTATGACCTCCTGCTCTGTAGCTCCCTTGTCACCTTCCTATCTCACCTGCTTGACTTCTCCAGAGCCTCTCCATCTTCTGGAACTCCTTACCCTAATCTGCACAACTATCTACCACTTGATTGAGCTTTAGGTGATCCCTGAAAATCCATCTCTTCAGAGAGGCCAATCCCGCCTCTAACTAATAAACTGTAATTTTACGCTCTCTGTCCGCTCATCCCCTACAGTTATTACCTTTTATATCACTTTACCCTTCCTTTTAGATGGTAAGCTATAATGAGCAGGGCCCTCTGATCCCTCTTGTATTGCACTGTATTGAATGTGAAAGTGTGAAGCCCTGCACTGTGAAAATATAGGAAAAAACAACACAGGGTACTCAAGAATACAGTAAAGGGGCTCCAGAATGTAGGTTTTGAGTGGAGAGAGGTGCTTTTTCATTTTTCTCTGGGTTTTGTAATTTCTGAATCACGGTTTGGAGCTCAGAGACTTCAAAGTGCTTTTGGAAGGAAGGAGTCTCCAATCTTATGTCTGGCTTTTGCCAGAAACCCGAGTGGGCAGCTGTTCATAGCCCTTAAAATCATCAGGGAGCTGACAATAGTTTGGAGCTCCACCCGAGAGACAGGAGGTCTCTGCATAGGAGTCAGGAGGATTCCAATCCTTCCCCAGGAGTCAGAAACGCTGTACGGGGCAGAAGCATGTTTGTCTGCACAGTGCAGGTGTATTAAGTGACAGAGCAGCAAAGAGCTGGAAAAGAGCCAAGGTACAGGAACACTCAGGTACTGTGTTAGATGGTCAGAAGGACCAAGACAAAAAGCCTGAGCAGGGGTGCTGCTGGAGAAAGCCACAAGGCTGAATGCCATTTACGTTTGTGTTGATAGTGGAAACTCCTGCATAAGGAACTGATTTTCTGTGGGAACTTTTTCAATTCTTTTTTTAAAAAAAAGCCCTTAAACCACATTTCTGGAGAGGACTGAACTCACTAGGAAGCACTACCTCCCCCTACAACATCACAGTAACTGTACTCCCTCCATTTTGTAAAGCGCTGTGAAAACTGTTGGCACTTTATAAATCCTGTATAACACCTGTATACTACTAATAATAATATATTATAACATACAGTAGAACGCTGCAAACTCTTGACAACATAGGTGAAACAAACAGCTTTACATTTTCATATACTGCTTCATAACATGGTCCTATTTTTGTTCAAATGAAATGCTCTCTTAACTGCATCTATTACTGAATGCTGGCATTGATTATAGCATCTCACAGGCCAATAGTCAGTGGTATGTGGGTGAGGGTTAAATATGTTACATTAGTGTGTGGGTGAGGAGTATGGATTCTGGCTACTGCAGCAAGTCATGTGCAAAATAAGTAGGAGTTCCTAATCCATAATTGACTTGTTTTATGAAAAATAATGAACTTACTCTGCACATAATTTCTGCTGTTTCATCATACGTAACACCTTTATGATTCATGGGTCACCTAAATTAATTACTGCAACAATTCATGATGTGGGATTACTGAAAAAGGATTTCTTACCAAGAATTACAGCCAGATAAAACCATACTTTTAATAGAATAGAATAGAAGGAATAAACTATTTTCCTATTTTAATCTATTCTTTTCTATTCTATTCAAATTCAAATTAATTATATTTGAATTTTGGGAAATGGTTATATTCTTTCTATTCTATTGTTTTTTTTATGCTATTCTTTTTCTATTTGTTTATTCTAGTCTATTCTTTTCTATTCTATTATTTTATTTTCTATTCTTATCTATGCTATCCTATTCTATTATATTATTTTCTATTCATGTTCAAATGTATTCTAGTTAAACATTTGAATTTCAGAACATGGTTATGTTCTTTCTATTCTATTCTTTTCTATGCTATTCTATTATTTCCTATTCTATTCTAATTTATTATTTTCTATTCAAATAAATGATTCTATTTGAAGTATTGGGAAATGGTTATATTCTTTTATTCTATTATTTTCTTTTCTATTATAGTCTATTCTATTATTTTTTTTTCTATTCTTTAATTTCCATTTTGTTCTGTTTTACTCTTTTATATTCTATTATTTAAATTTCTGTTATATTCTTTTCTATTCTATTTGTTTCTATTATATACCTTTATTTTCTATTCTATTTTGTTCTCTTTGGAAAACTATTCAAATTCAAAAACTATTCAAAATTGATTTGAATTCTAATTCTGACCGAATTTTTATTCCGTTATTTCGGATTCGTTTAAATTCATTACTATGTAATTTGGAAATTCTAATACATCCGGATTTCTGAAAAAGGAAAATTCGTCCGAATTTCAAATTGTAACAAAGCGAACTGCACATGTCCATTGGAAACATTCCGCAGAGATTTTGGTTCATATTGATAGCATCATGCAGTTGATGCAGATTTGTCGGCTGCACATCCATGATGTGAATCTCCCCTTTCACCACATCCAAAAGCTGCTCTATTGGATTGAGATCTGGTAAATATGGAGGCCATTGGAGTACAGTGAACTCATTGTCATGTTCAAGAAACCAGTGGTGAGATAATTTGAATCTTGTGACATGGTGCATTATCCTGCTGGAAGTAGCCATCAGAAGATAGGTACACTGTAGTCATAAAGGGATGGACATGGTCAGCAACAATAATCAGGTAGAACGTGGCATTTAAACGATGATTAATTGGTAAAAAGGGGCCCAAAGTGTGCCAAGAAAATATTCCTTACACCAATACACCATCACCAGCTTGAACCGTTGATACAAGGTAGGAGGGATCCATGCTTTCATGTTGTTTACACCAAACTCTGGCCCTACCATCTAAATGTCACAGCTGATTTTGGACTTATCGGACCAGGCAATGTTTTTCTAAATCTTCTATTGTCCAATTTTGGTGATTGTAGCCTCAGGCCCCATTCACACCTGAGTGTTTTCAGGTAGAAAGTCGCGATTTTACCACGATTTTGCCGCAAATTTTGCCGCGTTTTTACCACGGTTTTCTGCCATTTTACCACGATTTTGTACAGGTCAAAAGGTCACCAATGTAAAAAGCAAAAAAACGCCCAAATCTGCCTAAAAAAGACGTTTCAGAACTTTTTTGAGCTTCAGGCATTTTGGAATGGAGATTTGAACCATCTCCATAGAGAATAATTGATTTTTTCCCCCTTCAGCGTTTTGTAGCTTCAGGCTTCAAGCTACAAAACGCTCAGGTATAAATGGGGCCTTAGTTTCCTGTTCTTCCTGCTTAAATGCATTGAGTTGCTGCCATGTGATTGGCTGATTAGCAATTTGTGTTACCAAGCTATTGAACTGGTGTACCTAATAAAGTGCCAGTGAGTGTATGATGGCCCACTAAATATGATGTGTGCCCTGTGTGGTTGATATTTTATATTACAGTGGTTTAAATGCATCTAGACCAAGGAACAAGTTGTATACGTTTCATTTTAAAGGTCTGTGTCAACTACTTTCAACTGTTAACTCACTTTCTGTCCTAGGGTGACAACACTCACTTTTTGTACTGTATCAGTAGTAGAGCAGCACAGTCACCTTAAAAAGGAAGTGTGTTAGGACTTCAGAACACATGTTCGAAAAAGAGGAATAGTTCTGTAGTCCAATTTTGATTGGGCTGATAACAGCAGATCTCAATAGCAGAGGCAGAGTCAGAGCTAAAGCTAGAGTATAACAAAAGTTGCAAGGTCACTGGATTTCTGAAAGGCTCAACAGGTATTTTATATCACTTATTAAACAAATATATCAAAACATCACGGGAGCAAAATATTGGGTGCTGATGACACCCAAATCTATCTCTCTGCCCAGTAGTGTATTTAGGATTTGTGCTGCCCTAGGCCTGACTAAACTCGTGCACCCCCTAATTTAAATATGACCCACCCCTTCCTGTCAAGGCCACACCCCTTGCTGTTTAAGACCCGCCCTAAAAAATTCGAGTGGGGACACTAGTTCTGAGGGTCTGGGGGGAGGGGCAATGGATTCCCTTAATTTGAATAGATTTCCTCTCACTTCCTGTTTGGCTATGGGGCAGGAAGTGAAGGGAAATCTCTGCAATGGGATAAGGATGGTAAAAAATAAACTGACAGGGGCTATAACCCCCCCCTTACTCTTTCCAAAATGAAAAAAAAAAGTGTTGGCCATAGTTCTAATTTAAGCACAAATTTCTGATAATTTTATGGAGAGAACTATGAAGATATAACCATGCCAATGGTGCAGCAGAAAACATATAGCACAGTGAGGAAGGTTTGTGGTCCAGGATGATAGGACATTCAAAATTAGAAGTGGCGCCCCCCCCCAGGCCCCCCAGAGTTGCGGAATGTCGGCCGCCCGCATACCGGAAGCAGTGCAGCCGCTTTATGGGAGTGCTAGACTAATTTGCCTCTCAGCCCAGCACGTTTAGGATATATCTCCACTACCGATAGGTAAAAGTCAACAAAAAGGGTTTATAACCACTTTAAGAAGGGGAAATTATTGATTGCAATAAAACACAGAGCTCCCTCTAGTGACTACAAAGATCAATATTAAAAGAACAAAAATTATGAATGGCTAATTTGTAATCATGAGGGAGTAAAATAAAAAATTACTTACAGTGTAAATGTTGCAGTCATAATTTTAAATATTTACTCGCTAAAAAAATATACAGTCGTTTTCTTTTAAAGGTCAAGCTCAAGCTCAGTAAAATCCTAACTCCCTAGCCATCTAAATACAGTAAACTGAACTATCCTTCTTATGTGAGTCTCTGACAGTGGTGGCATTGTCTACATCCTGGCAGGTAAAAATCTGGAGTCAGGCTGTGCCTGCTTACCAACATCTCATAGACTTGAAAAATTAATGTTGTTTCTGCAGTACAGAGAATGAGAGATGTATGTCCTCATGAAAGTCTGTAATATGTTAGTGTACAGGTACAGGCAGCCTACTACAGGGTGTAGACAATAAGGCCTGATTCACACCAATGCATTTTTAGTGCTTTTTGCATTTTGCAGATTTGCACTACAGTCCATTTAACATGGTTTCCTATGGACCACGCTCTGTAGTGCAAATCTGCAAAATGCAAAAAGCACTAAAAATGCATAGGTGTGAATCAGGCCTTAGAGAGGGCTGCTAGTTTTTAGGGGATTACCGTCAGTAATTTACCAAGTTTGTTCTTTTAAGTCACACTAAATCTGTTTTAAAAAAAATCTATTTAATGGGGTCTAAGTGTAATTCTAAAAAACACTACCCACTGTACAGATATGCCTAATAAAGGTCCTGTTGCTATCTTCTCTGCAAAAACATTTAAAGCATCGGTAAACCTAAAAACAAAAATGTAATATATTGCAGCTTACCAGCCTTTAGATGTGGTAGTGGCATTCGTTTTCATTTTCCCCTAGTAATCCTACCAGTAACATTCTTCCTTTCTTAGGGTGACAACGCTTAATCAAACTGTATGTATGGAGGAGCAGTGTTGTCACCCTGGGCTGCTCTGCTCATTTGGACTACAAGCACCTTCCTTGCCACATCTCCATTACATAGAAAGTTTTATAGTTCACAGAAAATCACTGGAAAAACTGTTAACATTATATGAGATCTCAGTTCAGTGTATAAGATTCTACAAAGACACAGAATCAACCTTTGTACTTGCATAAAAAAAAAAACAAAAAAAAAAAAATGCAGCCACTACATCTATAGTTTGGTAAGCCACACTATATTACATTTTTTTCTTGGGTTAGATATCCTTAGATGAATTGCCTTAGTCCACAAAGAGTCTGAATGTGACACTGCTTCTTGGTAATGCATGAAAATCAAATAAACATTTACCTTATTTTTGGTACAGTGAAATCAGAAGGGAGTTTAGAGATCTTCACCATCTGTGGCCTGTTGGGGAATTTTTCAAAGATACGTAGACGCAGTGGCAATTTTTCTTTTGTATCAGCATTTGCTTCACTTTGTTTTAGCTATAAAAAAAAACAAGCAAAAGAATAAGCTCTCATACTGGAGCACTAATCATAGTAAACAGAAGATGGCAGCAAAGCTATACTAATTATGACTGTGTCAGCCAGGAAAGGGATCATAGGGTATATCACTTAGATTCCATATCTTCACTATACAAGCAGAAAACCCTGTTTAAAACTGGAGACAGTTTTAATAAATTCATATGCTGCATATGCACAGTCTAAGTTGGGAAACCATTCAGTATTGTTTTAATATGTTAGACCCAATTAAAATGAAATGCACAAGAGCTGGGAAAAATCACTATGAAGGCTATAACGCTTGTGTTTGAGGTTGATATGATTGTGTGGATTTTAGCACAGCCTTGCTAAATGCATACTTTACAGTCTTGTTTGGTGTGTGTATTGAACATCTAAATAAGGCCTCTTTTGTGATTTACATGCAGACATGTTGCATTCAGGAATGTTTGTATTAGGATGCTGCCTAAATACATATACAGTATAAACAATTAGAGTGGTGGTCAAATACATAATTGCTCACTATGAAAGGTGCATTTATGACAGATATAAAAGCAACACCTGTATGCCACGTTCTTTGAAAAAATAAGGCCGCATAAATATGGATATTTATCATTATAAGTATTCACAAGTAGCAGCATGTGAATTGTTTTGTTAGATACAGCGTGGGGGGGGGGGGTTTCCCCCAATAGCTGGTTGTTAAGAAGCAGGCTGGGAAGCCGGCTGACAGCTGAATATACACAAATCATGCCGGGAATTAAAAATTATGAAAAACAAACAGTGTGACGTCCCCCCTTCAATCCATACCAGGCCCATCGGGTCTGGTATGGATTTTAAGGCAAAAATGTAAAAAAAAACTCCACTTTTGTTGTGCGCAAAAATACAATCCCGTCGGGGTGATCAACCCTATGGTTCAGGAGGGGGCACTCACTCGTTCCCTCCGTGTCTTGACTTGCCAGGCTGCATGCTCGGATAAGGGTCTGGTATGGATTTGGGGAGGGGGGACACACATAGGGTTGCCACATCATCCCTTTAATCCAGGACACATATTAATTACACAGGTTCCTGGGCTGATTTAATGCAGATAAGGCACCCAGTGAGTTTAATTACCACCTTAATGTGTGTCCTTGATTAAAGGGATGATGTGGCAACCCTATGTGTGTCCCCCCTCCCCAAATCCATACCAGACCCTTATCCGAGCATGCAGCCTGGCAAGTCAAGACACGGAGGGAACGAGTGAGTGCCCCCTCCTGAACCATACCAGGCCGCATGCCCTCAACATGGTGGGTGCTTTGAGGCGGGGGGGCGGGGCTCTGCCCCCCCCCACCCCAAAGCACCTTGTCGATGCAACAGCGAACAGGTACAGTATATTGATCACTCGAGGGGATTGTATTTTTGCGCACAACAAAAGTGGGGTTACTCTTTAAACATTAATAGGCCTTATTGATCTTCCTTGAAACATTGTGTTGCTCAATTTTTACTAATCTGGGTTCTGCGTAATCTACTCCAGACATATTTTAAGTAACTCTTCGTAGGTACACTAGAAGTGTACTCCTAAAAGAGTATTTACAATAATAAAATAAACTATGCACACCTCTTCTACTATCACAGTCAATTAGCAGCAACATAAATAACACAACTATAAAATGAAGATTCCCACAACTTCCACATCAAACATTGGATACTTCAAGTGATCACTTTAGTAGTTTACAGTAGGAGGGAGTGTGTGTAGTATTTCAACAATGTTATGAAATCTTTTCACAGTCCAGTGAGCAAGCAGATGACAGAATGCTACAAAGGTGCAATACTGAATACTATGAATAGTGGTATCATTATCTTTGGGATGCAGTGTGGCAGGGACATCTAAAAATCGCAAGAATGGTCCCACAGAATTACAAATATTTTGACATGATAAACAGTTCACATGTGTAATTATTTGAATCATAATCTAGCTGTTTGGCTGGAAATTCAGTTTACCTTGAAACCCACCAAGTGATCTAATGGAGCAACTTTTTAGAATAACATTCAGCTGTTTAGTGTTGTCTAGGAAGCATACGTCTAATAGATACAAGCATTTAACACAGCTGAGTATGTATGAAACATGGTACATAATTTCCTGTGTAGGTGAGAAAATCATAATTAACAAGATCACAAAGGGCTTAATGTAATTAGCTATACTTCACTAAAAGGGGTACGATATATGCTTTAAAGCATATTTACTGCAACTCAGGAACATCATCTGTACCCACGCATCTATATTAATGAAAAAGAAAAACTCTCTGGCTTTATATCAAGCAATCAAGGATTACTCGGTAACTATATAGTATAAGCATGCGTAATTATGTAGCTATGGCTACGCTTATTTAATGCCTTTTTTTATAATCGCTTTTTCTTTATTAAGACAAATTCCAACATACAACATAGAAATACACATTGCACAATATATCTATATAAATCTTTTCCTTAACATACACCACACTAACGGCCCCATCCCAAAAAAAAAACACACCGGGTCCTTGATCATGTTCTCTTCAAAAGAGAGAAAGAAAAAAAAAAAAGGAAAAAGCCCACCACTTACCTAACCCTAACCAAAACTCAATTTGTGCAAAACATTATTCAAAGTATAATTAAGAAGGGGGCTTTACAGCGCCCTATTACGTGTGTCAAACAACCAACAATACAAAATATATATATATATATATATAATATAATATATATATATAAAATATATGTGTGTGTAAATAATAAAAAAAATATATAAATAATAAAAAAAAAAAAGTGTATAATTTTGAATTACTATTTTCATGTCCTATTATGTTTAGTGTTTTAATTCAATATAATCTCACTCTACTATTTCATTTTTATACCTCTCCACCTTTCATTTCAATCAACCCTTCTTTATGTGATTCCATTACTTGTTGCCCATCCCGTGCCTAATTTATTATTATAACTTATCCTCTTCCTTTAATGACATAATCATCTCTCCACTGTGCCTCCCAGGAGGAGGAAAAAAAGAAACAACACAACAAAAAAAAGAACCCACCCCCACCTCCTCCCAATTTCCCCCCACCAGATGCATCCCACAGACTATCCAATCCATAACGCAGCATTGCCCCCAAAAGGGTTTAATCCACCCCTATTTCTGAGAAGTAATACAGCCATCCTGCCCATGTATCTTTAAATTTATTCTGTTGGTCTTTAACCATATGTATCCATCTCTCTGCTTCCATTATTTTTTCTACCTCCCTTTTCCAATCCATTATAGTGGGACATCCAGACTGTTTCCAAAATCTAGGTATCAATATTTTGGCTACATTTAGCAAATGGGGAGTAACGCTTCTCTTATAATACCTAGCAGATGAAAGTGTCATTTTCTTAATCCAAGGGGCCATCTCATCCCAGAAAACTTTAATCTTTGGGCAATGCCAGCATAAATGCAGAAATTAACCCCTTTGGTTACATCCCCTCCAGCAGTTAACATCCACCGATGTATATATCCGAGCCAATCGAGCCGATGTACGATACATCTTGTCAGGAACTTATAAGACATCTTCTGTATATGGGAACTTATTGAAGTATGGTGTGTCGCTCCCATCAGCCTTTTTGCTCTGATGTGAAATTATATTTCCCATTCTCTAATTAAATAGGGAGTTGTCATATTTTGGGCGCTCAGAACCAGCTTATACATTGGAGACAACATATGACCCGGCTCTGATAAGTTAACACACAATTCCTCAAAAGTAGTAAGCGGGTTCGCTGGTCGGATCTGCTACTTCCACTTATTAAACAAGTCTGTCAGTTGACTATTTCCATACAGTCATTGGTACTAACCCCAGTATTTGAGCCAAATCCACCAATGGAAGCAATGCCAGCGCAATTACCCTTCCCGTCCATTCCCCAGCGATCTAAACTCCCTTTCTCTTCCACCGGGGAAAACCAGGGAAATCCCTCCAATGGTGTTATAGGGGATATTTGGGGGCAAACATTCCCGTACTGTTCATTCTATCCCAAATTGAGAGTGTTGTCTTCATCAATGGTGATGCATATGCCGACAACCCCCTATAAGAAAACTCCTCAAAATCTTGTGTGCCAGCCCGGGATGTTTATCTCTCTACACAAAGGTCATAAAAGCTCTTCGTATTTATTTAAAGAATATCTGTAGGAGTGTTATGGGGAAGGTATGTAAAACATAAATAAGCCTGGGAATTACACTCATTTTAAGTGCGTTAACCCTGCCAAACCATGTCAGAGTATGACTTCTCCACTTTTGCATGTCTTTTATTATGGATACCATCAAGGGTCCATAGTTTAGATCATATAGGCACTTTATATCTGAAGAGATATAGATCCCTAAATAGAATATAGAATCAAGGCGCCAAACAAAATGAAAAGATTGTTGCAAGGTGGTCCTCATCCTCAAAGGCACATGGCTCGGCACTGATTTCTCAATATTTATTTTAAAATAAGATATAAGGCCAAACCTGTCTATTTCCAACATCAACTCCATCAAAGACTCTTGAGGAGAGGTACAACAGTAGATCATCTGCGTAAGCTGAGATCTTATGTTCTGTTGATCCAATATAAATCCCCTTGATCTTCCTATTTCTCCTAATCGTACGCAGAAAGGACTCCAGCACCACAGCAAATAACAATGGGCACCCCTGCGTAGTCCCATTCCGTATCTCAAAGAAATCTGATAGTCTACCTTAACTTTAATCCTTGCTCTAGGATCTGCTTTTTCAGCATCCATTAAAATGACTACACTCGGGGTCTGGTTCGGTCCAATATGCATCCAATGCAATACATGCAGGGCCCGAATAGTATTATCTCTAGCCTCTCGGCCCTTCATAAACCCTGTTTGATCTGGGTGAATCAATTTAACTACCGTATATGTTCTTGTAACCTTAGGGCCAGAATTTTGGTCAGGAGCTTAGTGTCAGAGTGAAGGAGGGAGATGGGACAGTAGCTGGCACAGTACTGAGGATCTTGCCCTACCTTTGGGAGAACCGTCACATAAGCTAACAGTGCCTCTGGAGGCAATGGGTTTGAGATTGAGATAGAGTTAAGGTATCAGCAAAGAAGAACCAACAGGATTGAGGAAAACTTTTTAAAATACATATTTGTGAAACCATCGGGTCCCGTGATTTCACCTAATGGCAAAGCCGCAATCGCTTCGCCCAGCTCTTCAATAAGCACGGTAGCCTGTTGAACACCATAGCCTATCTTCCGGGAGCCCGGGGATCACTGAGCAGCACGCTCAGTCAGTGTGTCTGTTCATGCCACGCCCTATGCTTATTTAACCACTTGACCACTGGGCACTTAAACACCCTTAATAAACAGACCAATTTTCAGCTTTCGGTGCTCTCACATTTTGAATGACAATTACTCATTCATACAACACTGTACCCATATGACATTTTTGTCCTTTTTTTCACACAAATAGAGATTTCTTTTGGTGGTATTTAATCACCGTTGGGTTTTTTATTTTTTGCGCTATAAAAGAAAAAAGACTGAAAATTCTGTAAAAAAATGAATTTTTCTTCGTTTCTGTTATAAAATTTAGCAAATTTGTAATTTTTCTTGATAAATTTTGGCCAAAATTTATACTGCTACATATCTTTGGTAAAAATAAGTACAAATTGGGGTATATTATTTGGTCTTTGTGAAAGTTATAGAGTCCACAAGCTAAGGTGCCAATATCTGAAAATTGATCACACCTGAAGTACTGACAGCCTATCTCATTTCTTGAGACCCTTACATGCCAGAAAAGTACAAATACCCCCCAAATGACCCCTTTTTGGAAAGAAGACATTCCAAGGTATTTAGAAAGAGGCATGGTGAGTTTTTTGAAGTTGTCATTTTTTCCCACAATTCTTTGCAAAATCAAGATTTTTTTTCTTTTTTTTTTTTCACAAAATTGTCATATTAGCAGGTTATTTCTCACACACAGCATATGCATACCACAAATTACACCCCAAAACACATTCTACTATTACTCCTGAGTACGGCGATACCACATGTATGAGACTTTTACACAGCGTGGCCACATACAGAGGCCCAACATGCAGGGAGCACCTTCAGGCATTCTGGAGCACCCAGGACAATTCTGACATTTCTCTCCTACATGTAAAAATCATCATTTATTTGCTAGAAAATTACATAGAACCCCAAAACATTATATATGTTTTTTTTAGCAAAGACCCTAGAGAATACAATGGCGGTCGTTGCAACTTTTTTATCTAGCATGGTACTTGCGCAGCAATTTTTCGAACGTGTTTTTTTTGGAAAAAAATGTTTTGTGCTTTACAAGAAACAAAACTGTAAATTTAGCCCAATGTTTTTGCATAATGTAAAAGATAAAGTTACACCGAGTAAATAGATACCCAACATGTCACCCTTCAAAGTTGCACACACTCGTGGAATGGCGCCAAACTTCGCTACTTAAAAATCCCCATAGGCTTTAATTTTTTTTACTGGTTACATGCTTTGAGTTACAGAGGAGGTATAGGGCCAAAATTATTGTTCTCGCTCCAACGTTCGCAGCGATACCTCACATGTGTGGTTTGAACACCGTTTTCATATGTGGCTTACGTATGCGTTCACTTATGCATGCGAGCACACAAGGACAGGGGCGCTTTAAAAAAAAAAAAATGTATTGTTCATTTTACTTTATTTATTGTAGTTTGACACTTTTTTCCCCCAAAAAAAATTTTTTGCTCACTTTTATTCCTATTACAAGGAATGTAATCATCCCTTGTAATAGGAATATGACATGACAGGTCCTCTTTACAGTGAGATTTGGGGTCAATAAGACCCCACATCTCACCTCTAGGCTGGAAAGCCTGAAATAAAAAATAAAAAAGATCCCGGCTTCGATCGTAGCGAGTATTGCAGGGTATCGCAGAATATCGCAGGGTATCGCAGAATATCACAGGGTAGCGCAGAGTATTGCAGAGAATTGTTGGGTATTGCAGAATATTGTTGGGTATTGCAGAGTATTGTTGGGTATTGCAGAGTATTGCAGGGTATCGCAGAATATCGCAGGGTATTGCAGAGTATTGTTGGGTATTGCTGGGTATTGCAGAGTATTGCTGGGTATTGCAGAGTATTGCAGGGTATCGCAGAGTATTGTTGGGTATTGCAGGGTATTGCAGGGTATTGCACGGTATTGCACAGTATTGCTGGGTATTGCAGAGTATTGCAGGGTATTGCAGGGTATTGCAGGGTATTGCAGAGTATTGCAGGGTATTGCAGGGTATTGCAGAGTATTGCATGGTATTGCAGGGTATTGCAGAGTATTTTTGGGTACTGCTGGGTATCCATCCATCCATGCTCAGCCATCCCTCCATACCCTGCAATACCCAGCAATACACTGCAGGCTATTGCTGTGTATTGCAGGGTATGGAGGGATGGCTGAGCATGGATGGATGGATGGATCGGTGGTGACTGCAGAGCAGGCTGTGGGCACTACAGATCCCGCCCACAGCACTGCTGCCACTGATCCCTCCCCCTCTTCTCTCACACTGTACCGATCGGTACAGAGAGAGGAGGAGAGAGGAACCAGCGTCATCAAATGACGCCGGTTTGCTTACATGTGACCACTCCGTCATTTGACGGAGCGATCACGTGGTAAACGGCCGCTAAGAGCGTCCGTTTACCGTGATCCATGATCCGCCGGGTCCTCTGGAGCCGGCGATCACGGATTTTCTCGAGTGCGCGCCCCAGGGGGCATGCAAGAGGGGAATTAATTAACGGCCTCTCAGAGATAAGCAACCGCCCTGTAGCCGTTTTTCGGCTATGGGCTGGTTGTTAACTGGTTAATGCTACTCGCTGTTGATATAAAGTTAGAGGCATCTCTGACTTTTTTGGAGAAATATTTTAACTCTATATAAAACAAATATTTTCAGGGTTCTCAAACCGAAGTTGAAATGTAGCTTGTAGTAGAGGCATTTTTGTCATTAAAATGGATTGGTCCTCAACTGGAACCAAGATTAAAGAGTCCACATTTCAGAAGTCCCTTGTCATTTTTTTCTAGTGAGAAAAATATTGCCCACAGCTAGAAATAATGAAAGCAGTATACATATTGAAGCAATAATTATTCATTACATAATGAAGCGATAATTATTCATTACATATTGTATTTTAACACCTATTGTTTTGTATTGTGATACAGTACTAAAAAATGTCAAAATCCTAAGTGACAACCAAATTTAATGCTCCTAAGTTTCTGCACACCCAGTGACTTCACCATTTCCTTTTTCAGTGGTATTAGTTTCTAATTAGTCATCATCACCACATTCAATCAGCTAAAGTAACAGAACATATTTTGCAGTCCACTTAAATTCAACAAACAAAAAGTCGTCCACTTTAGCTGTGGTGGCTTTGGCATGATAGCTTAAGGTACAATTACTTTGGTGCTAAATAATATGCATGGCAAAAAATCAACATGGCAGACTTTGCCTTAACTGAAAGTGTACGTAAAGGCAATTAATTATGTATAGAATATGAAATCAAGTTTTTATGGCTGTCTGTGTCCTCTCTGGAAAAATTCAGCTTTGCTATTGGACCTGGTGTACAGAATTTGATGGGAATTCCAACATATTTATATGGCCACAGATTGTCAGCTATATAAGAAAAGGGGCAGGGAAAGTGGTGACATCATTGACCAAATATGGCCATGGCCTTAAAAAATGTTTAGTACTTGGGCAATCTACAAACAGGCTTTTTATTTTTTTGCATATCTTGTTTTTCTTTTTATCTCCATTCTGCTCACAGTGAACATTTTTACTAAGGTGAATCCATCTCCCTTTTACTTTCCTGGAAAATGTGAACGTGCACATCATCTGAGATAGAAAGCACTGGTGATATAGCTTTGAGGGCCTGACTACATCACCAGTTCTTCACTCAACCAGGAAGTGGAAAAACAGTACTTAAAGGTAAAGGTAAAAAAAAAGTTTGTTTAATCTAATGGATGTAAAATGATTTCACATAAAAGCATTTTACTTACATTTGAGATTAGTTTGAGATGCTTCTTAGAGTTCATTGACAGGTGTATATATATATTTTTTCATAACAGGGAACTTAACAGGTGGATTTGACCTGCAGTTGACATCATTCTGACCTGTGTTTGACATCCTAAGGTGCACCACACTGCTCTGCTTTAAATTTATTTTAGATTCTCATTGATTTGTACTAGGAGAGAAGCAGTTCTGATATGAACAAAAGTCTGTCAGCATAGGCCCCAACTGTGGTGATAGATGCTATTTTATTTTTAGGTAAAAGGTTGATATTTTTAGTGCACTTTATTAAAACAGAAGGCACATAAGCAACATTATTTGGTTTTTCAACACATGGGTCCACTTTGTTTGCGCTGAACATCAATGTATGATTTGCAGTTAAGCTTAGGGTTCACATTCTGCACACTGACGCACTCCTGCAATGCAAGCATACAGAGCGATTTATGCCTACTCTCGTTTAGTATGTTAGGTCCATTGTCTAAGGTATGTTTTCGTAAAGGAATAATTGTGATTGTTTTTTCACGTTTTAGATTTATTAACATAACATTCCCTTTGGTAAAACTAGAAACAACATGAAAGACAACAGAGTCAGTAGGCACTGTGCTAATGTCAATAAATATTGATAAATTATCAAGTACCGTAAATGCCAAAAAAAAGTTAATACATTTTAAAATATGTTCAAATACTAAGAGGCTCCTTGTTTTTTTTAAATTTTAGAACTTTACAGCGTGGGCTTTGTTTTTATCCAAACGTATTTCTAAAGTAAGCTAAAGAAGATATTGACTAAAGCACTGTAAAGAGCGCTGTGATTACAGTTGTTTTTGAGATGAAACATGAAACAAAGTAGCTGCTGATAACACATAAATTACTTTCTTTTGGTATTAAAAATATATTGCTTTTTGAGAATGTGAAACTAATATTTATCTGAAATAGAACAAATCTCATATCTTGTATAGTCTTCTGATTTTCCTCTGAGAGCTCTAAACTATTGTCAGATAATAACTAATATTAGTAAACCTAAACAGACTGCATGATTAAAAACGTAGGGGGTCTATTGATAAAGGCTTAAAATGGTCGGTTCACTATTTTCTTCTTGTTTGTTCTTCAATTTCCCAAGTTTACAACTTTCTGTTCTAGAGTAAACTAGTAAATTATCCATTTAAATACCCTGTGATTTAAATTGAAAAGTACAGTTCCATGGATGGTGGATGGATGGTGAAGAGATTATCTTTTTACCTATATATATATATATATATATATATATATATATATATATATATATATATATATATAGTGGATTGTCATAAACTAGGGCTTTGAAAGAATGGACTTCATAGGTATAGGTATAACAAAGTTTTATTAGAATCTATAACAAAAATATTAGACAGACATTAGATAAAAATACATATAAATCAGTGCAAGAGTGGTTAAAACTTTCTCCCCGGTCCACCATCTATCTTGAGTCCGACGGGTTCAAGGGATACAATGGGGGCCTAGAGATTCTGAGTATAGCAAGGCAGTGGACCAGGGAGAATGTTTTAACCACTCTTGCACTGATTTATATGTACTTTATCTAATGTCTAATATTTTTGTTATACATTCTGATAAAACGTTGTTATATCTTGTTAACCACCTGCCAACCATCTCATGCCGATATACGTCGGCAAAGTGTGCACAAAACGGCATACCTGTACGTTGCTGCGTCATCCACGGTGCCGCATGCCCGCCGCGGTAGTTTGCCTGCGAGTCCCGCAATCGTGGCACGGAGAGGCAGAACGGGGAGATGTAAACAAGGCATTTCCCTGTTCTGCCTAGCAACATGACAGGGATCTACTGCTCCCAGTGATCGGGAGCAGTGATCTCTGTCATGTTCTAGTGAGCCCATCACCCCTACAGTTAGAACATGCTGAGGGAACACAGTTAACCCCTTGATCGCCCCCTAGTGTTTAACCCTTTCCATGCCAGTGACATTTACATTCTTATAGCACTGATCGCTGTATAAATGCCAATGGGCCCAAAATAGTGTCAAAAGTGTCTGATCTGTCTGACACAATGTCGCAGTCATGATAAAAATCGCAGATCGCCACCATTACTAATAAAAAAATGAATAATAAAAATGCCATAAATCTATCCCCTAATTTGTAGATGCAATAACCTTTGCGCAAACAATCAATATACCCTTATTGCGATTTTTTTTTTATACCAAAAATATGTAGAAGAATACATATTGGCCTAAACTGTGGAAGAAATTCGTTTTTTTATATATATTTTTTGGGGGTATTTATTATAGCAAAAAGTAAAAAATATAGCTTTTTTTCAAATTTTTTTTTTTTGTTTATAGCGCAAAAAATTAAAACCGCAGAGGTGATCAAATACCACCAAAATAAAGCTCTATTTGTGGGGAAAAAAGGACACTAGTTTAGTTTGGGTACAATGTCGCGCAATTGTCAGTTAAAGCCATTCAGAGCCATATTGCAAAAAAGGGATTTACAGGAACTGCTCTAGCGATATCACTTTCAAGATAGCAAATGCCCTACGGGAGAGACTTTTAGCAAGAGGCTACTCCAAAACTTGTCTCAAAAAGGCGTTTAGATGCGCCATTATTCCAAATAGACAGTCCCTATTATATACGTCTAGGAAACCTAAGGATAATACAACCACACATATCATAACACAATATTATGGCCAGCACTCACAGGTAAAGAAAAATACTGGCACCTTCTAAATATGGACCCTGATATTGGGCCACATATCTCCGACTAACCCTTCATTACATATAGGAGGGCTAAATTGATAAAGGACTAATTGGTCCATAGCGAATTTACAGTCGACGGTACAAAAGATCCATGCAAATACCCCTGCACCTTTCGGTGCGGAGGATCTAATTATTGTCAATTTATACAAACAGCAAAACAAGTACGTTTACCTAATGGTACTATTTTCAAACACAGACACTACGCCAACTGTAAAACACAGGGGGTCGTATATCTCCTTACCTGTGAGTGCGCATACAGATATATTTTGAGCATGAAATCATGTAACCCAGAGTTACCGTGGGGGGAGACATGTCAGGGATACCCACAATGGAAAATGCCCCTGAATTAGATTCCTTATATTGGATAGAGTACACCCCCCGGGGGGGGGGGGGCAATTGGAATAAAAAATGATTGCAATCTGAACTAAGATGGATATACCGTCTGGGTGCTACATCACCCCCTGGGCTTAATGAGGCTACTAATTTAAAACCCTTTTTAGAGGGTGTTGCCTCAGGAGGTAGGGAAAAATGAGACATGAGGGGTCCTAGCTGGTCATGGGAGTCTGCAATTTTGGAACTCTTGCATCTTTGTATGTAGCAGGGGGGGGGGGGGGGGTAACCTACAACTCTGCCCTATGTTAATTAGAATCCCTCTATACCAAACAGTGCTCCATTTCAAAACCTAATATATTCCCTTTTTCCTTCCCTTGCTCTGACTTTTCTTGCTCTTTGGGTTTTCATTTTATTATATGGTAACTCCTCATTTTTACTTTTTCTTCCTTTTTTATATAATTAATTTCATGTTATTTTACTGTCCCATTCTTTTTGTACTTATTTAATTTATCCACTGTTTGTATTTTTTCTTTGTCTTGTGCTTGTTTCAGTGTAGATTGCATGTCTGCTGCAGCATCTTTAGGATTCCTTTTAACATGTCTTTTCAGCCTCCTCCATCCAGGTGTCACCTGCCCTATATCCGCACCGGTCCCTCAATTAGTTTGGGCTTCCGTCCTGTGATTGCAGTGGGTGGCATTTTACCATCTTGGGCGTGATTCTTGCTGGATGGCAGACGTTCTGCCCCTGGATTGCTTGGCAACCCTGAGGACTGTTTGGCTGTATCGCTCTAGCTCTGCCCACATGTGCGTTGGCGGAAGTGTGACATGGGATGCGGCTCCGCCCCTCTAGATGAGGCCGCACTGTGCCATGCTCCTGGGGGTGAGTGGTGAAATGCACGCCAGCCCAGCATGGTGCCATGCGCTGCTGGTCGGAATGACGGCAGGGCTAATCCCCCCTATGGAGTATTTAAGTTATCTACCACCTTCCAGGGGACGCTTTAGCCCATATCCTCTCTGGTGAGTAATGTAGGGACACAGCTTTTTTTAATAGTTTTGTAATGAAGCATACGGGTCTTGCATAGAGACATTTGTTGCTGGCTACAAAGTAACAATAGGAATGCTTTATTTTGATTAATGAATCCTTTTATACATATATTCTTTGAACTCTATAGCTAAAGCTTTACTTCCGTATTATGGTGATTGCAGCAACCATGTTACATACACATATTGCAGGTCATTTGATATAAAAGCTGCATATCTAGCTAGCTAACCCCCCCCCCCCATCCACCTAATGCTGACTCAATATATTTTATAAGTAGCATTTTTTGTTCTTTTTTACAGCTTAATTGTTGTTTAACATAAATTTATATATATATACTTCTTTGTTCAGCAGCCACACCACTCTGGTCTGGAGGACTCTGTCTGCTGTACATCAACCCTGCTGGGCTGTTCCGCTTTCTAACCTTGCTGGGTGTCTTTAATTAGAGCCAAGTGATGGTGAGTGGTTGTTTTGATGTCTGGGTTACCCCTGGTTGGATTTGGCTGTTTTTAAATTTCTAAACTTATGTAGCGAATATGGGATTTTTCATCATCAACATGCAAGTCTGTCCTTGGACTTGGTTTACAGACAAATGCTATTTTGTTCTTGCCTTGTTACGCTGCATTGGTTTAAATCTTTTCTATTTGCATTTATAGTACGAATGTCTGCATCTATTGATACACCCCTGAAGAAGGAAGTAATTTCTGAAACGCGTTGGGTGTGAAGCCTGCATTCTATATTGCGGTGTCTCAGGACCCTCATAACATCTAGTCATTATGTCATGTTGTCATATAGTTATATTAGCCACTTCTTTTTTCAGCAAGTATCTGTATGTCATGTATTTTTTGTAATCATTTATAGTATAATACATTTATATTTTTATATATAATACTTTATTTTGTTTGTGGTTGTTATATCACCACCGGGGACATTAAAATCCCATAAGGGGGAACCCTGTACTTTGTATTTTGTACACAGGTAACATGATGACAACAATGGTGCGACTACTGACATATTTAGGGGAAATATAATACTACACATTGCTGCCATAATTCAATTTGGGTTTTAAAAACGGGCATAGATAACATAAGAAGTGTGTATGCATTTTTTAGGCCCCTTTGTATACACAGTATATATATATATATATATATATATACACAAAAATAAATGTGGAAAATGTGCAGCGCTAACAAAATATTCAACATAAAAAATAAAATTGACATGTGAAAGAAATTAATAGCAGATTAGCAGATGTAGGAATACATAGTAACATATATTCAATGAGAAAATAGTGTCCAAAATGTAACTATAAGGGACTACAATCAGGTCCTGAAGTGTGTGATCCAATAATACGTAGATAACAGTCACAAAAATCTTGAGTGAACATCCAAAGGTGATATAAGTGACATAGAAAATCCACCACCAGAAGCACCAGTCACTTACCGGAAGACGTGGACACCTAATGAGTCACACAGGCTTTGAAAGATGACCAGAATATTCAGGCTCACTATATTGACAAGACCTCCAGATGATCATTTTCAAAACATTGGATACAGCAGGTTAATAGTACTTGGGCAAAAAGGTAAAAAGGTAGAAGGTAAAAAATAAGCGCTTCAAATAAGACAGTAACAATGGGAAGCGCTTATTTTTTACCTTGGAAATGTAAGTGTAACTCTTATATTTACTTAATAAATATTCCTCACGGAATTACGCTATGTGCCCCTTTCTTCTCCTTCTTCATCCTCTTGGTTGGGCTCATCTGCCCGTGTACTATTAACCTGCTGTATCCAATGTTTTGAAAACGAACGTCTGGAGGTCTTGTCCATATAGTAAGCCTGAATCTTCTGGTCATCTTTCAAAGCCTGTGTGACTCATTAGGTGTATACCTGTATGAGTCCACGTCTTCCGGTAAGCGATTGGTGCTTCTGGTGGTGGATTTTCTATGTCACTTATATCACCTTTGGATGTTCACTCAAGATTTTTGTGACTGTTATCTACATATTAATGGTTCACACACTCTGGAACACACCAGGACCCGCTTGTAGTCCCTTATAGTTACATTTTGGACACAATTTTCTCATTGAATATATGTTACTATGTATTCCTCCATCTGCTATTCATTTCTTTCACATGCCAATTTTATTTTTGATGTTGAATATTTTGTTAGCGCTGCACATTTTCTACATTTATTTCTGCTTATTTACACACTTCTGTGCTGGTTGCTAGCGTTTAGACAGCGCGGTATATTTGTTTACTTTGTTCACTTTTTCGCATGTATATACACAAGCCTCTAATGTAAGCTGTTGATGCTTTTTGTTCAATTTGGCCAATTTTGTAGGCTTTGTTCACAACTACAAAAGTACATATAGATTCTGGCATACACTAGTAGATTTTAAACAAACAATCATATCAATATTTGTATGAGCATTCTTATGATAATTCTTTGTAGTCGATGACTGAACAAATGCCATTCAAAAGTACTTTTTCATTTGCTTTTAACTTACAATTTTGGAAGAAATGGACATTCCCGAGCAAAACCCACATATACTTTTAGGTAATTGTTAATTTGAAAAAAAAATGACATCCTACTACTTCAAATTTTCTTTTCACTGTGGTCGAAAACAAAGGTCGATTTCACAATAATAAAAATTGGAGGATCTAATGAATGCTCTTGAAACAAACAATGTTGATAACAATTCTGCCAACCTAATACTCAGATTTGTACCTCTTGGGGACATCCCACCTTTTTATGTGTGCAAATATTTTCTGTGGCTAAGTGTTCTAGCACTACTATTTCCAATAGAAAAATATTTTGCTGTTGTTGGAACATAAATCACGGGTATGCCAATACTTATCAATCTGAAAAATTTACAAATAGAGAAGATATGCCTTACTGTGATCAGCATCTACGTTATCAGTAAATTTATCATTGGCACTTAAAGCTTGATGAGGTCTAAATGGCAATTTGAAAGAGGTCATATGGCATACTCTATTTTTTGCTTCTATATATTTATGCCACAAATCAGTACTGCAATTGAATTGCAGCTTATACCATGTTATTTGCAAGCAAAGAAAAATGCTAAAGTATTTGGTATTACTGATCTGAAAACTCAAAACACTATATGTGCAGGAGAAGCCTTTAATTGGGATGTTGTCACTAAATACCATTAATAAAAAAATTTAGTGACTTGAATCCACTTATTTATCAGACACCCAGAGTGCATAGGTAAATGCCATATTTAAAACTGAACTTGAGGTATGAGTAATGCATGCTTACATTGTGCCATGCTGGACCAGTGTAGGTATGCAATACAAATAATTCCCAATGGACCACTGGGGAATCTGGAAATCACTGTAGTAATCAGTGCTACTATAGTGATAGACACAATCTTCTGGATCCTGCTCCGGTTCTATGTGAGCAGCTGCCCCACACTCACGAGTCTCGCTTGGCACTGCTGTTAATGATAGATCATTTTTCATTTTTTTCAATGAATATAAGATGTTTCTGATTAGACAATATGGAGATTGTGACATCACCACTTCACCTCACCCAATTAGAAAACGTCATGAATTCACTGAAAAAAAAAAAAATACAAGGTATTCTATGAATGGCAGAAGTGCAAAGCAAGTGACCCCCCTGTGGTCAATGTGCAGTGGTACCTGAGCGGGACCCAGAAGAGCGTGGTTATCACTGTAGTAGCAATAACTATTACCGTGACTTCCTCAGCAGTTCATCATCTGAGTAATGCATACTTACATTGTGCCAAGCTGGACCAAGTATGCAGTAGATATAATTCCTGGAGTTCAGGTTTAATATTTAAAAAACACTATATAGTGGCCTCTACGGTGCCTGGATCCTGGGTGGGTACAGTGCGGATAGCAAACGACACCCAGGGGATCAAGCTATGTGGATATTCGTGCATTTTTCATATAGCTTATGCAGCTATTTGAAAATTTGTGATAAAGAAAACTGCTACACGAGATGGCTATTTTTGCTCATATAACAACACAAGTCATACATTTTACTCTGACACATTTCTAGTTCACATAAATTACATATTATATGGCTATGGAGAACGGAATGGCTATTTTATAGGATTGCAAGACACAGCAAGCTTATCCAGTGAAGTCAAGATTTAGAGAACCCTTGAAACTAGTCTCTATATAGTTTACTATTCTTCTATGTTATGTGCAGTGAAGGTATTGGATGATCAACATATTTATCAAAAAACAGTATTTTCCTATTGAAGCTATATATTGTATAACAGCAAGGTTTAAAGCGGAGTTCCAACCAAAAGTGGAACTTCCGCTTTAAGCATTCTCCCCGACTCCTGTTTGTGAAACTGAGCTTCTGGGGAGGAGGGGGAGAGCAGGTACCTAAATTTGACAGGTACCTTCTCCCACTTCTGTTCTGGTCACCTAGGCAACCAGAAGCCGAAACTCTCCCTCCCAAAGTCATCTGGGACATATGACAGGTCTTCGGGGCCAGTCACAGACCACAGCAGCGCTTGCGCATGCTCAGAGGGCACCCAGCTGTGAAGCCACAAGCTGTCACAGCCAGGTGCCCATAGTAGAGTTGGCGGCGCCGCCGAGGGAGGACACAGGGAGAACACGGCTGCGGTGAGTACACAGCTGAACCGTGGTACAGGTGAGTGTCTGTTTATTAAAAGTCAGCAGCTACACTAAAGGGGGAGCATATTTTAGATTGTAGGACATTTAAGGTGTCAGTGATGTTTACACAGACTATGATTAAAAAGACAATTATTTATTTTTTTTGTAACAAAAACTATGTTAAAATCTATCATCATAAAATCAAATGGGAAATGCCCATTGTCAGCACATATGCAAGTAATAAGGTTATACACTTATTAGTTTCAGGTGTCCAGCACATTGATTAGGCAGGGTTCACACTGGTATGACAAACGCTCCGACATTGGGAGCTCATGTTGCATGAAGTGTGAAAATCAATGTTTCCCTATGGGAGCCATCTTAGAAAATGCTCCCTGTACTACTTTGGTCCGACTTTGAGCCTACTTCAGCCCATTGACTATCATTAAAATTAGGATCGCCGTCTTGCATGATGTGACTTTGGCATGCGACTTGTGCTCTGATCATCTTGAGGGGGAACTCCACGCCAAATTTTAAATAAAAAACCATCATGCGTTCCCGCTCCAAGAGCATACCAGACCCATATCCGAGCATGGTCAGGAAGAGGGGTGGGGACGAGCAAGTGCCCCCCCCTCCTGAACCGCACCAGGCCGCATTGCCCTCAACATGGGGGGTGGGTGCTTTGGGGCAGGGGGTGCCCTGCGGCCACCCCACCCCAAAGCACCTCATTCCCATGTTGATGAGGACAAGGACTCTTCCCGACAACCCTGGCCGTTGGTTGTCGGGGTCTGCGGGCGGGGGGCTCATCGGAATCCGGAAGCCCCCTTTAATAAGGGGGCTCTTAGATCATGTGAATGAGTAGGGGTAAATCGTACCCCTACCCATTCACCTGGGGAAAAAGTGTCAATAAAAAAACACACTAGACGGGTTTTTAAAGTAATATATTAGGCAGCTCTGGGGGGTCTTCTTCTGACCTCTTCTGACTTCGGGGGGCCTCTTCTGACCTCCCTGCGCTCTCTGGTTCTTCTTCTGCTCTCGGATGCCTTCTGCCGGGCTCCTCCGCTATCTTCTGCTATTTTGCCCGCTCTTTTGCTAGCGTTGGTCCGGTCTTCTCTGTCGTCTTCTTCCCTCCGATCTTCTTCCGATGTTGACACGATGCTCTCGCCCGCTGTAATGCTGTGTATGACTTATATAGGCATGGTCATCGGGTGATGTCATCCGGTGACCCCGCCCCCTTATGATGTCACCGCCTGGGGCATGATGGGGGAGTGACGTCATAAGTTTTTTTTTATTAACGTCATAATGTCATAAGAGGAACTTATTAAAGGGGGCTCCCGGATTCCGATGAGCCCCCCGCCCGCAGACCTCAACAACCAACGGCCAGGGTTGTCGGGAAGAGGCCCTTGTCCTCATCAACATGGGGACAAGGTGCTTTGGGGTGGGGGGCCACAGGGCGCCCCCCTGCCCCAAAGCACCCACCCCCCCATGTTAAGGGCATGTGGCCTGGTATGGTTCAGGAGGGGAGGCCGCTCGCTTGTCCCCACCCCTCTTCCTGACTGGCCGGGTTGCATGCTCGGATAAGGGTCTGGTATGAATTTTGGGGGGACCCCCATGCCGTTTTTCCGGCGTAGGGGGTTCCCCTTAAAATCCATACCAAACCAAAGGGCCTGGTATGCTCTTGGAGGGGGAATCCATGCCGGTTTTTTATTTAAAATTTGGGGTGGAGTTCCCCCTCAAGATTCATACCACACACAGTGCCTGGTATTGGCGGGATCCAAATCGGATCCCTGTTCATTGAAAGTCGGACGTATGTTGGCTTCAAGTTGCAGGGCAAAGTCGGATCCAAAGTAGGACGAGTGTCGTGTTGCACTAGTGTAAACCCTGCCTCAATGCGTTTTGTGATGTTTCATCAAGAAGACATACTACTGGACAACAAAGCTGGATTTGCTCAAGACAGGTCACAGGACACCTATAGTCATCCAGGATTTGCAGCCACCCCCCCCCCCACACACAAATCCAGAGATATGGAGCTGCCAAGACAATGCAACCAAAGGTATCTGGAGTTCTGCTGTTTGGACTGTGTGTTACAATCTAAATATTGGTGGCCTCCTGTGCTCACACTCATAATTAATTTTATCAAGTGGAAGTACCTTATCTCTTTTTTTCTGTTGTCCATGGCTTGCACTCTCCCTCTAGATTTGTGTGTGGGGGGTGACCGTCATTACTGAGTGACTAACTATAGATGTCCTGTGTCTTGAGCAAATGCAGCACTGCTGTCAACTAGTATGGCTTCCTGATGAAGCTCATCATGAAATGCGTTGAAGAAACTACTTATTAAACATCTACAAAAATGTCATGCTGTAATCAATGTGCTGGGCACCTCAAACTAATAAGTGAATAATCGGATTACCTGCATGTGTGCTGGCACTGGGTATTTCCCATTTGATTTTATGGTAATAGATTTTAACATGGTTATTTGTTAAAATAAAATAATTGTCTCTTTTTAATCATGGTCTATGTAAACGATATTGGTACCATAAAAGTCCCACAATCTAAAATAAGCTCCTCTCATTGTCTGGTTAACAGGGATGTAGTTCATTTTGGGTCCCCCCTCAATATACTTCTCTTTCATAGCATGTGCATTATAAAGATGTTTTCTAAGGAATGCATTCTCTTTTGGACACTCATTGTAATCTAATGCTGCAGGTCAGGCTCTGTAGTAGCCCTATATGCTGTTTTTTGTCACTATATGCTCAGCTTCCTCAATTTTGGCGATAATCCACTCCCACTCACAGAGTTAAGCCTTGTTCTCACGCTATCACACTATCCAATGAGAATACATTAACAGGCAAGATGGAGGAGCCTTAGCTCTGAGGATGCATCTCACAACTCATATTGGTCATACTATTAGTGCTGGTTTACTTATATAGTATGCTGTATGCACTGCTGAATAATAAGTAGTGCAAAATTGTCAAAGCATGACACCTCCATTGTTGCCATCAATTGCATGTACTTAAATGATTATATTTCTTGCTAACAAAAAGCCTATAAAACAATTGCTTTATTATAAATTACAACAACTGAACAACAAAAATCCAAAAATCAGCATAGACATAGGAAGAAGGTGTCAGCTGTCATAGCTCAGTGCATTTTAGATGTTAATATTTGCAATAGAGACTATTTCCTCCAGTATTTTCTCAAAGGCAATTTATAACTAGAAATTGCTGCCAGATCAGTCAGTTTCTAATTAACGCATTTATCTTCACCTTTCAGAGGATGCAAGTTTTTGTATTGCATTCAGTTTTATTCTATAAACATTTGATAAGGTGAGTTTGCAAAGAGATTTCCAAATAATAATATAATTTATTCTGGAGTTGGTGAACTATAAAGTAAAGTTATCCAAGTCTTGTCAAGCTTTCACGATATGACATCTTAAAATACACAGGAAATGTGTCTTTGCCCCATTGGAACTTAGCAGAATAAAAGGATATAATCGTGGAAGATATTAAAATATGCAAGCACCTTCCAGTTTCATTTATTTTTTTTTTTGCTAAAAATAAGAGAGGAAATAATAAAGGCAGAATTATTAGTTCAGTGAGGTTCTCACATCTCAGTAAGTCTGTTCTGCGCTTATACAGCTTAATTGACAAGCTCATTATCATTGTGGTTGTGATTAAATGCTCCATTGCCATTTCAAGGATTATAAGAATTCCCCGCTGAGCCTCACATTTCATGAAGAATGTGGAGAACTGCAGTCTTAGAGTGATGAACACACCTCATATATTTGTTTAAAGGGAACCTGTCATTACACCATGTAGAACAAACACAGATACTTTTGTAAATGAAGACACTTGTGTGCCGCAATGTCATCAACTGATGAGCAGTATACCAATTTCCAGCATGGACCCATATCGCTCTATATAGGTCTGCCACATATAGGTCTGAATGACGTTGTGACTTCATTCAGCCCGCCCTGACTGCACATGTATTTGTTTCTAGTCAGTAATGCAATAACTATTACAGCCAAAGGAGCTATTTTACAGCTAGGCACATAGCAGCAATAACAGTCTCTTTTTTCTCAGAACATGTTTACTTTAATGCCCCGTACACACGGTCGGATATTCCGTTGGAAAAAGTCTGATCGGATTATGTTGTCAGAAAATCCGATCATGTGTGGGCTCTAGCGGGCTTTTTCTGTCAAAATTTCCGCTGGAAAAAATTTGAGAACAGAATCTAAAATTTTCCGACAACAAAATCCAATCAGACTTTTTACGATCGTGTGTAGAGAATTCCGACGCACAAAGTGCCATGCATGCTTAGAAGAAATTTGGAGACGAAAGCTATTGGCTACTGCCCTGTATGTAGTCCCGTCGTACGTTTTGTACATCACCTCGTACGGAATGATCAGATTTCCCAACAACTTTGTCCGACCATGTGTGTGCAACACCAGTTTCGGACAAAATCCGTCGGAAATTATCTGACGGATTTGGGGATCGGAATGTCCGACCGTGTGTACGGGGGCTAAGGGTTTTTAGAGATTGCAGCAAGCAGTTTTGGAGCAGGTAAAGACAGTATTTAACCTTTAGACGCAGAGATTTATTTCTTTTAAAAGCAAGGGAATATGTTTTATATAATATGTTTCAGGTAGTAATGAAGGTAAGTGGAAGCAGGGACGGTATTATATATATAGAAGTATAGCGTGAGATCATTTTCTGGTAAAGTAAAACCTGGGATGTGGTGGACATGTGGTCCATATATCATTTATGTGATGCTAAAAAATTTTTTTTACAACAATGAAGATGAAGGACAGAAGAGGACATTTTATGGTATGTGACATGTGGGGTATCTTTGTGCATTCTGAAAATAACGTAATATGCCCAGCATATAAGAGACATTAATCAAGGATGTTGGATCTAGTGTGATAACCATATACTTTATAGGCAGAAGAGCTTCTCCAACCAGCAAAAGAAGCAGCTAATGCTGGTAATAGCAGGGAATAAGTAGAATATCAAAATGCCAATTAAACAGAAGACTCCAAAATATTTAGGGAACCTTGTTCACATAGCGGGCCCTCCCCAACATGCTTGTCTATGGTAGAGGCAATTGTTGATGTCAACCTATATGTAACAAAAAAATAAATAAATAACATTATGAGACTATCATGGCTTCCTCAAAACCTCCCACCTTATGTTCAGTTATCCTCACATAGCTCTCTTTGTATAGCTACATGCCTACCTCTCACAAGCAAATTTTGCAGTTAAAAGACAACCACCAGAGCCTCAAATATAGTCACAGACACCCATATGCAACTATAGACCAACACAAGGTCCTCGCAGGCTACAACCAACAGAGCAAACACCATCAAAAAAGCCACACTAAGAACTCAAAACTTGGTGACAAAGTAAAGGCACAGGTTCATGGTGCAGCTTCAGAGTAGGGTGCCAGATTAGCACTACTACATCAATATAGCTGTTCCCAATAAGGAGTACTCACAGAATCATGTCAGATGAGATATTGGGAATAGAAGTGGGAAGGGGAATACACACAGCAATGAATACTTTAACGATGTAATATTTTAATGGCAAACGTATCCCTGACACTTGGGTAACCAAGAAGAAGACCCACAGTGTGTGCCCAGTGGCCCAGGCATATACATGAATGCCTGAGAATCAATAGATGCTTCTGTCACTGACAATGTATCTCCACCTCCACGTATCTCTTATCTGAAAATTAAAGATTTCCAGTAGAATGACAAGAAGGGCTACTCATAAACCTAATAAAAAAGCTGCAGATGACAAAGTATTACTCTTCCTAATGTCATGAATAAAGTAATAAAGTAAAGTAATAGTCCTCAAATACTTGAGAAAATAAAAAACGGCGTGGGGGTTCCCCCCAAATCCATATCAGACCCTTATCCGAGCACGCAGCCTGGTCGGTCAGGAAAGGGGTGGGGACGAGCGAGCGCCCCCCCCCTTCTGAGCCGCACCAGGCCGCGTGCTGATGAGGACAAGGGCCTCTTCCCGACAACCCTGGCCGTTGGTTGTCGGTGTCTGCGGGCGGGGGGCTTATCGGAATCCGGGAGCCCCCTTTAATAAGGGGGCCCCCAGATCCCGGCCCCCCACCCTATGTGAATGAGTATGGGGTACGATGTACCCCTACCCATTCACCTAAGGGAAAAAAGTGTAAGTAAAAAAAAAACACAATTTTTTTAAATACTTTATTGCACAGCTCTGGGGGGTCTCCTTCCGTCTTGGGGGGTCTTCTCGCCGGACTCCTCCACTATCTTCTGCTAGCTCTTTTACTACCGGAGGAGCCCGGCTTTCTCCTTCGCCGCCGCCGTCGGGGGGTCTTGTTCCGACTTCGGGGGTCTTGTCCCGCTCTTCTGTTCTTCTTGCCGGGCCTCTTTCTTCTTCCAGCTCTTTTACTAGCGGTGGCCCGGGCTTCTGTTGCTGTCGCCTTCTGCTTCTTCTTCTTCTGCTTATTGTTCTTCTTTCTTCTTCCGATGTTGACTCGTCGCTGTCTCCTCTTCTAATGGCTCAGACGTGTTGCGCTGCCAGTTATATAGGGACAAGGGGCAGGGCCACTGTCTCATGTCACATGGTGACCCCGCCCCCATATGATGTCACAGTACCAGCATCCTCCTGGACTATTTATTGGCCATACACAGTGAAAAATTTCACATGAAAACAAAGCTGAAAAACATTAACTTGGAGGTCATACAGTGGGAAAAGGGGCAGCTTAGTAATATTTTTAGAAAAACAAATGACTCAATGGGGAAAGTTAACCTTGACTTAAACTATTAAAGCGATCAATGCTGAGAAAGGCATGAATGAAATGGAAGAGAATAGAGTCCGAGGAAGCAAAGAAAAGCCTCATGCATGTGTCCTGCTTCTTAATATAGGGGGTCAACAATGCCAAGAGTTGGTGAAAGCAGGGGTCTGTCATCCAGAGATAATTATGAAAATCATATGGAATATTCTCCTGGAGCTCCCACAGCAAAGGCATATGACATAATTGGTCACAATTGATAAAGCAAACAATTTTTGGTCCAAGAAACCCTCCTCCTCCTGGACTAGACTTGGGTCAAAGCAATAACTCCAAGGCCAATAATAAATAACACGTTATCTCCTCCAATTCTGCAACATGTCTGGTTGACAAATGGCCGAAACAAACTGAAAAGCGTGAAATGAAAAGCGCAACTCCACACTCATCAAACTTCTACTAACACAAAATTAGCAGCAGGAGCCCAAAGGGTGGTGCCTGACAATTGAACTTCCTCTTTATTGGCTCGTAGTACGTCTAGTACGTCACTACATTTTGGCAGACAATTGTGTACCGTTTGTATGCAAGACAAGTTCACGGCACACGCCCTTCGGACAAAAGTCTGATGCTTTGTCTGTGGAAAATCCGATCGTGTGTTCGAGGCTGAAGTCTTTATTTAAAACTAGGCTTGCAAATACCTGTTTAGCCCGATCTTCAGGCCGGTCACATGACTTTTGGCCAGTTCCCAGGGCTACTGCAGGAGGAGCTGAGCGGCCATGTGATCTCCCCAGCTGACGTCAGAGGGAGATCTCGGCCTCTCCTCCAGAAGCCACCCATCGGAGATATAGAGCAGCCGCGAGTCATGTGACCGGCCTGAATGCAGCTCTAAACAATATTTACAAGGCTTGTTTTTATAACATACTTACACAGTGTGCTATGCCAGGCTCTAATACAGGGTCTGGCATAGACTTAAATAAATGGCTTAACAAACACTTTAATGTAGCTGTCGGGGGAGCAGGGTTGCATTAGCCATTTCGCTGCCAGGTCCATACGTCATAATGGACCTGACAGCGGGGGGGGGGGGGGGGGGGTTCACACACAATCTAGTGGCTGCAGCCACCAGGATTGTGTGTAAAACTGACAGGCAGACTCCTGCCTGTCATGTGGATGCATTCGGGCAGCTGCGCTACCGCCTGATTGCCTCTGCACACCCCCCCCGGTACAGGTGCCCCTTCTATGCATTCCAGGCTCCTATCTGCGACCCTGGGACCGACATGGTGGGTGCTAGCAGGTAGAGGGGAGGGAGAAGGGCAGACACACATCCACTCTCCTCCCCTTCTTGCTGTGACCCGGAAAGCGAAGTGTATGACGTCACTTCCGGGTCAGCCTCTCTGTGTCCCCGGCTAGCTGGAAAGGGATGTATTACAATACGATCTGCATTCACTGGAGTCCAGAGGAGACATGCAGGGTCTTTTAATAATCGCTAATTGTGATTTTGTTTACCAAAAATATGTAGAAGAATACGTATCGGCCTAAACTGAGGAAAAATATTTTTTTTTTCTATATATTTTAGGGGGATATTTATTATAGCAAAAAGTAAAAAATATTGAATTTTTTTCAAAATTGTCGCTCTATTTTTGTTTATAGTTCAAAAAATAAAAACCACAGGGGCGATCAAATACCACCAAAAGAAAGCTCTATTTGTGGGAAAAAAAGGACGCCAATTTTGTTTGGGAACCACATCGCACGACCGCGCAATTGTCAGTTAAAGCGACGCAGTGCCAAATCGCAAAAAGGGGCCTGGTCCTTAGGCTGCAAATTAGTCCGGGGCTAAAGTGGTAAATGAGGCTTAACACTGTCTACACAGTGTTAAGCCTTGTCCGGCATTTCTCTGCCTCTATTCAAAATCAATGGTTCTCTATGGGAGCCCATTGATTTGAATTGAAGTCGCACCAGAAGTCAGATCAAGATGATCCGACTTGCAGTGAAACTTGTGTGCTGAGAATCTTGAAGGGTAACCCTGCCAAAATGTAAAAAAGACATTTACGTGAGGTTCCCCTCAAGACGATACCAGACCCTTTGGTCTGGTATGGCTCTTAAGGGGAACCCCACACCAAAAAAAAATGGTGTGCCCCCCTTATCTGAGCACGCAGCTGGCAGGTCAGGAAAGGGGGGGTTATTTAATAAAATACTTACCTGTGTAGTGTGTTTATTTTTAACACTTTTTTGTAGGTGAATGGGTATGGTACGATGTTCCTCATACTCATCCACCTAGGGTGGGGGGCCGGGATCTGGGGTCCCCTTGTTAAAGTGGGCCTCCAGATTCCAATAAGCCCCCACCCGCAGACCCCGACGACCAATGGCAAGGGTTGTCTGGAAGAGGCCCTTGTCTCATCAACATAGGGATAAGGTGCTTTGGGGTGGGGGTCTGGTATCGTCTTGGGGGGGAACCTCACGCAATTTTTTTTTTACATTTTGGCGGGGGTTGCCCTTCAAGATTCTCAGCACACAAGTTGCACGGCAAATGTCGAATCATCTTTATCCGACTTCTGTTCAAATCAATGGGCTCCCATAAGGAACCATTGATTTTGAATAGAGGCAGAGCAATGCGTCTGAAAGCTAGCGCGGCTAAACGCGCATTGACGCCAATGCAAAACGCAGATAAATCGCGTTTTAAGGCCGCTTTTTTCCTGGCGCTGGTACTAGCTTTACAGCTCATTTTTTAAAACGTCCGTGTGTATAAGGCCTCAAGGTGTCCATTTGAATTTTTCAAGCAGTTATATAAATAGTTGATTCAGTCATTGGTTACATTTTAAACATTGATTAGACACAATAAAAAGGACAAAAAATTATCTTAATATGCAACCATGAATTAATGATAAATGCTAAGAGTCAGTGTCAAAATTGATCTATTTGAGAGTAGCACACTGTGCATTAGGTATTGCACATGTTCTAATAGATGGCATAATTCAACAGAAAAGAATAGGCCCGATGTAGCACAAAGAAAAAGTAATTACTAAAGATGTGACAAAAAGAAGAGATATCACAGGAAATTAAAATAAAGCATTTAAAGACAGAACAGAAACGCTGGAGTTTTTTTTTTTTTTCTGGATTCAGCTTCACAGCCTTTAACAAAAGATGATAATGGAAACGTTAGCAAGTTATAATTGTTTACGCTTTCTAACTTCACCTGGAAATTAAAAACGTATTGAATTCCCAAGACAAAACAGTTTTTTTTTTCTTTTTAACTTTAATAGCTGCTGCCATTATAATTACTTCTCTCTATTACTTTGTTTTGGAATTCTATAGGCTTAAGAACATAAAAATTCATATGGATGCATAAAGAATGTGCAAAAGAGGCAAAGCACCAAAAGTGATACTGTATGAACTATAGTACGAACTTCCTCCCCAAAATTCCATGTCTCAGCTTCCACCTGCCAGTCCTATAAAATAAGAGAAGTAACGGGCCATGCTGTTCAGTAAGTAACATCTTTGGAGACCATGATCTAACGGGAAGCTCTGGGGACCCTGATATAATAGGGACTTTGGGGATCCTAATACAAGTGAAAAACTCTTGGGACCCTGATGTGAGGAGGGGAGACTCTGGGTACCCTAATATAAGATGAGGAATCCGGGGACCATGGTATGAAGGAGGAAACTTTGATGACCTTAATAAAAGGGGGCACTCTGATGTAATGGGGTGACTCTGGGGACCTTAATGTAAGGAGGGGGACCCTGACATAAGGGAGGAAACTCTGATGTAAGGTGGGAACTCTTGGGACTCTACCATAAGAAGGCTGACACTGGGGACCCTGATGTAAATAAGGGGAACTGTGGGGGCTCTGATGCAAGTGCGGGACTCTGGGGGCCCTAATGTGATGGGAGTGAGGGAACTTTGGTGACCCTAGTGAAAGAGGGGGTAACACTGGGGACACAGATGTAAGGGGAATCTCAGGGGGTCCTGATGTGAGGGGGTGAAATTTGGGGGTCCTAGTGAAAGGGGGGCTCAGGTGTAAGAGAGTAACTCAGGGGGCCCTGATAAAAGCGGGGACCCTGGGGACCCTAATAAAAGGCGGGACTCTAAGGACCCTGGTTGTAAGATGAGGGAGACTCTGGGGACCCTGATTTAAGAGGGGATTCTGGGGACCCCTATTTATGTGGATAACTCTGGACACCCTGATGTAAGGGGAGGGGAAAGCACGAGTACCTTGATTTAAGGGTATGACACTGCAGACCCTGATGTAAGGGGGGATTTTGGGGACCCTAATGAAAGGGGGGGACTCTGATGTAAGGGAGGAACTCTGGGGACCCTAATGTAAGGGGGTGGGAAATGTGGGGGGCTCTGATTTGATGAAGGGGACTCTGGGAACCCTTATGTAAGGGAAGTGACACTAAGGACCCTAATGTACGGAAGGAGGAGACACTGGGGACCCTAAAGAAAGGGGGGACTCTGATGAAAAAAGGGAACTCGTGTGACTTGCATAGACATCTGTGCATAAAGTTGTGAAATGGTGCTTATTCAAGTGAAGTAGTATAATTTCAAAGTCCCATTCAGTGTGAATGGGGGCTTAAGGTAGGCTTAGACATAAAAAGTAATATCTTTCTGTGTGCAGAAGAGCATCGGAAGAACAGAGATGCACCAGACCCCTACTGTGAGCCGCGTCCGCACATAGTGTGAACCCAGCCTAACATACGTTTTAAGACTAAACATTACTAACATATATTTTATAGTTCAGGTGTAGCCAACGTATCATTTGCTTGAATTGTGTATTCTGATATCTTAATAGCCAACTGCAAAATAAAAACATAAAGGTACTTGATAGTACTTGACACAAATCGTTTAAGGAGTTTCTCCACCCTGCCTCCTCTCCTTTCACACCTTGCTGTTGGGTGCTCAATATAATGTGAGGGAGTGGGACATTTCATAACTAGCATTTGCAAAGAAAGGATTTGCACAATGGACTGTCATTGTGCTCTAGAGACAAACTAAGTCTATAATAGACATAAGAATCCCAGCTATGGATTCCAGGGGGGCTTTAGAAGTTGCATGGCAAAGACAGGTACATTTTGGTCAACAAAAGAGAAACAAAGTGGATCACTTGAAAAAAGGAATGTACTTAGAAGGCCACATTCAGTTTAAGTGGCTATTTTAATATATTTTACATTTTGTTAAGTAGGGTTTTGGAATTGTAGACCACCATTAGATTCTCACTTTGCAACATAATTGATGCCATATGCTTTTCATAGAGAAATACAATTTAAATGAAATTTACTTTCTGGAAAAATGCACAAAATAAACCAAGAAGCAGTTCCTCAGCTGTTAGATTGTGCTTCTAACATATGGTAATTTGCAATTAATACCACAGCTTAATGAACACTAAAAAGAGTGATGCTTAGTTGAAATTACTCTTTTAATCATCCATACTTTCCAAACAGATCAGAAGTATTTTTTGCCATTAAAACTATCTAACTTTAAGATATAATTGCATCTGTTGTTCTCAGCTGTTCTATAGCTTCAGTAATCCTCCTATACCTTTGAGTTTTGTTTTTAGTTGTTACTAATTAAAGGACAATAATGTAAGCACGCCTTGGGTGAGGTTCTACAGAAGTTTCTTATATTTGTAAGGAAGACTATTCTTAGCTCATCAACGTCCATGGGTTAGCTGAGGGCTAGGTCTTAAGCTGGGTACACATGGCCCAAATATCCTGCTGAACCAGCCGGCATTCGGACAATGTGTACAGCTGTCTGACCGGCTTTTGTTGAAGGGACATGACGGAAAACCAGCATTCAATCAGCGCAACCAATGGCGAGGTGTCCCCCTGTCAGAACACAAAGGTACAGAGGGAAAGATCACGGCACTAATATTGCTTAGTTAGTACAGCAATGTCTCAGGTGTTTTTTTTTCTTGCAGCCCGCTGGGTTGACTAAAAAAAAAAACAAAAAAACAATTGAATGCGTGTACCAAGCTTTAGGCTGGTTTTTATAATCAACGTGTTGAAATAGACTAGATGTTAGGGGAAGTCCTAGTTAGTCTGGTGTCTGAAGCAGGTGTTCCTGCAAAAGTTGTGCTTCTGGGATCATAAAAAAACTATGGTGCATCAAAATTTGGCCATCTTGCAGGTATCCTAAAAAGTAACTGCATTCAGTATAATAAGTGTCCATATTAAGCTTTCAGCCTTGTATAATAAGAGTAATTTATGTTAGTATCCACTGGTGCATGATTTTTAACTATAGTAAAAAATTTAAAAAAAGTTTTCAGCAAGAAAATGTGCCCTGCCACCCTGCAAAAAGGAGTGCGAGGAATGCAATAACAATTTTGAGCTGTTGACCTGGCCTCCTAATTTGCCAGATCTCAATTGAATTGAACCTCTGTGGGATGCGCTGGAAAAACACGTCTTATCCATTGAGGTCTCGCCTCGCAACTTACAGGACTTAAAGGATCTGCTACTGATGGCTTGGTGCCAGATACATCATACATCATACCTTTAGAAGTCTAGTGGTGTCCATGCCCTGATGGGTTAGGGCTATTTTGGCGGCAAAAGAGGGACCTACTCAGTATTAGGTAGGTGGCCATGAAGTTATGAATGATCAGCATTTATATTTAAGCAGTAGGTTCACCTAGCCTCAGAATCCAGCAAAGGCTTTCTGGATATTTAGGTTATAGGAGGGTTGGTAACCCAGGCCATAATGTATGGCTCACTACTATGCGGTTCAATACTGGGAAGACCTTGTCTCAAGAAGCCTCTTTATTCCTGGTAACTCCAGGCACTTCATAAGGGGCCGATGCTCCATCCAGGCCAGTAAAATGCCAAAACTCTGAGCTATTTACCAGCTTTAGATATGCTGGTGCTTATCTCTGACACAGTGTACTTCTTGGACAGGCCAGCTATCAATTTTCCACAAAGTCGACTACAATCTTCTTTACCAAGGCATTAGCTACACTGTTGCCTTGTGATAAAGAATGGGAGACTAGTCCAGCGTATCTGATTGTAGCAAATATTTACTTGGACAACAGATACATCTTCAATGATTTCTCATAACAGCAAAGTATACACAATTATTTAACAGAAGAAGATATGGTTGGGCAAGTAGGTGGGACAACAAATGGTCTATCGCATCCCAAATTAGATATAAAGTAATTTTAACAATAGGCCATGATGTGCATAAAACAAAGGCCAGTACCCCTGAGGGATGCTTAATGAGGATAGACACTTAGAGAAGGTGTATGCGTGTAATAAAGTAAATGTTTATTCAAAATATACAAAATGAACAAGGGAATGCTCAGTAAGGCATAGTATGTTTACAAGAAAATAGAATCAATTGATACAGTTTATAGCATGTCAGAGGAGCAAAACATACAAAGCATTATGACAGTGATATAAACTTGCTTGGTACATATGGTAAGGAAGATGCCAACATGTTTCGGACTTTGGTCCTTTATCAAGGCAACTGGGTATCCTTTAGGTTCTCATCTAAATGTATGAGGGATCATAAAGTTAATCTCAGTATAGTATAACATATTTGCACTGTTAACATATATATTGCTTGATAAAATTGGTGTGATGGGTAAGTAGTCAGTGAGATACTCACATGTCCTGCCAATGCTCAATTGCATGCCATATGGGGGAGCCACTGAGCGTGGTGTCCAGGGTATCAAAAGTGTGTGGAGTAAAAACAAGGTGTGCTGAGACACTTGAATATGGAAAGCTTGCTGAAGGCCCTCTCTGGATACAAGGTCCAAGGTACAGGACTGGGGCGGAGAGCCCGGGTCCTGTATCAGGCACAGTAGGCCAACCAGTGTATCACTGTAAGGACAAAGTAAAAAGGAGTGATAAGAAAGGGTATCTAGAGTTGCAATGTATGGCTGAATCAAATAAGCCATGTATTTACCTGAGTATGAATCATGGGCACCGCATAAGAGGTCATCTCTGGTCAGTCAGCAGCATGTACTGAAGCCAGAGTATGGGGAGTATATAAAGGGTCAGATGATGAGTAACAGCTGAGAAGAGGTGTGTGTCATCAGCCAGAGACATTATGCTGGTTGGCTAGTGTGTCTGCGGGAGGTGGGCGCCAGAAGGCGCCGAGGTAGGCCTCCTATTGTGGACCTCTGACGGGGCGGCGCCGGGCGCGGCCGCGTCATCGCGACGCGGCCACGTCCGGCATCGTGACGTCACCGACGCGGAAAAGACAGCCGCTTCACTGACAGGCTGATCCCCAACCCCTTCAACCTCTGCAGAACTGCTGGCAGCACTCATACGTCTATTTCCCCAAAATAACCTCTGGATATGACGCTGAGCACGTGCACTCAACTTCTTTGGTCCACTATGGCGAGGCCTGTTCTGAGTGGAACCTGTCCTGTTAAACCGCTGTATGGTCTTGGCCACTGTGCTGCAGCTCAGTTTCAGGGTTTGGCAATCTTCCTATAGCCTAGGCCATCTTCATGTAGAGCAACAATTCTTTTTTTTTTAGATCCTTAGGAAGTTCTTTGCCATGAGGTGCCAGGTTGAACTTCCAGTGACCAGTATGAGAGAGTGAGAGCGATAACACCAAATTTAACACACCTGCTTCCCATTCACACCTGAGATTTTGTAACACTAATGAGTCACATGACACCGGGGTGGGAAAATGGCTAATTGGGCCCAATTTGAACATTTTCACTTAGGGGTGTACTCACTTTTGTTGCCAGCGGTTTAGACATTAATGGCTATTGAGTTATTTTGAGGGGACAGCAAATTTACATTGTTACACAAGCTGTACACTCCCTACTTTACATTGTAGCAAATTGTAATTTCTTCAGTATTGTCACAAAAAGATATAATAAAATATATACAAAAATGTGAGGGGTGTACTCACTTTTGTTAGATACTGTATATATATTGTGACATTGTGGTGATTAGCTCAAGTGATAAATGCGTTTTTAGCGCAGTGAGTCCACATCAGACAGGCGTTATAGTTAAGGGCCTGGTAGCCCACGTTTATTAAACAGAAAAACAAAATCAAAAAGGTCCATTCAAGATTCCCACGCAGGGGTTTAACCTCATTAAGCACTCCAAAAATAAGGAAAACATACGAGCCACCTGGCTCTCTTGTCAGCAGTTCCTCTGCTTGCTCTCAACAGATTTGGCGATTCTTAACAGCCCCCTGGACTCACTGGCTTCCTCAGTCTCCCTGACTCTCAATGCTGGCCAGCCTTTCCCAGTCTCTGGCAAAGAATCCCCTTTACATGGGCTGCAGTCTCCCACAACGCATACCACTTTCCAGACACAAGTCTGTCTTCACACAGCAGTAGCAAGCTGCTCACTCTCCACCATCCTCCCACCAGCCCCTCATTATATGGGCTGTGTTCACCTGGGCACACAACCTGCTGGCTATCCATAAGACCTGGACACATGGTTAGAGATCCAATCCCACCCAAGTCTCTGCAGGATCTCCAAACTACAGAGCCCCATCCGAACATAGCAAAACCTGGAGAAAGCTGCCAAAACAGTTTTCTCTGTTTCAAAGCTATGCTCTGTAGTCCGCCGACATGCAGACTCTGTGTCCATTTTCCATCCCTTTTCATAGTAACAGGGACACTCACTATTACTATATATATATATATATATATATATATATATAGACACACACACGTATTAATATACACATATACACCAGTCCTATATGTTGGCTGTCATAGATCAGACAATCCCACTCTGTATAACAATTGCTGCCACCATTCATGACAAATGAATCAGCTGAGCAGAAACATCCTGGAGTCATCTCTTCTGCATTAGGGGCTTAGGTTTATTGTGTAGGTTTTTAATTCATTTCACTGTGAGGTTCCTTCACCTAATACATGCATGTGCATGATCTTATCCTGTGAACATTGTAATACTAACCCTTGACACTACCTGTATCTTGGCCCTGTACAACCTAACAAATTTAAGAAATAATAATTTATATATAACATAAATCCAACAAATATGTATTGCTCAGAAAAAAGGTCTACCACCATCATGACATTCTAAAATATTATTTGTGGTAATTAAAAACTAAAAATACAAACTAACTCTTTTAGAGTTAATCTGCAAATCCTCATAGAAGTGAACATTAAATTATATTTTATCACAACAGATTGAAGGTGAATCTATTAGGAGTATTTGTTAGTGCCAGTAAAGTGAACCCGTTTGCGTAAACGTTAACTAATGTGCAGAAGAAGTTCCAATTTCTGTACATATGACTGGCTGTTTGAGGTGAACACAGGCTCACTTTTTCAAGAGTTACAATCAACCTCATTATCTTTTGTCCCTGGCTTAATGGGAACAATTTCTAACCAGGCTCTTTACAAATGCATTGAATTTTATTCACATATGCCAAAATGTTTATTGTAGCAAAAAACTAATTACTCTCTCAAAAGAACATTTTATGCTCTCTGTAAACTGTCTGTCTGGTTAGTTACAATGCATATTCCAGGTATTACCTTAATGGTCAGACGTCATACAAGGAAAATATTGATCTGAGTAAAGTTGACAGTGTCTTCTCTTTTCATGCAATTACTGTTGTATTTCCCTTTTATAATGGTTCTCTGAACTCAGAGCTTAACTAAATGTTTACCAAGAAATATGAAGTTTGTTTTGGTCTAGCTTAGTAATTTTAAAGGCAACCATATGAATGTGTTCAAGAAAAAAACAGTCCATGTTGCCAACAGCATCATACCAAATAAATATTTTCATGTTTCTAACGTAGGTAGAAACGGAAAGATGGATCTGTTTTCTATGGGAACATAAAAAGTTCCTCTCTCAGACATTTTCTTGTATAAAATGTTAATGTGCTTTGAAACTATACAAGCCTATTTCAGACAAGCATGCCAATATAACAAAAACACTGATATAGCTGAAAGCCCACTCTAGAGGGGAAAAATACTTTTCAGTCAGGTTAAGAATAAGTAAGACCATGGCTATTTCCTGCACTGGTCCATTTGGCAGAGATAGTTACCTCCTGAACGTCCTTAAAGTGGTTCTAAAGGCAAACAGTTTTTTACTTTATTGCATTCTCTGCATTAAGATAAATAACCTTTCAATGTCAGTTCCCCCCAGCTCTCCCCTTAAATACTTACCTGAGCCTGATCTTGATGCAGTGCTGCTCTCTCTCCTCACAGGACAGGCAGGAGTGGGACCCTTGGGCTTCTGCTGATGTCAATCAAATCATGTGAGCAGAGAGCAGGGGGACAGGCTAAGTCAGGTTGTGTAGGCTGACACAGAAAAGGAGGAGCTGGGAGCACTGTGGAGACCCCAGAAGAGGAGGTTCAGGACTTCTCTGTGCAATACCTTTGCACACAGCAGGTAGGTATCCCATGTTTGTTATTTTATGGAAAAAAAAGTACCTTTACAACCGCTGTAATGACCACAGACTTATTGAGAGCATGCGTATTGCCGCATACACACGACCGGACTTTCCGGCAGACTAGGTCCGACGTATTTTTCCGAAGAACTTTCGGCGGACATCCGACGGACTTTCCGAACGAACAGACATGGACACACACAATCACACCAAAGTCCAACGGAATCGAACGTGATGACGTACGACTGGACTAGAATAAAGAAGTTCATAGCCAGTAGCCAATAGCTGCCCTAGCGTCGGTTTTCGTCCGTCGGACTAGCATACAGACGAGTAGATTTCTCGATAGGAACTGGGTCCAGCGGAGTTCCGGCAGAAAAATTTGAAACATGTTCTATTTCTAAAGTCTGTCTGATTTTTGGACAGCAAAGGTCCGATGAAGCCCACACACGATTGAATTGTCTGTCGCATTCGCTCCGTCGGACCTTTGCTGTAGAAAAGTCTGGTCGTGTGTGTCAAGGACGTTCCAGGCATTTCCGGGCCTTCCGTACGCACATAGGTGCGCGGCGGGCGCGCGCACGTTAGCGTGCGCGTGCGCGTCAGCGCGCGTGGCGGCACGTGCGCGTTAGCGCGCGCGGCGGCGCGCGCGTGCATGTGCGCATGCGCGGGAACGCAATTGGCGCCAAAACGGCTTTAAAAGCCCAGCAGTGACACTCAGCCAGTGCTGTGTTGTCTTTAAGCTTCCTGCTTGTCAGCCACCCGAAAATCTGATCTGAGACCTGAACCTGTGATCTCCCGTTACCGACCCGGCTCTGTTTGGACTACTCTACCTTCTCCTACCCGACCCGGCCTGCCTGACCTTGTTACATCTGTCTTTGGTTATCGACTTCAGCTTGCCTACCGACTCTGCCATTGCCTGCTCCTATCATCTGATTGATCTGCTGTTGCCAACTGGACTGTCTGACCCTGCTCTGCTGATTCCCACCTGTTTGATCCACCTGTTGCCTGGTTCTTTTGTATCCTGCTTCAAACCACCTACAGCTGCAGTCTTACATCCTGCCATCTGCATACGGACATTACTGGAGGACCTTCCTGTTGGTTCCAACGCCTTCCTCTACAAACCAGGCACTCCTACCCCACTGTGCTCACGTCACCACTGTCCCCATCTCCAGTGGCACGTGAACCAGCGCTGTATGAGAGGTCTCCTCCTACAAGTCAGGCTCTACGTCCAGGTACGTAACAGTACAACACAGCCATGACTGAGCCTGCAGGAGAGACCCCTCCCATGACAGATATCTGTTCACACCTGTCAGCCCTCACTCAAGCCGTAAAATCCTTACAAGACGGTTACACCAGATTGGAAGGGCAAGTCCAGAACATCATCAACCCCATCCACGTGGTTCCTGGGTCTGTTTCCGCCCCTGCTCAGGTTGCTTCCCCTCCTTCTGTCGTTATGCTTCCACCTGAGCCAAGGGTCCCCATGCCTGAGAAGTTTTCAGGGGACCGAACTAAATTCCGGGCCTTCCGCAGTGCTTGTCGACTTTACTTCGCCCTGCAACCCCGGACTTTTTCACTTGAAGCCACTAAAGTGGGGTTTGTGGTCTCCCTACTGTTAGGAGAACCCCAGATCTGGGCACACCGACTTCTCGAAGAGGACTCTGTTTTGATTCAGTCACTGACGGCCTTCTTTGAAGCTATGTCCCAGCTTTATGAAGACCCTGAACGGGTCGCCACAGCAGAGGCCACCTTAACTACACTCCAGCAGGGTCGCCGGGCGGCCGAGGATTACATTTCGGACTTTAGACGCTGGAGTGCGGACACTCAATGGAATGATGCAGCTCTACGGCATCAGTTCCGCATGGGCCAGAAGGACTGAAAGATGAATTGGCCCGGGTAGGCATACCTGACACTCTTGAGGCCTTAATCTCCCTAACCATCCAGATTGATCGCCGCCTTCGGGAACGTCGCACCGAACGGGCCTACCAACATAATCGCCCTACGTGGGTGACTGCTAAAGCTCCAATTCCTGCTGCCCGCTACTTACCACCACCCAACTTCCAGCCGACCCGTCCTGCTCCGGACGCCTCCGAGCCGATGCAGTTGGGACTGATTCGACCTACCTTAACCCCGGAAGAGCGCACACGTCGCCATCAACTTAACCTCTGCCTGTACTGTGGGACAACTGGACACTACGTACGCAACTGTCCGGTCAAGATGCGTAAGTGCTTTTCCTCTGTTCCTGCCAGACTTTCAGCACTTTCTGCTAACACAACCCACATTGCTCTCCCTCTCTCATTGCAGCTCCAAGGAAGGACAATTCCAGTTAAAGCAATTATTGATTCCGGAGCATGCAGTTGCTTCATTGATTCTGCCTTCGCCAACCAACACAACATTCCCTTACGGAATAAGACCCACCGACTTTCAGTCTTCTTGGCCGACGGCTCCCGTATCAGCTCCGGACAAGTGACCCAAGAGACTTTTCCCGTACCTACCATCACCTCCTTCCAGCATAAGGAGCTTCTGATCCTTGATGTGATCTCTTCCCCGTTGTTCCCAATCATCCTGGGCATTCCCTGGCTTCAGGCCCATAATCCCTCCATCAATTGGACTACCAGAGAAATCAAGTTCTTGTCCCCCTACTGCCAAGAACATTGTCAAAATGAGTCTACTCAATCCTCTACCACCTTATTTTGCATGGACATTGATCAGAACCTTCGCCAATCAGTACCCGAACCGTATCATGGGTTCCTCGATGTTTTCAGTAAAAAGGGAGCAGACTCTCTTCCACCCCATCGGGCATATGACTGCCCAATTGAACTTTTACCCGGGGCCGAAATTCCCTTTGGGCGCATTTTCCCCCTGTCAGAGAAAGAACAGGAGGCACTAAAAATTTACATCAACGAAAACCTGGAAAAAGGATTCATCCGCCCATCTACCTCCCCAGCTGGTGCTGGAATATTTTTTGTGACTAAGAAGGATCAGACTCTCCGCCCGTGTGTAGATTATCGGGAGTTGAATAAAATTACGGTTAAGAACCGTTACCCGTTGCCCTTAATACCCGAATTATTCCAAAAATTAAGGTCTGCTACTATTTTTACGAAACTCGATCTAAGAGGGGCATATAATCTGGTCCGCATCCGGGCTGGGCATGAGTGGAAGACGGCATTCCGAACAAGGTTCGGGCATTATGAATATCTGGTCATGCCCTTTGGTCTATGTAATGCACCTGCCACTTTTCAACATCTGATTAACGATGTATTCAAGGACTTCTTAGATATTTTTGTAATTGTTTATTTGGATGATATTTTGTTTTTTTCTGAATCCCTCAGCCAACACCGGGAACACGTTTGCAGAGTCTTGGACCGTCTTCGCCTACATGGACTATATGCAAAAGCAGAAAAGTGCGAGTTCGAGCAACAAGAGATCCAGTTTTTGGGTTTGATAATATCCGCGACCGGTATCAAGATGGACCCCCAAAAAGTGTCTGCTGTTCTGGATTGGCCTGTACCCGTCGATAAAAAAGGTATTCAACGTTTCATTGGTTTCGCAAACTTTTACAGGAAATTTATCAAAGGATTTTCTGCCATCATAGCCCCTATTACACGGTTGACACAACAACATGTCAGGTTTCATTGGAGTACGGAAGCTCAAGAGGCATTTGAGAGACTTAAAAGACTTTTTACATCAGCTCCCATTCTCAGTCACCCTAACCCATCTTTACCTTTTTTATTAGAGGTTGACGCATCCGAAGTAGCGGTGGGAGCAGTCATTTCGCAGAGACAGGGTAAGGAGAATTTGATACACCCTGTGGGATTCTTCTCCCGAAAGTTATCTCCAGCTGAAAGAAATTACGATGTAGGGGATCGGGAGCTTCTTGCCATCAAGACCGCCTTGGAGGAGTGGAGGTATCTGTTAGAGGGTGCGGCTCACCCGGTATTAATATATACCGACCATAAAAATTTAGAATATCTGAGATCTGCCAAACGTTTGAGACCCCGACAAGCTCGTTGGGCTTTGTTTTTCACTCGCTTCTCTTTCCACATTACTTATCGGCCAGGATCAAAGAACGTCAAACCAGACGCATTGTCACGCATGCATGATAACCCTAAGGACTCACCTGCTCCTGACACCATTTTACCAACAAACAGTTTTTTGCTCTTACACACAGATCTCTTATCTCTAATCAAGGAAGCCTCTTCCCACTCTCCAAGACCTCCAGGAACCACCTTGACATCTCGAGATGGCTTGCTATGGAAGGGGAGTCAAATCTTTGTCCCTGAAGGTATCCGAGTTAAGGTACTAACATTGCTTCATGATCATCCCTTAGCAGGACATTTCGGAATACGGAAAACTCATGAACTTGTACAGCGTACATTCTGGTGGCCCAATTTAAAGGAGTTTTGTGAAAAATACGTCAATTCCTGTTCCATCTGCTCACGGAACAAAACTTCAAGGAACCGAGCCTGGGGACTGCTTAAACCTTTACCTGTACCAGACAGACCTTGGAAAATGATTTCTATGGACTTTACAGTCGAACTACCCCGTTCGGAGGGGTGCACAGCCATTTTTGTGGTTGTAGATCGCTTATCTAAGATGGCCCATTTTGTACCCCTGAAGGGAACCCCATCCGCTACAGAGACAGCCCGTGTATTTATTAAGGAGATCATCAGACTACACGGAGTACCTACAAATATAGTCTCCGACAGAGGGGTACAATTTACCTCACGCTTCTGGAAGGCACTTTGTGAAATCTTAAAAATTGAGCTTTCTCTCTCCTCAGCCTATCATCCGCAGACTAATGGGCAGACAGAGAGAACCAACCAAACCCTCGAGCAATATATCCGATGTTTTACTTCCTTTTCACAGGACAATTGGGTTTCCCTGCTGCCTCTAGCGGAATTCGCATACAATAATACCAGTCACTCAACCACTAACCAATCCCCCTTCTTTTCCAATTATGGTTTTCACTTGACTTTTTTACCAGATTTTGTTTCAGAATCCCCAGTTCCGGCAGTCCAGAGGACAGTGGAATTCCTCAAACGCAACAATCAGGTCCTACAAGAAGCTATGTCCAAGGCCCAGGCAGATAGCAAGAGGAACTTCGACCAAAAAAGAAGGGGGGAGCTGGTTCTGCAACCTGGAGATCAGGTATGGCTGTCTACATCCAATATCAAATTGATGTGCCCTTCTAAAAAACTTGCACCTAAATTTATGGGACCTTTTCCTGTTAAGAAGAAAATTAATGAAGTGGTCTATGAACTGTCTTTACCTGATTCTCTTAAAGTTCACCCGGTATTTCACGTGTCTTTGTTAAAACCTGCTGTGCCTAATCCCTTCCCTGACAGAGGAACTGACCCACCTGAACCTGTTTTGGTGGATGGTAACCAGGAATATGAGGTGGAGGCTATCCTCAATTGTAGAAGAAGACATGGGCAAGTACAATTTTTGGTCAAATGGAAAGGGTACGGTCCAGAAAGTAATTCCTGGGAACCGGACAGTAACTTACATGCAAAACGGCTAGTTCGTACTTACCTGATTTCCCACCCTGAGAAGGCAAGCCGCGCGTGCATGTGCGCATGCGCGGGAACGCAATTGGCGCCAAAACGGCTTTAAAAGCCCAGCAGTGACACTCAGCCAGTGCTGTGTTGTCTTTAAGCTTCCTGCTTGTCAGCCACCCGAAAATCTGATCTGAGACCTGAACCTGTGATCTCCCGTTACCGACCCGGCTCTGTTTGGACTACTCTACCTTCTCCTACCCGACCCGGCCTGCCTGACCTTGTTACATCTGTCTTTTGGTTATCGACTCAGCTTGCCTACCGACTCTGCCATTGCCTGCTCCTATCATCTGATTGATCTGCTGTTGCCAACTGGACTGTCTGACCCTGCTCTGCTGATTTCCACCTGTTTGATCCACCTGTTGCCTGGTTCTTTTGTATCCTGCTTCAAACCACCTACAGCTGCAGTCTTACATCCTGCCATCTGCATACGGACATTACTGGAGGACCTTCCTGTTGGTTCCAACACCTTCCTCTACAAACCAGGCACTCCTACCCCACTGTGCTCACGTCACCACTGTCCCCATCTCCAGTGGCACGTGAACCAGCGCTGTATGAGAGGTCTCCTCCTACAAGTCAGGCTCTACGTCCAGGTACGTAACAGTGTGTACGCGGCATATTCTTTCAATTACTCTATACCTATTATTTCATGCATATTTAGATGTGTACCTTTGTAAGATTGAAAAATTATACACACTTTTTCCTTTTGTTGATTTACAAAAAAATGATTGAAACAAAAGAAAAAGTAAGACCACCCTGTCAAACTAGGGTCATGTTCAATAATGCATAATAAAGCTGGATGGGCACATAATTTAGTATCTAAAGTAAAAAAAAAAATAGGTTTGAATATCATTTGGGAGGGCTTAGGCCCCTGTCAGGTTTTAATGATGTTTGTATCTCTCTTTTACAGATATCTTTTTTTGAATTGACCAAATGTTCAGATATGTAGATGTGGTATCCATATTCTGATTATTATTAAACTGATTTGGTTGAAAATTTGGTTGGTCTATACCCTGTACTTGAATCAGAAGCAGCCCTCAAACTATGTATATTGTATACGTATGAGAATTGATTTAGTCCCAATGGCTGTTGATACCATCTACATATCCTCTGTGAGTAGTAATATTAGTGGATATACATAAATACCAGAGTGGCCAGGCCATTGCCTCCCGGCCGTTCTGATGCCCTGTAAAAAAGACTGCACCGCTTCTGCCAGAAGTGATCAGCCAGGAAACGGCCGAGTCCGCCCCTGCTCCCAACTCGACCACAGCTAATTTCTACTCGTCAAATGCAAGCGGGCGAGTGGAAATTTTAAGGGATGGCTTATACCATACAACACAATTAAAATCTCATAACCCAAAGGAACTTAGAAACATAAAAGTCTGTAAATATATACACAATTAAGATGCTGCATCTTTTTTGTTTTACAGCCCTAAAATCTATAAGTGTCCAAATCCTTTATTCCCACTCTACCACATTTACCCCTGGGGCAACTGACGTCACAGTGCTCAGTGTTTGACCCCAAGTGGTAAATGATTCTGCATAGCTGTATTGCTGATCCACGTCATTGGCGTTTGCACTTTTTTTGCTATATACTATAAGTGTGGTGCGCTGTAAGCACCCTTTAAATATGAGTGCAAATTTGGTAGAGTGGGAATAAAGGAAATCGTTTTTTTAAATATTATAAGCACTATTGTTTGGTGATTTTATTTTTTTCCATGGAAATGGCAGATTCTAATATACAGTAGCATGAGGATGCCTATATAGTGGAATACAGGGGAAAAAGGAAAGGTGGAGGATTTCATTAATGTATACATCTGTCTGAGTCCCTCAAATGGGACACAAATGCTTTTTGACCATACTTAGTTGTAAGTTCACATGAATCCAGGTGGGAGTACACCCAGTGAAGGAGGAACCCACTAATCATTGGATTATGACTGAGCATTGTATGGGGATATTAGGAGAAGATATATATTTATGAAGAAATTTACAATTTTCTTTGGACTGCACACGATTAATATTATAATTTTAAGGACTTCACTTTCTTTGTGATTTTGGACATTTATAGATTTTGGGCTGTAAGCCAAAAATATATACCATTTTAATTGTGTATATATTTACTGTGTTTTATGTTTCTAATTTCCTTTGGATTATGAGATATTTATTGTGTGAGTGGCGGAAATACCAGGGTCGCAACATTTGCACTTGCAATCGGGCCCTGGCATTCTGCCACTGTTGGGGGGCCCCAGCGGGGTTGCTAGTCGCATGGCTCTGAGCTGAGAGAGTCTCTCTCATACAGCTCAGAGCCGGTGTTCTATCGAATACTGCCTCCTGTCCTCCCTCCCTCTCCGTCCTCTCTTGCATGGGATGAGAGAGGAGACAGCTGGTCTGCCAGTTCTCCCCCCACGGCTCTCCTCCTGTGTGTGCTATTCGGGAAGTCAAGTGTAAAGCTAACAAGTTCACACTGCCCACAGAGCACACACAGGAGGAAAGCCACAGGGGGGAGAATGAGCAGACCAGCTGTCTTATCTCTAATCCCATTCGAGAGAGGACAGAGAGGGAGAGGGAGGGGGGGTGGGGGATGGGAGGCAGTATTCGATAGGCTGCACTGATGGGCACTAGGGATGAGCTTGAACATCAGGTGTTCGCCCAATCGCCGAACAGCAAAGGGTGCCTTTGGCTAATCATGGTTTAGGGGGACTAAGTCCACGTCCCACACTATATAAGGCTGCTTACATAGCCGCCGTGTGTAGTGTTGGTGGCGTGGACGGAGAGATAGCTTGAGTTAGATTAAGCAGGCAGGTTATTTAGTTAGTGGCAATGTATTTGATTTTATATATATATATATATAATTACATACAGTCAGTCTAGTGTATATTTATATATATATATATATATATACTCTGCATTTAGCATAGACTATATATTCAGTGTATACTCTATATTTAGTCAGTGCAGGCAGTGTATCAACATATATATATATATATATATATATATATATATATATATATATATATATATATATATATATATATATATATACTCTGCATTCAGTGTAGCCTATATATACAGTGCATTCGGTGGTGCATATTTTCTAATACACTTCAGCTGGTGTACACAGTATATAATACAGGGTGTACAGTTTCTAATACACTTCTGGTGGTGTACACAGTATATAATACAGTGCAGCCCTTGTACAATTTCTAATACAGTGCAGACGGTGTACACAGTATCTAATACAGTGTGCACAGTTTCTAATACACTTCAGGCGGTATATTAATATATATATAAACACAGTCTAATATATATATATATATATATATATATATATACACACATACATACACACACATTCACTCTGCATTAAGAGTAGTCTATATATACAGTGCATTCAGTGGTGTATAGTTTCTAATACATTTCAGGTGGTATACACAGTTTATAATACAGTGCAGCCGTTGTACAGTTTCTAATACAGTGCATGCGGTCTACACAGTATCTAATACAGTGTGTACAGTTTCTAATACACTTCAGGCGGTGTATTGAAATATATATAGAGTAGCCTATATATACAGTGCATTCGGTGGTGCACTGTTTCTAATACACTTCAGGTGGTGTACACAGTATACAATACAGTGTTACAAAAAAAACCTAATGTCCAGAATGCCACCAAGGAGAGCCAGATGCTCACAGGCCACTAAAAGAGGGCAAGCAGCCTCTGTGTCTACAGTCAACAGTGGTGGTCGTGGACATGGTGCCTCCTCTGCAGGTGGCCATGGGGCACGCTTGTCCTTTTTTTCTTCTGCTGGCCGTGTTATTGAGCCCCAATATGCAGAAGAGTTGGTGGAGTGGATAACGAAGCTGTCCTCATCTGCCTCATCCTCCATAGCTCCACCATCATGCATGGAGGAGTCCCCAAAATGATTCATCCACAGTGTCGGTTACATGCTGCTGGAGGATGTGCAGTGATTTGAAGGTTCCGATGTTGGTTCACAACTGCCAAGTTTGCTTCAGTGAGGAGGAGGGAAGGGATGAAGAGGTCACTGACTGTTCTTGGGTGCCTGAGAGAAGAGAGGAGGAAAGTGAGGAGGAGGAGGAGGATGCACAACTCCAACAAGGCAGGATGTCCTCCAGGGGCAGCTTAAGGGCAGCCACCCTATTGCATCACACCACAGAGCTCTGCAGGTGCAGGGCGCTGCTGACTCCACGCTGACTTTTAAAAGTTCCTTGGCGTGGGCCTTTTTCGACACGTGTGCAGCAGATCGCACCTTTGCTGTTTGCAACCTATGTCTTAAGCAGATCAAGCATGGCCAGAACAACAGCCACTTGGGGACCACATGCTTGAACAGACATATGACGACCTGCCGTGCAGTCTGTTGGCAACAGCACTTGAAAGACGCACATCATAGAAAAATGCGGACTTCTCCTTGCTCCTCATCTGGGATCTTCAACCCTACTATACCTCCTGTCCTCTCAAAAACCTGCACTGAGAGGAATGAAGGTATAGCAATAGGTGTCACAAGTACTTGCAGCCAGTCTGCTAGCAGTACACCACCAATTGATTTCAGCAGGCAAATTTCCCTACCCCAGTTGCTGGACCATAAAAAGAAATTTGGTCCCAGTCATCCACATGCTCAGCATCTAAATGCTAGCTTGGCCAAATTGCTAGCACTGCAACTGCTGCCTTTTCAGCTGGTATACTCTGCCCCCTTTTGTGAATTTGTGGAATGTGCTGTACCACAGTGGCAGGTTCCAAATTTCTTTCTTTTAACGTAAGGCCATTCCGGCTCTCTACCCGCATATGGAAGGCAATGATTTGGCCTCGTTGGACAGGGCGGTCAGCAGTAAGGTTCATATTACCGCTGACTCATGGTCCAGCAGGCATGGGCAGGGACGTTAAATTTCCTTCATGGCGCACTGGGTAACTCTGCTAGCAGCTGGGATGGATGCAGGACAGGGTTCAGTGTTGGAGCTTGATCCGCCACCACACCTCCAAAAAGCTGGTGGTGATTCTGCCACAACACCTGTACGCTTCTCTCCTTCCTCTTCCTCTTCCATTATGGCCTCTTCAGAATTGTCCTCTTAACCAGCAGTTCTCCCTAAGCACTCAAGGGGCTACGCAAGCAGTCAGGCTAAAAGATGCCATGCAGTGCTTGAGTTGGTCTGCCTAGGGGACAGGAGCCACACTGGGGCAGAGATTCTGTCAGCTCTGCAGGGGCAGGCCCAGAGGTGGTTGACACCACGCCAGCTTTCGCCAAGAATGGTTGTATGCGACAATGGCACCAACCTTCTCTCCGCCCTCCAACAGTGACCCACAGGTACACCCTTGTTCCATGCTTGGCACACACCCTGAATTTGGTGGTGCACCGTTTCTTGACCAGATACCCAGGCTTATAAGATCTCGTGAGGCAGGCCAAACAAGTCTGTGGTCATTTCCGCTGGTCATACAATGCCAGTGCTTGGCTGGCTGACATTCAAAGGGAATGCAACCTGCCCACCAACCGCCTCATATGTGACATGCCCACCAGATGGAACTCAATGTTGGCAATGCTGCAGTGGCTGCACACACAGCAGATGGCCATCAATGAGTACCTGCAGGGCCATTTGAAGGAATTTGGGGACCCCAAGCAAAATGGACATGGAGGCCCCCACCCCGCACGCACGCAAAGCCATGAGATTACCAGAGACTGCGGACATACTGCAGGAGATTACCAGACTGCGGACATACTGCATGAGTTTATCAGACTGCGGACATGCTGCATGAGATTACCAGACTGCGGACATACTGCATGAGATTACCAGACTGCAGACATACTGCATGAGATTACCAGACTGCGGATATACTGCATGAGATTACCAGACTGCGGACCTACTGCATGAGATTACCAGACTGCGGACATACTGCATGAGATTACCAGAGACTGCGGACATACTGCATGAGATTACCAGAGACTACGGACATATTGCATGAGATTATCAGACTGCGGAGATACTGCATGAGATTACCAGACAGCTGACATACTGCATGAGTTTACCAGAGACTGCTGCGGACATACTGCATGAGATTACCAGACTGCGAACATACTGCATGAGATTACCAGACTGCTGACATACTGCATGAGATTACCAGAGACTGCGGACATACTGCATGAGATTACCAGAGACTGCAGACATACTGCATGAGATTACCAGAGACTGCGGACATACTGCATGAGATTACCATAGACTACAGACATACTGCATGAGATTACCAGACTACTGACATACTGCATAAGATTACCAGACTGCTGACATACTGCATGAGATTACCAGACTGCTGACATACTGCATGAGATTACAGACTGCTGACATACTGCATGGGATTACCAGACTGCTGACATACTGCATGGGATTACCAGATTGCGGACATACTGCATGAGATTACCAGAGCCTGTGGACATGCTGCATGAGATTACCAGACTGCGGTGCATGAGATTACCAGACTGTGGACATACTGCATGAGATTACCAGAGACTACTGACATACTGCATGAGATTACCAGACTACTGACATACTGCATGAGATTACCAGACTACTGACATACTGCATGAGATTACCAGACTGCTGACATACTGCATGGGATTACCAGACTGCTGACATACTGCATGGGATTACCAGACTGCGGACATACCGCATGAGATTACTAGGCTGCTGACATACTGCATGAGATTACCTGTGAATTGGGGCCCGATGACAGCTTTTCAGAGTGCACAGAGGACACAGGAGGCTGTACTCACTGTGCTTTTGTGACCACTGTCTTACCACCAGTGGTCCCTGAGCTGGAGCTGTATGAGAGGCCTCCCCTTTCACGTCAGGCTCTACAACCAAATGTACATATTCGCCAGCACACCATGGATCGATAAATCTTCGTCCAATAAAGGTTTTTAATGAAAAAAAATCACATCACAAAAAATATAAAGTGCAACGTTTCGGAGCCACGCAGGACCCCTTCGTCAGGCATGTGCCCACATGCCTGACGAAGGGGTCCTGCGTGGCTCCGAAACGTTGCACTTTATATTTTTTGTGATGTGATTTTTTTTCATTAAAAACCTTTTTTGGACGAAGATTTATCGATCCATGGTGTGCTGGCGAATATGTACACTTGTTTGAAGCTTCCAGGACCCGACTGATAATCGCTGCAGCACCCGCTATTTCGTTATGAGCCACAAATACCAGGAACGAGTGCGATAGGAATATCAATTAGGCTCTACAACCAGGTACATAACACACCCACTCCCTGCTGCCTCCAGGAAAGCAGAGTTGTCACGACTAGATATCTGTTCCCTGCAGTGGTACAGAACAGGCACTTCTTGACCCAATAGAGCCCTGAGCCTGGTACATTAAGACTGGCAGTACCTCCTTGTTAGCAGCCATGGATGCTATAAAGAGGGGGCGGGGATCTGTAAGCACATGTGTGGGTGTCACACTAGTAGAAGAAAATCTGTCTAAATTAAGTCCATGGAAAACCTAAAGAAAAAAGAATATCTTATTATTAGTATGGATTACCTGCTTAAGCTTTTTTAAATCTTCATCAAGCTCCAAATTGTCCAAAATAACTGCCACAAACAAGCTCAGCAAAATCTGTTGAAGAAAAAAAATTGGAAAATTATTTTTTTTAGTTTCTGCATATCGGAAACATATTATTCTAGCATAGTATTCTAGCATTATTCATATATATTCTGACTTCGGTAGTTTCAAGTCCGACTTAATCATTCCTGAGACATCTATGCCTAGCCTTAAGAGAAGTGTGTGTTTTTTTTGTTCTTCCATATTCATACTTACCTAGGTGGATGCAGCATCAGTCCGAAGCTGCATCTGTCCCCTGGAGCCTCTACACTGAAAACCGAGTGATCCATCATCGCCGATCACTCGGTTTTCAGAGCTCTGTAAGCAGAGCTGCTGAATGTCTTCTCCCTCCTCGCTCATTGGAGCACTGGGCTGTGGAGGGGGCGGAGCAGCTGGCTCAGCCTCTGAGAGGCTGAGCCGGGTGTCAGTCCAGGCACCTGGCGGATCCAGACTTTATTGTCGTGATGACGTGGTGCCTGGACTGATATCCGTGACGTGCAAAGCGAGCTTTGGCTGGACTTCTCCTTTAATGGAGCAGAGACAATCACTGCATGGCAATCTTCATTTGATAGATGAACTCAACAAATGCTCTGAATCCACGAAAATCTTTATTGTGCGCAGAAATGTTCAGGCATACAATATATTATATGCAGTAAATGTTGGTATGGAACATATGCCTTGCAGGAAAGATAGTAGTATCTCACAATGGGGGAGAATAAAATTGCATCGTACAAAAGGGGGATACCCATAAAAAGCCACAGGGTGGCAGCATAACAATAAACAATTAAAGTGTTTGCTTTTCATTTAAAGCTTTGCGTTCCTTCAGTTTAGTTGGTCCTATTTTCGCTGCCCCCTCTTTTCTGTTGTCAGGTGTCACCTTGCCTTAGCAGGGACCTATAATGACATCAGTGCATGCAGTGGTGCTTGGCATCACAGTACATGTAATTCTGAGGAAGAAGTCAGGGGGACTTTCAAAGTAATGTACTTCCGGATAGAAGTTCAGTTCAGAAAGGTCGCACACTCAAACCCAAAGTCTGTGGTAGTGATCATTTCAATTGTAAGTGTTTTTGGACTTCTGTATCAACATGCATTTATTGTTTTCTGCTTCTTTGCTGCTCTGTAGACATGTGCACTGCCGAAAAATACCTTTTCTTTTTAGTTTTCGTTTCATTTGATTTTTTTTTTTATTTATTTATCGGTTCATTCATTATGATTGGCCTTTGTTATTTCGATAATTCGTAACTTCGGATGCATTCAAATTCGTTACGTTCCATTCGTATAGATGCGGCATTCGTTATTTCGATAATTCGTAACTTTGGATAAATTCCTATTCGTTACGCTCACTAACAGTTAGTCAAATTTGAAAAGAAATTCCAATACCAATAATTTAATAGTTTATAACTATTATTATAGATTTTATTATTATTATTATTATTATTATTATTAATTCATAATAATAATAATAATTATATAACAATCTATAATAATGGGTAATAATTTAATTATAATAGAAAATACGAAAAACAAAATTATCCAAATTTTTTTCGTTCTTTCGGATTTTCAAATTTTCTTATTTTCATTCGGATTTTCAATATTTAGAATTTTCGTTCTTTTCGAAAATTTGCTTCAGAAAAAATACATCAATTAGTCTTTCGTTCATTCGGATGCTTCCGAATGAACGCATATGCCGAATTTTGATGAAAAATCGAATTCGGAACGAAACGAATGGCACATATCTACTGCTCTGCACCAGTATATTTAGGACAACAAACATAAAGCTTTAGTACTATCTCACAGAGGTATTAAACCAAAAAGCTAGAATGTATTACTTTGCATCCTACCAATTCTTAGATGTGTAGATTTTTTTTTTATGCTTTTTTTAACATGGCAATCTTGCCAGTAGGTCTGTCATTTTTCATCTCCCCTTAAAAGACCAAGCTGTCCCGAAAAATGGCAGTTAGATGGTTGACACAAACTACTTACCACTGATAGGGGTGCTTACAATGGTCAGCTTTTATTCATGTGCCGTATATACTCGAGTATAAGCCGACCCGAATATAAGCAGAGGCACCTAATTTTACTACAAACAACTGGGAAAACGTATTGACTCGAGTATAAGCCTAGGGTGAGAATTGCGCAGCTACTGTAAGTTGAAAAGGAGGGTCAACAATGCCCATTTGTAGCCTCACTGTGCCCATCTGCATGCCCCACTGGGCCCATTTGCAGCCATAGGTCCCCCAAACTTCAAACTTGGTAGTTAAGGGTTCCTAAATGCACTAATTTCTGGCAGTGTCAATGGGTATTTCTTGCACTTATATATACAATTATACATTCCTTAGTAGGGATGGGCCCGGTGCTCGATGCGAACCCACGTTCGCATCGAGCACCGGGCGTTCGCTCGCTCGGCGAGCCAGAACTATTTTGGCCGCTCGCATCACGTCGTGTGATGCGAGCGGCCCCCGCAATGCATTGCGGCCGGCGCGGCCGGCGCAGTGCATTGTGGCTGATGATTGGCCAAGCATGCACTGTGACCCCGCATGCTTGGCCAATCACAGCCACGGAATTTCGAACAGCCATAATTGGCTACAGGCAGGACGCCTGTAGCCAATTACAGCTCAGGGGCTGTAGTACACGCCCCCCCCTATAAAAGGCCGCCACGCCGTCTGCGCCGGTCACATGCTGTTCCGGCGCAGATTGAGCAGGCTAGATCTGTGACACTCTGCTGCAGTTAGTTAGTTAGAGAGATTTACTTACAGAGATTGAGTTAGATAGATTCAGTTACAAAGATTGATTAAGAAAGAGGGGCTTGTAGTGTGTTCGTGGCAGGCAGGCCGAGCTCCTATATTTTGTTCCCAGAAGCACCTATAGGACTTGTAGTGTGTTAGTTGCAGGCAGGCAGAGCTCCTATATTTTGTTACCAGAAGCACCTATAGGACTTGTAGTGTGTTCGTGGCAGGCAGGCAGAGCTCCTATATTTTGTTACCAGAAGCACCTATAGGACTTGTAGTGTGTTCGTGGCAGGCAGGCAGAGCTCCTAATTTTTGTTACCAGAAGCACCTATAGGACTTGTAGTGTGTTCGTGCAGGCAGGCAGAGCTCCTATATTTTTTACCAGAAGCACCTATAGGACTTGTAGTGTGTTCCTGGCAGGCAGGCAGAGCTCCTATATTTTGTTACCAGAAGCACCTATAGGACTTGTAGTGTGTTCGTGGCAGGCAGGCAGAGCTCCTATATTTTGTTCCCAGAAGCACCTATAGGACTTGTAGTGTGTTCGTGGCAGCAGGCAGAGCTCCTATATTTTGTTCCCAGAAGCACCTATAGGACTTGTAGTGTTTCCCAGAAGCACCTATAGGACTTGAAGTGTGTTAGTCCCATCACACAGAGATCATATATTTTGTTCCCAGAAGCACCTATAGGACTTGAAGTGTGTTAGTCCCATTACACACAGAGATCCTATATTTTTTCCCAGAAGCACCTATAGGACTTGAAGTGTGTTAGTCCCATTACACACAGACCTATATTTTCTTCCCAGAAGCACCTATAGGACTTGAAGTGTGTTAGTCCCATCACACAGAGATCATATTTTTTTCCCAGAAGCACCTATAGGACTTGAAGTGTGTTAGTCCCATCACACACAGACCTATATTTTTTCCCAGAAGCACCTATAGGACTTGAAGTGTGTTAGTCCCATCACACAGAGATCATATATTTTGTTCCCAGAAGCACCTATAGGACTTGAAGTGTGTTAGTCCCATTACACACAGACCTATATTTTCTTCCCAGAAGCACCTATAGGACTTGAAGTGTGTTAGTCCCATCACACAGAGATCATATATTTTGTTCCCAGAAGCACCTATAGGACTTGAAGTGTGTTAGTCCCATCACACACAGACCTACATTTTTCTTCCCAGAAGCACCTATAGGACTTGAAGTGTGTTAGTCCCATCACACAGAGATCATATATTTTTGTTCCCAGAAGCACCTATAGGACTTGAAGTGTGTTAGTCCCATTACACACAGACCTATATTTTCTTCCCAGAAGCACCTATAGGACTTGAAGTGTGTTAGTCCCATCACACAGAGATCATATATTTTGTTCCCAGAAGCACCTATAGGACTTGAAGTGTGTTAGTCCCATTACACACAGACCTAAATTTTCTTCCCAGAAGCACCTATAGGACTTGAAGTGTGTTAGTCCCATCACACAGAGATCATATATTTTGTTCCCAGAAGCACCTATAGGACTTGAAGTGTGTTAGTCCCATCACACAGACCTATATTTTTCTTCCCAGAAGCACCTATAGGACTTGAAGTGTGTTAGTCCCATCACACAGAGAGCATATATTTTGTTCCCAGAAGCACCTATAGGACTTGAAGTGTGTTAGTCCCATCACACACACAGATCTATATTTTCTTCCCAGAAGCACCTATAGGACTTGAAGTGTGTTAGTCCCATCACACAGAGATCATATATTTTGTTCCCAGAAGCACCTATAGACTTGAAGTGTGTTAGTCCCATTACACAGACAGAGCTATATTTTCTTCTCAGAAGCACCTATAGGACTTGAAGTGTGTTAGTCCCATCACACAGAGAGCATATATTTTGTTCCCAGAAGCACCTATAGGACTTGAAGTGTGTTAGTCCCATCACACACAGAGATATATTTTGTTCCCAGAAGCACCTATAGGACTTGAAGTGTGTTAGTCCCATCACACAGACCTATATTTTTTCCCAGAAGCACCTATAGGACTTGAAGTGTGTTAGTCCCATCACACAGAGAGCATATATTTTGTTCCCAGAAGCACCTATAGGACTTGAAGTGTGTTAGTCCCATTACACACAGATCTATATTTTGTTCTCAGAAGCACCTATAGGACTTGAAGTGTGTTAGTCCCATCACACAGAGATCATATATTTTGTTCCCAGAAGCACCTATAGGACTTGAAGTGTGTTAGTCCCATCACACAGACCTATATTTCCTTCCCAGAAGCACCTATAGGACTTGAAGTGTGTTAGTCCCATCACACAGACCTATATTTTCTTCCCAGAAGCACCTATAGGACTTGAAGTGTGTTAGTCCCATCACACAGAGATCATATATTTTGTTCCCAGAAGCACCTATAGGACTTGAAGTGTGTTAGTCCCATCACACAGAGATCATATATTTTGTTCCCAGAAGCACCTATAGGACTTGAAGTGTGTTAGTCCCATCACACACACAGACCTATATATTTTCTTCCCAGAAGCACCTATAGGACTTGAAGTGTGTTAGTCCCATCACACAGAGATCCTTTATTTCCTTCCCAGAAGCACCTATAGGACTTGAAGTGTGTTAGTCCCATCACACACAGAGCTATATTTTTTTCCCAGAAGCACCTATAGGACTTGAAGTGTGTTAGTCCCATCACACAGACCTATATTTTTTTCCCAGAAGCACCTATAGGACTTGAAGTGTGTTAGTCCCATCACACACAGACCTATATTTTCTTCCCAGAAGCACCTATAGGACTTGAAGTGTGTTAGTCCCATCACACAGAGAGCATATATTTTGTTCCCAGAAGCACCTATAGGACTTGAAGTGTGTTAGTCCCATCACACACAGACCTCCATTTTCTTCTCAGAAGCACCTATAGGACTTGAAGTGTGTTAGTCCCATCACACAGAGCTCCTCTATTTTCTTCCCAGCAGCACCCATAGGACTTCTAGTGTGTTAGTGGCATCACACAGAGCTCCTATTTTTCTTCCCAGAAGCACCCATAGGACTTCTAGTGTGTTAGTGGCATCACACAGAGCTCCTCTATTTTTCTTTGCATAAGCACCCATAGGACTTCTAGTGTGTTAGTGGCATCACACAGAGTTCCTATATTTTCTTCCCATAAGCACCCACAGGACTTCTAGTGTGTTAGTGGCATCACACAGAGCTCCTCTATTTTCTTTGCAGAAGCACCCATAGGACTTCTAGTGTGTTAGTGGCATCACACAGAGCTCCTCTATTTTCTTTGCAGAAGCACCCATAGGACTTCTAGTGTGTTAGTGGCATCACACAGAGCTCCTCTATTTTCTTTGCAGAAGCACCCATAGGACTTCTAGTGTGTTAGTGGCATCACACAGAGCTCCTCTATTTTCTTTGCAGAAGCACCCACAGGACTTCTAGTGTGTTAGTGGCATCACACAGAGCTCCTCTATTTTCTTTGCAGAAGCACCCATAGGACTTCTAGTGTGTTAGTGGCATCACACAGAGCTCCTCTATATTTTCTTTGCAGAAGCACCCACAGGACTTCTAGTGTGTTAGTGGCATCACACAGAGCTCCTCTATTTTCTTTGCAGAAGCACCCACAGGACTTCTAGTGTGTTAGTGGCATCACACAGAGCTCCTCTATTTTCTTTGCAGAAGCACCCACAGGACTTCTAGTGTGTTAGTGGCATCACACAGAGCTCCTCTATTTTCTTTGCAGAAGCACCCACAGGACTTCTAGTGTGTTAGTGGCATCACACAGAGCTCCTATATTTTCTTTGCAGAAGCACCCACAGGACTTAGTGTGTGTTAGTGGCATCACACAGAGCTCCTCTATTTTCTTTGCAGAAGCACCCACAGGACTTCTAGTGTGTTAGTGGCATCACACAGAGCTCCTCTATATTTTCTTTGCAGAAGCACCCACAGGACTTCTAGTGTGTTAGTGGCATCACACAGAGCTCCTCTATTTTCTTTGCAGAAGCACCCACAGGACTTGTGTGTTAGTGGCATCACACAGAGCTCCTCTATTTTCTTTGCAGAAGCACCCACAGGACTTCTAGTGTGTTAGTGGCATCACACAGAGCTCCTCTATTTTCTTTGCAGAAGCACCCACAGGACTTCTAGTGTGTTAGTGGCATCACACAGAGCTCCTCTATTTTCTTTGCAGAAGCACCCACAGGACTTCTAGTGTGTTAGTGGCATCACACAGAGCTCCTCTATTTTCTTTGCAGAAGCACCCACAGGACTTCTAGTGTGTTAGTGGCATCACACAGAGCTCCTCTATTTTCTTTGCAGAAGCACCCACAGGACTTCTAGTGTGTTAGTGGCATCACACAGAGCTCCTCTATTTTCTTTGCAGAAGCACCCATAGGACTTCTAGTGTGTTAGTGGCATCACACAGAGCTCCTATATTTTCTTTGCAGAAGCACCCACAGGACTTCTAGTGTGTTAGTGGCATCACACAGAGCTCCTCTATTTTCTTTGCAGAAGCACCCACAGGACTTCTAGTGTTCTAGTGTGTTAGTGGCATCACACAGAGCTCCTCTATTTTTCTTTGCAGAAGCACCCACAGGACTTCTAGTGTGTTAGTGGCATCACACAGAGCTCCTCTATTTTCTTTGCAGAAGCACCCACAGGACTTCTAGTGTGTTAGTGGCATCACACAGAGCTCCTCTATTTTTCTTTGCAGAAGCACCCACAGGACTTCTAGTGTGTTAGTGGCATCACACAGAGCTCCTCTATTTTTCTTTGCAGAAGCACCCACAGGACTTCTAGTGTGTTAGTGGCATCACACAGAGCTCCTCTATTTTCTTTGCAGAAGCACCCACAGGACTTCTAGTGTGTTAGTGGCATCACACAGAGCTCCTCTATTTTCTTTGCAGAAGCACCCACAGGACTTCTAGTGTGTTAGTGGCATCACACAGAGCTCCTCTATTTTCTTTGCAGAAGCACCCACAGGACTTCTAGTGTGTTAGTGGCATCACACAGAGCTCCTCTATTTTCTTTGCAGAAGCACCCACAGGACTTCTAGTGTGTTAGTGGCATCACACAGAGCTCCTCTATTTTCTTTGCAGAAGCACCCACAGGACTTCTAGTGTGTTAGTGGCATCACACAGAGCTCCTCTATTTTCTTTGCAGAAGCACCCACAGGACTTCTAGTGTGTTAGTGGCATCACACAGAGCTCCTCTATTTTCTTTGCAGAAGCACCCACAGGACTTCTAGTGTGTTAGTGGCATCACACAGAGCTCCTCTATTTTCTTTGCAGAAGCACCCACAGGACTTCTAGTGTGTTAGTGGCATCACACACAGAGCTCCTCTATTTTCTTTGCAGCACCCACAGGACTTCTAGTGTGTTAGTGGCATCACACAGAGCTCCTCTATTTTCTTTGCAGAAGCACCCACAGGACTTCTAGTGTGTTAGTGGCATCACACAGAGCTCCTCTATTTTTTCTTTGCAGAAGCACCCACAGGACTTCTAGTGTGTTAGTGGCATCACACAGAGCTCCTCTATTTTCTTTGCAGAAGCACCCACAGGACTTCTAGTGTGTTAGTGGCATCACACAGAGCTCCTCTATTTTCTTTGCAGAAGCACCCACAGGACTTCTAGTGTGTTAGTGGCATCACACAGAGCTCCTCTATTTTCTTTGCAGAAGCACCCACAGGACTTCTAGTGTGTTAGTGGCATCACACAGAGCTCCTCTATTTTCTTTTGCAGAAGCACCCACAGGACTTCTAGTGTGTTAGTGGCATCACACAGAGCTCCTCTATTTTCTTTGCAGAAGCACCCACAGGACTTCTAGTGTGTTAGTGGCATCACACAGAGCTCCTCTATTTTCTTTGCAGAAGCACCCACAGGACTTCTAGTGTGTTAGTGGCATCACACAGAGCTCCTCTATTTTCTTTGCAGAAGCACCCACAGGACTTCTAGTGTGTTAGTGGCATCACACAGAGCTCCTCTATTTTCTTTGCAGAAGCACCCACAGGACTTCTAGTGTGTTAGTGGCATCACACAGAGCTCCTATATATTTTCTTTGCAGAAGCACCCACAGGACTTCTAGTGTGTTAGTGGCATCACACAGAGCTCCTCTATTTTCTTTGCAGCAGCACCCACAGGACTTCTAGTGTGTTAGTGGCATCACACAGAGCTCCTCTATTTTTTTGCAGAAGCACCCACAGGACTTCTAGTGTGTTAGTGGCATCACACAGAGCTCCTCTATTTTCTTTGCAGAAGCACCCACAGGACTTCTAGTGTGTTAGTGGCATCACACAGAGCTCCTCTATTTTCTTTGCAGAAGCACCCACAGGACTTCTAGTGTGTTAGTGGCATCACACAGAGCTCCTCTATTTTCTTTGCAGAAGCACCCACAGGACTTCTAGTGTGTTAGTGGCATCACACAGAGCTCCTCTATTTTCTTTGCAGAAGCACCCACAGGAAATCTAGTGTGTTAGTGGCATCACACAGAGCTCCTCTATTTTCTTTGCAGAGCACCCACAGGACTTCTAGTGTGTTAGTGGCATCACACAGAGCTCCTCTATTTTCTTTGCAGAAGCACCCACAGGACTTCTAGTGTGTTAGTGGCATCACACAGAGCTCCTCTATTTTCTTTGCAGAAGCACCCACAGGACTTCTAGTGTGTTAGTGGCATCACACAGAGCTCCTCTATTTTCTTTGCAGAAGCACCCACAGGACTTCTAGTGTGTTAGTGGCATCACACAGAGCTCCTCTATTTTCTTTGCAGAAGCACCCATAGGACTTCTAGTGTGTTAGTGGCATCACACAGAGCTCCTATATTTTCTTCTCAGCAGCACCCACAGGACTTCTAGTGTGTTAGTGGCATCACACAGAGCTCCTCTATTTTCTTTGCAGAAGCACCCACAGGACTTCTAGTGTGTTAGTGGCATCACACAGAGCTCCTCTATTTTCTTTGCAGAAGCACCCACAGGACTTCTAGTGTGTTAGTGGCATCACACAGAGCTCCTCTATTTTCTTTGCAGAAGCACCCACAGGACTTCTAGTGTGTTAGTGGCATCACACAGAGCTCCTCTATTTTCTTTGCAGAAGCACCCACAGGACTTCTAGTGTGTTAGTGGCATCACACAGAGCTCCTCTATTTTCTTTGCAGAAGCACCCACAGGACTTCTAGTGTGTTAGTGGCATCACACAGAGCTCCTCTATTTTCTTTGCAGAAGCACCCACAGGACTTCTAGTGTGTTAGTGGCATCACACAGAGCTCCTCTATTTTCTTTGCAGAAGCACCCATAGGACTTCTAGTGTGTTAGTGGCATCACACAGAGCTCCTATATTTTCTTCTCAGCAGCACCCACAGGACTTCTAGTGTGTTAGTGGCATCACACAGAGCTCCTCTATTTTCTTTGCAGAAGCACCCATAGGACTTCTAGTGTGTTAGTGGCATCACACAGAGCTCCTCTATTTTCTTTGCAGAAGCACCCACAGGACTTCTAGTGTGTTTAGTGGCATCACACAGAGCTCCTCTATTTTCTTTGCAGAAGCACCCATAGGACTTCTAGTGTGTTAGTGGCATCACACAGAGCTCCTATATTTTCTTCTCAGCAGCACCCACAGGACTTCTAGTGTGTTAGTGGCATCACACAGAGCTCCTATATATTCTTCTCAGCAGCACCCACAGGACTACCGACTACAATGGCTGGAAGACCACCAAGGGGAGGCAGAGCGTGCAGAGCCAAGAACACAGGGCAGGCAGGCTCTGTTTCTAGTGGACGTGGCCGTGGACGTGGACGTGGTCGTGCATCGTCATCAGCACGTGGCCATGGGACACGCGCGTCTTTGTTTTCGGCAGCTGGACATGTGGAGCCGCATCATGCTGAAGGCTTGGTAGAATGGATGACCAAGCCCTCCTCATCCTCCTCATCCTCTCTCACCCAGGCTCAGGGTACTGACAGAGCATCATCAGCCACCCCTTCCCTAGACCCACCATGTCCTCCTGAGGAGTCCCCCGAACTCTTTGAGCACAGTGTTGGGTACATGCTCCAGGAGGATGCCCAACGATTCGAAGGCTCGGATGATGATACCCAGCTTGAGGAATCTGGCAGTACTGTTCCACCAGCTGCAGCTTACTGCCAGGTTTGCTCTAGTGGTGAAGAGGGAGGGGATGATGAGGTCACTGACTCCACGTGGGTGCCTGAAGGGAGAGAGGATGAGGAGGAGGACGAGGAGGAGGAGGATGCGGCGTCACATGTCCAACGAGGCAGGATGCCCCCTGGAGGCCAGGTAGAGGCCAGCACAGCAACTGTACAACACCGCAGAGCTCCGCCTGTGCAGGGCGCTGCCTCTGCACGTTATCAGAAAAGTTCTTTGGTGTGGGCCTTTTTTGAGACGAGTGCAGCAGATCGCACCACTGCTATTTGCAATATTTGTCTCAAGCGTATCTCGCGTGGCCAAAACATCAGCCGCTTGGCACCACAAGCATGACCAGACATATGGCGACCTGCCATGCAGCTCGTTGGCAGGCACACATAAAAGACCCACACCAAAGAACAAAAAGACCCACACCAAAGAACTAAGCGGACCTCTCCTTGCTCCTCCTCAGCTGGGATCTCCATCCCCACTACACCTTCAGTCCTCTCTGAAAGCTGCTCTGAGAGGACTGAAGGTGTAGAATTAGGTGTGTCACAACCAAGTACTTGCAGTACACCGACGTCCGATTGCAGCAGGCAAATTTCCCTGCCCCAGCTGCTGGACCGTAGAAAGAAGTACACTCCCAGCCATCCACATGCCCAGCGGTTGAATGCTAGCCTGGCTAAATTGCTAGCACTTCAACTGCTGCCTTTTCAGTTGGTAGACTCGGCCCCCTTCCGTGAGTTTGTTCAATGTGCGGTTCCTCAGTGGCAGGTTCCCAAACGCCACTTTTTCTCGCGGAAGGCGATTCCGTCTCTCTACCGGCATGTGGAGGGCAATGTCCATGCCTCGCTGGACAGGGCGGTCAGCGGTAAGGTGCATATTACCGCTGACTCATGGTCCAGCAGGCATGGACAGGGACGGTACCTTTCTTTCACGGCCCATTGGGTCACTCTATTGGCAGCTGGGAGGGATGCAGGACAAGGTGCAGTAGTGTTGGAGGTTGTTCCGCCACCACGCCTCCAAAACGCGACTACTGCTACTGGTTGTGACACACCTCTCTCCTCCACCCCCTCCTCTTCTTCTTCCTCCAGTGCTCTGTCCTTGGAACCAGCGGTGCTCCGTAGGCGTACAAGGGGCTACGCAAGTACGCAGGCAAAAAGATGCCATGCCGTGCTTGCGCTGGTGTGTTTGGGGGACAGGAGCCACACTGGGCCAGAGGTTCTGGCAGCTCTGCAGGGGCAGGCCGAGAGGTGGTTGACGCCACGTCAGCTTAAGCCAGGAATGGTCGTTTCTGACAATGGCACCAACCTCCTCTCCGCCCTGCGACAGGGGCAGCTCACCCATGTGCCCTGCATGGCTCACGTCCTCAACCTGGTGGTGCAGCGGTTCTTGGGCAGGTTCCCAGGCTTACAGGATGTCCTGAGGCAGGCCAGGAAAGTCTGTGTGCATTTCCGCCGATCTTATAATGCCAGTGCTCGGCTGACTGAGCTGCAAAAGGAGCTGAACCTGCCCAAGAACCGCCTAATATGTGACATGCCCACCAGGTGGAACTCAACGTTGGCCATGCTGCAGCGACTGCACACGCAGCAGAGGGCCATCAATGAGTACCTTTGCGACTACGGCACCAGGACAGGGTCAGGGGAGCTTGGTTTTTTTTCCCCACGTCAGTGGAGCATGATCAGGGATGCATGCACTGTCCTCTCACCATTTGAGGAGGCCACGAGGATGGTGAGCAGTGACAGTGCATGCATCAGTGACACTGTCCCTCTTGTCCACCTGTTGGAGCATACGCTGCGTGGGATAATGGACAGGGCACTTGAGGCAGAACAGAGGCAGGAAGAGGAGGACTTCCTTGCCTCTAAAGGCCCCCTTTATCCGGACAGTGTTCCTTCTGTCCCACCCATCACACAGGAAGAGGATGATGAGGAGGAGGAGGAGGAGGAGGAGGAGGATTGTGTGAGCATGGAGGTGGAGCCTGGCACTCAGCATCAGCAGCAGCAGTCTTTTAGGGATGATGTACAGTCCCAACAAACCAGTGGACTTGTACGTGGCTGGGAGGAGGTGGCTGGCGATCATGTCATCCTCAGTGACCCAGAAGACTCCGGACCGAATGCCTCAGCTAACCTACGCTGCATGGCCTCCCTGATCCTGCAAAGCCTGCGGAAGGATCCTCGTGTTCTTCGGATCAAGGAGAGGGACCATTACTGGCTGGCCACTCTCCTTGATCCGCGGTACAAGGGTAAGGTTGCGGACCTTATCTTGCCGTCGCAGAGGGAGCAGAGGATGAGACATCTCAGGGAGGCCTTGCAGAAAGGTCTGTGCAACGCGTTCCCAGAAACTGGGAGGCTACAAACTCCTGGTCCTGGGCGACGAGTTGCTGAGGCTTCGGTCAGTGGCAGAAGGAGCGGTGGGGAAGGTGGACGTCTGACCGATGCGTTCAGACAATTTTTTAGTCCGCAGCCCCAAGGTATGATCGGTTCCAGCAACCATCGCCAGCGTCTGATATACATGGTGCAGGAATACCTTGGGGCAAGGTCAGACTTGGACACCTTTCCCACCGAAAATCCTCTGGCTTACTGGGTCCTGAGGATGGATCACTGGCCAGAGCTTGCACAGTATGCAATTGAGCTACTGGCCTGTCCTGCCTCCAGCGTTCTTTCCGAACGCACATTCAGTGCTGCTGGAGGATTTGTGACTGATCATAGGGTGCGCCTGTCCACCGCCTCGGTTGATCGACTGACATTCATCAAAATGAATCAGTCTTGGATCACCACCAGCTACCAGGCACCTGAGGCGGATATAACCGAATAATTTTTAATGTCACATCCCTTCAAGACTGCCTATGCTGATGCTGAGTGACTCTCCTCTTATGTTCACTGACTATCCTCTTCCTCCTCCTCAATGATCCATGCCACCACACCAGTGCCTAAGGCACAATTTTTCAGCCCCTGTTTAACAGGGGCGTGTACTTACAATTTTTTAAAAAAATGCTTCGCAACACGTGTGACTGCTGTGCTCCAAGTACAGTCTCTGTGAGGGCCGTGTTGCAGTGTTGTGGCACCAGCACCAGTGCCTAAGGCACAATTTTTCAGCCCCTGTTTAACAGGGGCGGGTACTTACAATTTTTTAAAAAAATGCTTCGCAACACGTGTGACTGCTGTGCTCCAAGTACAGTCTCTGTGAGGGCCGTGTTGCAGTGTTGTGGCACCAGCACCAGTGCCTAAGGCACAATTTTTCAGCCCCTGTTTAACAGGGGCGGGTACTTACAATTTTTTAAAAAAATGCTTCGCAACACGTGTGACTGCTGTGCTCCAAGTACAGTATCTGTGAGGGCCGGGTTGCAGTGTTGTGGCACCAGCACCAGTGCCTAAGGCACAATTTTTCAGCCCCTGTTTAACAGGGGCGTGTACTTACAATTTTTTAAAAAAATGCTTCGCAACACGTGTGACTGCTGTGCTCCAAGTACAGTCTCTGTGAGGGCCGTGTTGCAGTGTTGTGGCACCAGCACCAGTGCCTAAGGCACAATTTTTCAGCCCCTGTTTAACAGGGGCGGGTACTTACAATTTTTTAAAAAAATGCTTCGCAACACGTGTGACTGCTGTGCTCCAAGTACAGTATCTGTGAGGGCCGGGTTGCAGTGTTGTGGCACCAGCACCAGTGCCTAAGGCACAATTTTTCAGCCCCTGTTTAACAGGGGCATGTACTTACAATTTTTTAAAAAAATGCTTCGCAACACGTGTGACTGCTGTGCTCCAAGTACAGTATCTGTGAGGGCCGGGTTGCAGTGTTGTGGCACCAGCACCAGTGCCTAAGGCACAATTTTTCAGCCCCTGTTTAACAGGGGCGGGTACTTACAATTTTTTAAAAAAATGCTTCGCAACACGTGTGACTGCTGTGCTCCAAGTACAGTCTCTGTGAGGGGTTGCAGTGTTGTGGCACCAGCACCAGTGCCTAAGGCACAATTTTTCAGCCCCTGTTTAACAGGGGCGGGTAATTACAAATCTTGATCTAATAGTTCACAGCAGGGCCCATTCCTGCGCCCACCAAGAGTAACTATGAGGGCCTGCAGTCTTGTGGCAACACCGTCCACCACCACCGCCAAAGGCCCAATTTTTCTGCCCTGTTCATCAGGTGCTTGCAATTACAAATCTTGATCTAATAACTCACAGCAGGGCCCATTCCTGCGCCCACCAAGAGTAACTATGAGGGCCTACAGTCTTGTGGCAACACCGTCCACCACCACCGCCAAAGGCCCAATTTTTCTGCCCTGTTCATCAGGTGCTTGCAATTACAAATCTTGATCTAATAACTCACAGCAGGGCCCATTCCTGCGCCCACCAAGAGTAACTGTGAGAGCTTACAGTCTTGTGGCAAAACCGTCCACCACCACCACCACCACCCCCAATTTTTCTGCCCTGTTCAACAGGTGCATGCAATTACAAATCTTGATCTATTAACTCACAGCAGGGCCCATTCCTGTGCCCACCAGTCTTGTGGCTACACCAACATCTAATAGGGCAAATTTCTGCAGAGTATATACGCCAGGCCCCTACTTTCAAACATCCAACTTACAAACGACTCCTACTTGCAAATGGAAAGAGAAAACAGGAAGTGAGAGGAAATCTACCCCTAGGAAGGGAAATTCTATCCTGTTAGATTTAATTTGGGAAAAAGGTATCTCCTCTCTACTGATACTTTATCACCAATCCTTGTTTCAATTAAAACCCCACTTTTTCCAAAAACATTTGTCATTGGGACGGAAAGTTAGGTGACATGTTCTGAACAGATGTGCAAAGACAGCAAATGTTACAGGGGTGATAACCCCTCCCTATGTTCTCCAAAAAGCTTAAAAATATATTTTTTTGGGATGGAGCTACACTTCATAATGTACCTGTTCAGATTCTACTTAAGAACAAACCTAAAGCCGCAAGTGGTTTTAAATGGCTTCTTTTTTTCCTTTACAAATGTCATTTTGTGCAAGGACAGTTCTAAACACGGGAAACACATGCCACTTCACAGGCATACTTTAGACACCCCCCCAGGTACCATATTTAAAGGAAAATTTCACTTTTTTTTTTCACTTTATGCATCATTAAAATGACTGCTCCCGAAAAAACGTTAGTTTTTAAAAGTTCTTTTTGCATTGATATATGTCCCCTGGGGCAGGACCCGGGTCCCCAAACCTGTTTTATGACATTAACATGCATATTGGCCGTTGTAATTAGCACTTTTGATTTCGAACGTTCGCGTCCATTATAACGTATAGGGTTCGAAAATTCGCGCGAACTTTCGGTCGGTTCGAAGGTTCTGGTGCGAACCGAACCCGGGGGTGTTCGGCTCATCCCTACTAGGAACCCCATTGGATATGTTGTAGTGCTAGGTCCACTGGGTTGGCATACCAAATTTGGGGTTCCTAGCACCAAGTGGCCCCGAGATACGGAGCCCGAAGTCGGGTTGGAAAATGTTATTTTCTGCTGCAGAAAAGTGCTTGACTGGAGTATAAGCCGAGGGGGCACTTTCAACACAAAAAAACGTGCTGAAAAACTTATAAGGCTTATACTCGAGTATATACGGTAAGTAAAACCTTTATTCCAAAAGGAAACAAAATTGCTAGTGTAACTGCTTAAAAACTGTTAACTGGAGTTTGGCTTTAATTTTATAGTCAAGTCCATCTAAATCTGCTAGTGCATCTAAGACCACATACACACTATTAGATTTTCTGCAGATTTTTGTCTTCAGATTTACCAAAACCATATAATATGAGGTCAAACCTTAGGAGTTTCAATTTGTATGCAATCAGGCAGGCCCTTGCACTACATGGTTTTGGTAAATCTGAAGACAAAAATCGGCAGAAAATCTAATAGTGTGTATGGGATCTAACACTACCCTCTCCCTAGACTGACAATGCGTCACTCTGTGTAACTGGCTGTATCACAGGTGAAAATAAAGGAAAATACACCTATGAAAAAAAACTAATGCAGCCACCACAATTGAGAATTGGTATGCTGCAATGAACCTTTTTTTTTTTATTTGTTTTTTTTCTTTTGTTTAACACCACTTTATCCTATGTAGGGTTGAGCGAACCCGAACTGTAAAGTTCGGGTCCGTACCGGACTTTTGGGTGTTCGGGACCCGGACCCGAACCCGAACTATTGGCTGTAAGTTCGTGGTTCGGGTCCGGTGTTCAGCGCTGTATTGGCGCATTTTTAACAGCTGCAAGGCAGCCAATTTACGATCTAGTGTGCCCTTAGAAGCCATCACAGCCATGCCTACTAATGGCATGGCTGTGATTGGGCAGTGCAGCATGTGACCCAGCCTCTATATATAGTACACACACACAGCACACAGCGTCATTCTGCTATAGACAGGTTCCTGTGCTTCTGAGAGGATTTTAGGAGTTAGTGTGATTCAGTCAGTCAGGCAGTCAGCATTCCTTAACTTTGCTTCTAATTAGTTAGATCAGTGAGCGATCTACATAGCTAGAGTAGAGTAGGGAGTTTCTTTATTAAGCAAAAGAAAGAGGCAGAGAGAATTATTGAAGAGATTCCTAAATCAATTGTACCCTGGCTGGGGTGCAGTGCACAGTCTTTTCTAGTGCCACGAGGCCAGTGCCAGACAAAATATAAAAGTTTTACCAGCAAGCTCAGTGCACCATTAGGACCAACACTGCATATAGTAAGAGATACACCATAGTCTGTGTGTATTCTGCTATTGGAAAAACATTGCATAAAAATTTAATTTTGCTTTTTTTTTTTTTCCAATAGCATTTTCTGCGTGTTCATACATACACGCTGTAGACACTATCCATGTATTCTGATATTGCAAAAACATTGCAAAAAAATTTAATTTTGCTGTGTTTTTTTTTTTTCCAATAGCATTTTCTGCGTGTTCATACATACACGCTGTAGACACTATCCGTGTATTCTGATATTGCAAAAACATTGCAAAAAAATTTAATTTTGCGGTGTTTTTTTTCTTCCCAATAGCATTTTCTGCGTTTTCATAAATGCTTTACATACTGTCCGTGTATTCTGATATTGGAAAAACATTGCAAAAAATTTTAATTTTGCTGTGTTTTTTTTCTTCCCAATAGCATTTTCTGAGTTTTCATAAACGCTTTACATACTGTCCGTGTATTCTGATATTGGAAAAACATTGCAAAAAAATTAAATTTTGCTGTGTTTTTTTTCTTCCCAATAGCATTTTCTGCGTTTTCATAAACGCTTTACATACTGTCCGTGTATTCTGATATTGGAAAAACATTGCAAAAAAATTAAATTTTGCAGTGTTTTTTTTCTTCCCAATAGCATTTTCTGCGTTTTCATAAACGCTTTAGACACTGTACGTGTATTCTGATATTGGAAAAACATTGCAAAAAAATTTAATTTTTCAGTGTTTTTTTTCTTCCCAATAGCATTTTCTGCGTTTTCATAAACGCTTTACATAATGTCCGTGTATTCTGATATTGGAAAAACATTGCATAAAAATTTTATTTTGCTTTTTTTTTTTTTTTCCAATAGCATTTTCTGCGTGTTCATACATACACGCTGTAGACACTATCCGTGTATTCTGATATTGGAAAAACATTGCAAAAAAATATAATTTTGCTGTGTTTTTTTTCTTCCCAATAGCATTTTCTGCGTTTTCATAAATGCTTTACATACTGTCCGTGTATTCTGATATTGGAAAAACATTGCAAAAAAATTAAATTTTGCTGTGTTTTTTTTCTTCCCAATAGCATTTTCTGCGTTTTCATAAACGCTTTACATACTGTCCGTGTATTCTGATATTGGAAAAACATTGCAAAAAAATGTAATTTTGCTGTGTTTTTTTTCTTCCCAATAGCATTTTCTGCGTTTTCATAAATGCTTTACATACTGTCCGTGTATTCTGATATTGGAAAAACATTGCAAAAAAATTAAATTTTGCTGTGTTTTTTTTTCTTCCCAATAGCATTTTCTGCGTTTTCATAAACGCTTTACATACTGTCCGTGTATTCTGATATTGGAAAAACATTGCAAAAAAAAAATTTTGCAGTGTTTTTTTTCTTCCCAATAGCATTTTCTGCGTTTTCATAAACGCTTTACATACTGTCCGTGTATTCTGATATTGGAAAAACATTGCAAAAAAATTTAATTTTGCTGTGTTTTTTTTCTTCCCAAGAGCATTTTCTGCGTTTTCATAAACGCTTTAGACACTGTACGTGTATTCTGCTATTGACAAAAACACCCATTTAGGGCGAGATCATAAATTTTGAAAATATGAGGAGATCATCAAAAAGGGGACGTGGCCCGGGTTGTGGTGGTGCTGCTGGTGGCGCTCCTGTTGCAGGGAGAGGACGTGGTCGATCTGTGCCAGCTACACGCACTAGTGAAACACCTTCCTCAGGTGCCAGTAGGCGACAGAGCCTGCAGCGGTATTTTGGCGCGCCTAATGAGGCTGTACGAATGTTGAGGCCAGGACAAGTACAGGCGATAGTAGATTGGGTTGCTGACAGTGCCTCCGGTTCCTTCACATTGTCTCCCACCCAGTCTCCTGATGAAAGTTCAGAGTTGGCACCTGCAGCCGATGTCCATCAGTCTATCACCTCACCCCCTTGCAAATCAGCCAATCAGTCTGAGCCCCAAATCATGCAGCAGTCTCTTCTGCTTTTTGATGACTCTGTTAGCAGGGTTTCCCAGGGCCATCCACCTAGCCCTGCCCCAGAAGTGGAAAAGATTGCGTGCACCGATGCCCAACCACTTATGTTTCATGATGAGTACATGGGAGGACCATCGCAGCACGTCTCGGATGATGACGAAACACAGGTGCCAACTGCTGCTGCTTTCGCCATTGTGCAGACCGACAAGGAGGGCAGGAGTGAAGACTGGGTGGAAGATGATGTGGAGGACGATGAGGTCCTTGACCCCACATGGAATCAACGTCATGCAGGTGACCAGTGTAGTTCGGAGGAAGAGGCGGTGGTCGCACAGAGCCACCAGCACAGCAGAAGAGGGAGCAGGGTGCAAAAGCGGAGCGTCCGTCCCCTAGACAGTACGTCTGCTACTGCCCAACGCAACAAGGGACCGAGCACACTAAAGCCAGGTCCAAGGAGTTCCCTAGCGTGGCAGTTCTTCAGACAATGTCCTGATGACAAGACATGAGTGTTTTGCACGCTGTGCAATCAGAGCTTGAAGCGAGGCATAAACGTTCTCAACCTGAGCACAACCTGCATGACCAGGCATCTAAGTGCAAAGCACGAGATGCAGTGGAGTAGACACCTCAAAAACCAAGAAAGGTCTCTGTTTCCTCCTGCTTTCTCTTCTGCTGCAGTCTCGGCCTCTTCATCCACCTCTGTAGTGACAGTGACACCTGCCAACCCGCAAACAGAGGATCTGCCAGCAACACTACCACCTGGATCACCAACCATCTCCACAATGTCCCATGGAAGCGTTCAGCTCTCTATTTCCCAAATACTGGAGCGGAAGAGGAAGTACCCTCCTAGCCACCCGCGATCCCTGGCCCTGAATGCCAGCATTTCAAAATTCCTCGCCTTTGAAATGCTGTCATTCCGTCTGGTGGAGACGCAGAGTTTTAAAAGGCTGATGTCATTGGCTGTCCCACAGTACGTCGTGCCCAGCCGCCACTACTTTTCCAGACGAGCTATCCCTTCCCTGCACAACCAAGTGGGGGACAAAATCAGGTGTGCACTGCGCAACGCCATCTGTGGCAAGGTCCACCTAACTACGGATGCGTGGACCAGTAAGCACGGTCAGGGACGTTATATCTCCCTAACAGCACACTGGGTAAATGTAGTGGCGGCTGGGCCTGAGGCGGATAGCACTTTGGCACATGTCCTTCCACCACCGAGGATTGCAGGGCACTTCAGTTTGCCTCCTGTTGCTAACTCCTCCTACTCCGCCTCCTCATCCTCTACCACCTCCTCATCCGGTCAGCCTAACACCTTCACCACCAACTTCAGCACAGCCAGGGCTAAACGACAGCAGGCAGTTTTAAAACTTTCCTGTTTGGGGGTAAAACCCCACACCGCGCAGGAGTTGTGGAGGGACATGAAACAACAGACCGATGAGTGGTTGGTGGCAGTGAGCCTGGTGGTGTGCGATAATGGGCGAAATCTCGTAGCAGCTCTGGGCCTTGCCGGTTTGACGCACATCCCTTGCCTGGCGCATGTGCTGAACTTGGTGGTCCAGAGGTTCCTTAAGAATTACCCCGATATGCCAGAGCTGCTGCAGAAAGTGCGGGCCGTCTGTGCGCACTTTCGGCGTTCTCACCCTGCTGCTGCTCGCCTGTCAGCGCTGCAGTGTAACTTCGGCCTTCCCGCTCACCGTCTCATATGTGACGTGCCTACAAGGTGGAACTCCACCTTGCACATGCTTGCCAGACTGTGCGAACAGCAGCAGGCGATAGTGGAGTTTCAGCTGCAGCACGCACGCGTGAGTCGCTTTGCGGAACAGCACCACTTCACCGCCAATAACTGGGCATCCATGCGAGACCTGTGTGCCTTGTTGCGCTGTTTCGAGTACTCCACCAACATGGCCAGTGCCGATGACGCCGTTCTCAGCGTTACTTTCCCAGTTCTATGCCTCCTTGAAAAAACTCTTCAGGCGATGATGGAAGAGGATGTGGCACAGGATGAGGAGGAGGAGGAGGAAGAGGGTTCATTTCCAAGGCTTTTAGGGCAGTCATTTACAAGTGGCTACGAGGGTGGGTTCCTGCACCAACAAGCGCCAGGTACACAATTGTCTGGCAGCAAGGGCACAGTTCTAGAGGACGACGAGGTGGAGGATGAGGAGGAGATGGAGGAGGAGGAACCATGTTCACAGCAGGGTGGCACCCAGACCAGCTCATGTCCATCACTGGTGCGTGGCTGGGGGGATACAGAGGACACAGACGATACACCTCCCACAGAGGACAGCTTTTCTTTGCCTCTGGGCAGCCTGGCACACATGAGCGATTACATGCTGCAGTGTCTCCGCAACGACCGCCGAGTTGCCCACATTTTAACTGGTGCTGATTATTGGGTGGCCACCCTGCTGGATCCCCGTTACAAGGACAACGTGCCATCCTTAATTACCTCACTGGAGCGTGATCGTAAGATGCGCGAGTACAAGCGCACGCTGGTAGACGCGCTGCTGGTGGCATTCCCACTTGGAAGTGGGGGTACGGTGGAAGCACAAGGCGAAGGCAGAGGAGGAGGAAGAGGTCGCCAACGCAGCCGGGGCACCGCCAGCACCTCGGAAGGCAGGGTTAGCATGGCCGGAATGTGGAAAAGCTTTGTCAGCACGCCACAACAACCAGCACCACCAGCTGAGATGGAACGTCTTAGCAGGAGGCAGCATTTCACCAACATGGTGGAGCAGTATGTGTGCACACGCCTACACGTACTGCATGACGGGTCTGCCCCCTTCAAGCTTCTGGGTCTCCAAATTGGGCATATGGACTGAGCTTGCCCTTTACGCCTTGGAGGTGCTGGCCTGCCCTGCCGCCAGTGTATTATCTGAACGTGTATTTAGCACGGCAGGGGGCGTTATCACAGACAAGCGCAGCCGCCTGTCCAGAGCCAATGTGGACAAGCTCACGTTCATTAAAATGAACCAGGCATGGATCCCACAGGACTTGTCCATACCTTGTGCAGAATAGACACATATACCGGTGTTCTGACGAAAACTGTCTTGCTATCGGATAGTGTCCGGCCACTTACTGCGCAGGTGCAGTGCTTGCGCAGTACGGAGGACAAGGAGATTCACAAAATATCCAAAGATGAACGTCGCCTGCGCAGTGAGTGCAGGTTCAAGCCCGACCATCCAAGTGGACATACGGTAGCACATAGTAACAGGGCCCCTCACGGGCTCGCTTGGCTAGGCTTCAACCTCGGATTATGTGGCTTGAACCTGGAGTCACCACGCATCGTCTTCGGAGAGTTTCAAAATCCCCTTGTCCTACGTACTGAGCAAGCGCAGTACAGGGCGGACACTATGCGGCGGGGGACAAAATTCAACACATCATTCACCACTAGCCTTACCCAGCCATTGTTGTATTTTTGAACCAGTGTTGGCTACCTCGTCCTCCTCCACCGCCGCTTCCACCTACACCGCCACATCCACCGCCACCTCAACCTCCTACTCCATTTGAATTTCATCCTCCTAGGTCAAGATTATAATTTTTTCATTTTTTTTTTAATTTCCAAGTATTTTATTTTCCCACTATTTTATCCATTAAATTGAATATTTTTTTCCAGAAAGTGCGTATTCCGGGGTATTCCCACCATATGTGCGGCTTCGTGCCGTTGAGTTTTTCCGAGGTTCTTAATGACTTCCTGTACCTCTTCTGCTGAGAAGGGGGCCTCCAGCTTTTTTTTTTTATTTTAATTTTTTTATGTTATTTTAAGTTATTTCCCTATCCACATTTGTTTGCAGATCACCTGCCATGCTCTTAACAACATTTTGTTGCCATTTGCAGCCCTCTAGCCCTTTCCATGACCTTTTTACAGCCATTTTAGTGTTCAAAAGTCTGGGTCCCATTGACTTCAATGGGGTTCGGAGTTCGGGTCAAGTTAGGTCCCGAACCCGGACTTTTTTCCGAAGTTCGGCCGAACCCGCTGAACCCGAACATCCAGGTGTCCGCTCAACTCTAATCCTATGTACAATACACAGAAAATAAACACAAATTCTGGAGGCAGCACAGCAAACATATAACCAGTTCATTTCACTCCACACTGTGTTCCTTTATATTCCAATAACTAAGCAGTTCATTCCCTAATGTTTTCCCCACGTGTGCGTCCTATTGTTATTTTAAGCATGTACTTGCTTCATTCACAGTTTAAAAAAAAAAATTCTTATTCCTTTTTCAATTTCTACCACCTTTCCATCTAAACTGTTGCTATCTGCTCATGGTATTACCTCTGTTCTTTATTTTCTTCATAAAAATAAAAAGGTTTTCAATGCACCATTTGAAGCTGCATTTTTCATAGTTGCCTCATAAACATCAGTGTAGAGAAAGTCCACCTCTATGATGGCTGCAGGTGTGCTTTCACAATACACAATTTAACATGTGTGGTGGATAAAATTGAATAGAACATGAAACATTTGGGTATCTTCATCACAAATGAAATACCATATTATACAGGCTCCCATGTATACAAATGATGGTGCTTGGAAACTACATTTGATAAAGACCAGCACATGATAATTTTTTTTTGTTTGAAAACTAATTTCCTTTAGAAATGTCATTGAAACACATATAAACGCTGGTTTGACAGTGCAAGTGTGAAGGAGGCCTAACTTTTAAATTATATCAATAACTTACTTATAATAATACAATCAAGATAGTTCTGCCCTGTACATGCTCAAACATTACATTAGCAGATGTAAGCAGCAACTGAATATATAATGCAGGACAGGAATTTAAAGTGGTATTAAAGTTTTTTTTTTTTTTTTAAATAACAAACATGTTATACTTAACTGCAGCCTTGATCTTACTCTTCTCTGGTCCCCGCCAGCACTCCTGGCCCCTCCCTCCTGCCATTAACCACTTGCCGACCGCCCCATGTAGATATACGTCGGCAGAATGGCACGTACAGGCAGAACCACGTACCTGTACGTGCCATTCTTTAGGCGGTTGGGGGGTCCGATCGGACCCCCCTCCGCCGGCGGGGACGGTCGGCATCGCTTCAGGAGCGATCCGGGACGAGGGGACGGCCAGTGGTTTCTGGCCACCCCCTCGCGATCGCTCCTGGCGAATGAAAAGCTTCCCCTTCCTGTCTATTGTATAGACAGGAAGGCGGAAGTGATGTCACGCTCGGTGCGCCGGTCTATGTGACCGGAGACGCCGAGCGGCGAACATGTTAAGGTTAGTGCACAACACTACACTGACACCAGTACAGTTAGGCACACAAAACACCCCCCTGTCACCCCCTGATCACCCCCCAGATCACCCCCTCCCCCCCCAGTCACAGTGTCACTAATTGCAGTGATCATTTATTTACTGATCACTGCATTTAGTGTCAGTGTGACTGTAATAACTGTCAGGGCAGTTAGTTTTAGGTCCTAGGTAGCCCCCTACCCCCCCCTAATAAAGGTTTAACCCCCTGATTGCCCCTAGTTAACCCCTTCACCCCCTTTTGCCAGTGTCACTAAGCGATCGTTTTTCTGATCGCTGCATTGTGTCGCTAGGTAACCATTTTTTTTTTATTTTAACCGCCATGTTTTATATAGGTTCATAAATAGTTTTATAGGTCAGGTACCCCCATATTACAACCTAAATAAAGGTTTTAACCCCCTGATTGCCCCTAGAGTTAACCCTTTCACCAGTAATCACCGTATAACTGTCACTGGTGACGCTGGTTAGCCAGTTAGTTATTTCGTTATTTAGGTTCCCCGTCAGGTTTTTATATAGCGTCAGGTACCCCCATATATTACCTAATAAAGGTTTAACCCCCTGATTGCCCCTAGTTAACCCTTTCACCCCCTTTTGCCAGTGTCACTAAGCGATCGTTTTTCTGATCGCTGCATTAGTGTCGCTAGGTAACCAGTTTTTTTTTTAGGTTAACCGCCATGTTTATATAGGTTCATAAATAGGTTTATAGGTCAGGTACCCCCATATTACAACCTAAATAAAGGTTTTAACCCCCTGATTGCCCCTAGAGTTAACCCTTTCACCAGTGATCACCGTATAAAATGTCACTGGTGACGCTGGTTAGCCAGTTAGTTATTTCGTTATTTAGGTTCCCCGTCAGGTTTTTATATAGCGTCAGGTACCCCCATATATTACCTAATAAAGGTTTAACCCCCTGATTGCCCCTAGTTAACCCTTTCACCCCCTTTTGCCAGTGTCACTAAGCGATCGTTTTTCTGATCCCTGCATTAGTGTCGCTAGGTAACCAGTTTTTTTTTGTATTACTGTTACGGGTGACGCTGGTTAGTTAGCTTGTTTTTTATACTGTCAGGGCACCCGCCATTTATTACCCAATAACGGTTTAACCCCCTGATCGCCCGGCGGGTGATATCAATTAGGTTTTAGGGTCAAATAAGGTCTGCGTCGCCCCAGGTTAGTGCCAGTACCGCAAACACCCACGCGCAAAGCATACACCTCCCTTAGTGGTATAGTATCTGAACAGATCAATATCTGATCTGATCAGATCTATACTAGCGTCCCAGCAGTTTAGGGTTCCAAAAAAACGCATTGTTAGCGGGATCAGCCCAGATACCTGCTAGCACCTGCGTTTTCCCCCTCCGCCCAGCCCAGCCCACCCAAGTGCAGTATCGATCGATCACTGTCACTTACAAAACACTAAGCACACATAACTGCAGTGTTCGCAGAGTCAGGCCTGATCCCTGCGATCGCTAACATTTTTTTTGTGGTAGCGTTTTGATTCAGTCGCTAACAGTCAGGAGCTTTTTTACCTGTGAATCTCAAAAAAATAAAAAAAACAAAAATAGTTGTCGTTTTATTGTTCTCTCTCTCTCTCTATTGTTGCTCTTTTTTTACTCCATTCTATTCTGCAATGTTTTATTATGTTTTATCATGTTTTATCATGCTTGCTTTTCAGGTATGTAATTTTGTTTACTGTGTTTTAGTGTTAAGCATTTTTTTGTTTTCAGGTGCGCCATTCAGTTGCAGCGCGGATTTATTTATTGACAGCAACAGCGTTTGCTCCCACGATACATAAAGCCGCGACTCCAACGCTGTAGGAGGTGATTTCACCACCACAGTTAAAAAAAAGAGCATATATGCCGAAGCATGGGGGCAGCAGGGGGCGGGGAGGAGCGATTGGCTCCTAATGCCACGTACATACGGTCGAAATTCCGACCGTGTGTACACGGCATAACTTTTGCGGGAGGATGCCCCCATGCATCGGCATATATAAATGGTGCATGTATGCCCATCATTAGAAGTGGGTGGATGAAGGGAGGTATTCTAATGGTGGGCATACCCACCAATCAATCTCTTTTTTTTTCGTTCAGCCAAGAGGCTGCATGAAAAAAAAAAAGATTACAATATATGTCCAGTATGTTGCTGGACTTTGAATGGTTATACCAGAATGATGCCTGCAGGTTTAGGTATCATCTTGGTATCATTCTTTTCAGCCAGTGATCGGCTTTCATGTAAAAGCAATTCTAGCGGGTAATTAGCCTCTAGACTGCTTTTACAAGCAGTAGGAGGGAATGTCCCCCCTCCCGGATATAAACCGCGCCATTGGGAAATTGGGAAAGCATTTTATCACACCAATCTTGGTGTGGTCAGATGCTTTGAGGGCAGAGGAAAGATCTAGGGTCTAATAGACCCCAATTTTTTCAAAAAAAGAGTACCTGTCACTGCCTATTGCTATCATAGGGGATATTTACATTCCCTGAGATAACAATAAAAATCATAACAAAGAAAAAAAATGGAAGGAACAGTTTAAAAATAGAATAAAAAAGCTAAATAAATAAAAAAAAAACTAAAAAAAAAAAAAAAAAGCACCCCTGCCCCCCCTTCTCTTGCGCAAAGGCGTACACAAGCGTTGGTCTGGCGTCATATGTAAACAGCAATTGCAGCATGCATGTGAGGTATCACCGCGAAGGTCAGATCGAGGGCAGTAATTTTAGCAGTAGACCTCCTCCGTGAATCTAATGTGGTATCATGTAAAGGCTTTTAAAGGCTTTTAAAAATGTATGTAGTTTGTCGCCACTGCGTGTTTGTGCGCAATTTTAAAGCATGTCGTGTTTGGTATCCATGTACTCGGCCTAAGATCATATTTTTTATTTCATCAAAAATTTGAGCAATATAGTGTGTTTTAGTGCATTAAAATAAAAAAAAAGTGTATTTTTTCCACAAAAAATGCGTTTGAAAAATCGCTGCGCAAATACTGTGTGGAAAAAAAAAATGCAACACCCACCATTTTAATCTGTAGGGCCTTTGCTTTAACAATATATATAGTGTTTGGGGGTTCAACGTAATTTTCTTGCAAAAAAAAAATATGTTTTCATGTAAACAAAAAGTGTCAGAAAGGGCTTTGTCTTCAAGTGGTTAGAAGAGTGGGTGACGTGTGACATAGGCTTCTAAATGTTGTGCATAAAATGCCAGGACAGTTCAAACCCCCCCCAAATGACCCCATTTTGGAAAGTAGACACCCCAAGCTATTTGCTGAGAGCAATGTTGAGCCCATTAAATATTTTTTTTTTTTTTTGTCCCAAGAGATTGAATAATGAAAAAAAAAAAAATATATATATTTTTTTTTACAAAAAGTTGTCACTAAATGATATATTGCTCAAACATGTCATGGGCATATGTGGAAATACACCCCAAAATACATTCTGTTGCTTCTCCTGAGTACGGGGATACCACATGTGTGGGACTTTTTGGGAGCCTAGCTGCGTACGGAACCCCAAAAACCAAGCACCGCCTTCAGGCTTTCTAAGGGAGTAATTTTTTTATTTCACTTCTCACTGCCAATCACAGTTTCGGAGGCCATGGAATGCCCAGATGGCATAAAACCCCCCAAAATGACCCCATTTTGGAAAGTAGACACCCCAAGCTATTTGCTGAGAGGTATTGTGAGTATTTTGCAGATGTCGCTTTTTGTCACAAAGTTTTGAAAATTGAAAAAAGAAAAAAAAAAAATTTTTTTTCTTTACTTTCTTCATTTTCAAAAACAAATGAGAGCTGTAAAATACTCACCATGCCTCTCAACAAATAGCTTGGGGTGTCTACTTTCCAAAATGGGGTCATTTGGGGGGGTTTTGTGCTATTTTGGCATTTTATGGCCTTCGAAACTGTGATAGGTAGTGAGGAGTGAAATCAAAAATTTGCACCCTTAGAAATCCTGAAGGCGGTGCTTGGGTTTCGGGGCCCCGTACGCGGCTAGGCTCCCAAAAAGTCCCACACATGTGGTATCCCCATACTCAGGAGAAGCAGCAAAATGTATTTTGGGGTGCAATTCCACATATAACTATGGCATGTGTGAGCAATATATCATTTAGTGACAACTTTTTGAAGAAAAAAAAAATTATTTTTTATTTTTGTCTTTATTCAATCACTTGGGACTAAAAAAAAAAATATTCAATGGGCTCAACATGCCTCTCAGCAAATAGCTTGGGGTGTCTACTTTCCAAAATGGGGTCATTTGGGGGGGTTTTGTACTTCTCTGCCATTTTTGCACCTCAAGAAATGAAATAGGCAGTCATAAATTAAAAGCGGTGTAAATTCCAGAAAATGTACTCTAGTTTGTAGACGCTATAACTTTTGCGCAAACCAATAAATATACGCTTATTGGCATTTTTTTTACTAAAGACATGTGGCTGAATACATTTTGGCCCAAATGTTTGACTAAAATTGAGTTTATTAGATTTTTTTTATAACAAAAAGTAGAAAATCTCTTTTTTTTTCAAAATTTTCGCTCTTTTTCCGTTTATATCGCAAAAAATAAAAATCACAGAGGCAATCAAATACCATCAAAAGAAAGCTCTATTTGTGGGAAGAAAAGGACGCAAATTTCGTTTCGTTACAAAATTGCATGACCGCACAATTACCAGTTAAAGTAGTGCAGTGCGAAATTGAAAAAAGACCTCTGGTCCTTAAGCTGACAATTGGTCCGGGGCTGAAGTGGTTAAAGAGATATATTAAAGTGTTACTAAACCCACAACAATAAAACAAGTCCATAAATTCAGTTAAGCATGCTTGTTATAATCACTGTGGAACCTAAGGGGTTAATCCTCTGCATTGTGTAAAAAGGCTGTTTGATGCTGTAGAAACAGTTCCTCCCCTTCTTGCATTGCCCTCTAAACATGTCCGGATAAGACAGAGTTACTGGAGTCAGGCTGCACATGTTCAGTTTGGTGTGTAATGCTAGAGTTTTCTTTTTTCTCGGAGGGTGCATGTGATCAGCAAAGGGCCAATCAGCACTATCCAGACAGAGGGTCAGGAGTCCTGCATCCTGATAAGACAGCCAGTGCAGTATGAAAACTCCTCGCTACATGCTTTAATCACACACTGATAGAAGTCACAAGACTGCTATCTACTGCTGATGAGAAAAAGTTTTTAGCAGTTAACATTTACTAAAGCTATTGCATTTCCATGTTCTGTATACTGTAGTAGATCAGTTATAGTCAATGCTGGGTCCTGGGTTTAGTAACACTTTAATTACTACAGTAGGTTTATTTTAGGGAGAAGCAAATTATGTCAACATAAACAAGAGACACACCTCTAGATGTGAATGAGCCATCACACTGGTGTACACAAAGATCGTACACAATTCTAAAGGGTTCCTTGACTGAAAAAAGGTTGAGAAGCACTGCTCTGTATATGGCAGCTCGGCTACTGTAGCACCCCAACATATGTGTTTATCTGTAGAGAGACAAATGCATTGTCATTATCAAAAGGCAGAGTTGACTGCTGAATATTTTGCTCAACAAGAGCAAAATTGGGGAAGTTTTGAAGCCCTTCCAAAAGGGAGCTATGGTAAAATAGTATACAGCTTTGCTTTGCACAAAGGTCACAGATGATTGCCACTGCAATGCCTTGCTCTCCTTCTAGCACCAGTCTATATTATGGTGTCTGTCATTGTCAGGGCTGGCCCAAGACATTGTGCTGCCTGGGTCCAAGAAAGAAATGCTGCCTCCCCCCCCAAAAAAAAATGGACGGCAGTATGAGATGGGGAAGTGCCGCCCGTAATGCGCCGCAAACTGATAACACACAAAACTGCTGGAAAATAATTCTCTTGGGCGTTAATTTTGCTGCCACTCAGGCTTTGTGAGGCCTCAGGCCCCACTCATGCCCATAATGGGAAAAATAATTCAAGTGATAAAAATTAACTGTACAGATTGCATATATTAAGAGCCTTAAAGTGCGGGTGTCAGTGCACTCTCTCTCAGCACTGGCACCGGGGAACTCTCTTAGGGCAGTGCACCTTGGTGGTGTCAGTGCACTCTCTCTCAGCACTGGCACCGGGGAACTCTCTTAGGGCAGTGCACCTTGGTGGTGTCAGTGCACTCTCTCTCAGCACTGGCACCGGGGAACTCTCTTAGGGCAGTGCACCTTGGTGGTGTCAGTGTTATATTTCAGTGCTGGTGTCAGTGTGCTCTCAGTGTGTTCTCAGTGCTGATGTCAGTGAGCTCTCAGTGCTGGTGTCAGTGTGCTCTCAGTGCTGGTGTCAGTGTGCTCTCAGTGCTGGTGTCAGTGTGCTCTAGCTCAGTGTCCTCTATCCCAGTGGTGTCAAGGCACTCTCTTATGCCGCGTACACACGAAGGGATAATCCCCTCGTGTGTGGGCGCCGGCGGACTTTTTTTGGCCAAAGTACGGCGGACTAAAGTTTTAAGTTTTGTTTTAAAATTATCCGCTGGACTTTGCAGTCCAGCGGACAATCCGGCCGTGTGTAGTATGGTCCGGCGGACCAAAAAGGACGCATGCTCAGTAGCAAGTATTTTTCGTTTTCTAGTCCCGTCGTACGTGCTGTACGTCATCGCGTGAACCGTCAGACTTTTTGCGTGATCGTGTGTGGTCAAGTCCGTTCGCTTTTTAGTCCAGCGGACCCAGCTGGAAAGTCCAGCGGATTGTCCGCTGGACTTAGGTCCGCCGGGAAAAGTCCCTTCGTGTGTACGCGGCATTAGTGCACACTATCTCAGTGCTGGTGCCAGTGCTCTCTCTCTCTCTCTATCTGTGCTGTACTCACATAGAGCTCCTTGAACTCGGCCTCACAGAATAGAAGGGCATTGACTCAGATGGAGGTCTGTGTATGACAGGGGGAATGGGGGCTGGCCTGGCAGACAAGCCTGCAGTGTCCTCCGGCTCTCATAGGGCTCCTGCACTGCAGCTCCTGTGTGCTTATACTTTGCGCGGCAGCTGGAGCTGACTCGGGGGGTGGGACTCTGACTGGGGAGGACACTGGGCTAAGCGGTGCTCAGGGTTGCCAACTTTCAGTAAATTTACAAACAGATTGTAAAATCCATAACTGTTACATCTGTTCATGAATGTCCATTACGATATGCAGCCTGCATGTCTGCAATGGACATTCAGACAGATACAAAAAGTATGGATTTTACAATATGTTAATACATTTATCGAAAATTGGCAACCCTGGCAGCGCTGCATTGGGCAGAAGAGAGAGACCCGGAGGAGCTGACCAAGCACACAGACGGGGAATCTGAGATCAAAGAGCAGCCAGTGCGGTAGAGCAGGGAGCTCTTCTACTCACCCCCAGAGGCGGCTCTTTAATAAGGCCGCTGCGAGGCAAGGCGACCACCTTGAGCCGCCTCTGCCGCCCCTCTCAAATCACCGCCTGGGTCCCATGGACCCACCGGAACCCATGGAAGAGCCAGACCGGGTCATCGTCACAAACAAGTGCACCACATAATTGTCTGCCACCTTTAAAAGGTTAATCATAAAAATGAGAGTGAGTTTTGGATAACAGTCATTTATACCATTTGTAGGTGTTTTTTACTTTAGTTCATTAACCTACCATAACTTATCATACTTCATCACGTTATCATTAGTTTACTGTAGGAATGTTAACAAATGTGATTTTTGAATGTGTGGTTTGATTGTATTACGCTTGCACATTGAGTTTGCTTTTAAAGAAAAAATGCCTTTTTGCAAAAATTGTCCCCATAAAAGAACCGTTACTCCACTTGTGAAACATAATGTATGGCATAGATTACAGTATGCTAATATGTTGCATGAATATAAATATGATAAATATACACATAAAATACAGCATTAAATAAAAGCAAATTACATTTTCTCCACTATACCATATAAAATTGATATGTTGATGCTATTTTTACATTAAGACAAACAGTAGACTCATCATCATTTAGCATGCTATGCCTTTAGGCGTCATCAGTCATTTTCTAGGGTAATAACAACAGTTGCTTGCCCACATTTATTAAATAGTTTGAAGATGCCTTACTATTATTTCTGCAGCACTTGTTAGCATAATGCATTGTTTCTAATTAAAGTGTTACTTTTTCACTAAATGTGCTGCAATATAGTGGTCATTATTTTCTATGAGGGTCTTTAGCCCTACTTTTTCTTTATGAATGATTAGACAGGAGTAAAACATAATAAAATGTAAAACATTTTTTGGAGTATTGGTGTATATACATTATTGCTATTCATAATTGTTCTTTTGCCCTGCCATTTTGTTTCATTTTAAACTTTTGTTCTAATTTATTAGATATGCAGCATAATCTGTAAATCATAATTTTCTAAAAATTAGGGGCTCTCCTAGAAATGTTATTGATAAAGAAGAAGAGCTGGCTGTATGAATTTGAACTTTAATAAGTAGGCGTGAAAAGGACTTTACTGGCACAACTAAGTTGGGTGTCCTCTTACACATTAATGTAACATTGAAGCTTCATTCTTTTTTGCATTAAAATAATAAGCATGTCATGCTTATCTTCTCTGTGCAATGGTTTTGGACAGAGCAGCCTTGATCCTCCTCTTCTCGGGTCCCCCACCAGCACTCCTGGCTCCTCATCTTTGGCGAGTGCCCCCAAAGGAAGCTGCTTCCTATGGGGGCACTCATGCAGGCTTGCTCCCAAGCCGCCTTGTCGGCATCCATTTACACAGACCATGCAGCTCGGCCCCACCCCCCGATTCATTATCACAGAATTTGATTGACAGCAGCAAGAGCCAATCTGTCCAGTGAGGAGAGCGAGAGCAGTGAGAGCCGCTGATCTTGTGCTCATCACTGGATGGGGATCAGGCTCAGATAAGTATAAGGGGGGCTGGGGGACACATGCAGCCCAAAAGGTTTTTTACCTTAAAGCGCAGACCTTCAGTCATTTTTTTCCAACTTTCCATCTATTAAATCTTCTGCCCTTGTTGTTTTAACTTTGGATAGTAAAACATTTTTTTCTGCCAGTAAATACCTTATACAGCCCACTTCCTGTTTCTTGTCTGGTCACTAGCCTAGGCTTGTGACATCATGCACAGCTCCATCTCTCACTCTTGTGAGAGTTTGCCAGGAAGGGAGAGGGGTAAGTCATAAGAGGGCCAATGAGAGCTGCGGGGCTGCAGAGCTGGAGGTGTGCCTCGGTGTGTCTGTGTAAATCCAGGAAGTGGAAAGAATGCAGCAGCTACAGCTGCCCACAGTTAAAAGGGCTGCAGCCAGACTTAGTGGAGGCAGCTTATTTGGCAAGTACAGAATAGCAGTATATATAAAATGATATGCAAAGTGGTTGGAGGGAAGCTTCAGAAAGGCAAAGATGTTTTTATTACAAATTATGTGAGCAGACTGCAGTTCCTCTTTAATACATAGAATGCATTAAGGCAAAACAACATAAGAATTTAGAACCACTTTAAAAGATAGGGTTTATTCAAGAGAGGACTAGCCTGGGGGAATGGGGGTATTGTAAAAGATGTTAGATTGGTGGCCCTTGGTGGAGAGACTTCACCATTTAGACAATGATTAAAGCCAGACACGTAGTCAGGGACATCTTCTGGGCATTATAGAACTATCAGCAAAGTGGAGTAGCAGGATGTCTTCCAGCCTTTATTTATTTTGTGGTTCTGAAATATCATGTGTACAAATGCAGAGTTTCCTAAAGGAAGCTGATGCTGAGCAATGTAAAATAGTTTGTCACAATGAGCCATGCCCTTGAGGAACATCTACCTTTCATCAATCTCACCTGCCATAGCAGCTTCATGGAACATACTACATGTTACACTTTTCATGTAGCCCACAGAAATCTGTCCCAACCATGAAAGGGTTAGTTGGTTGCTTTTGCCCTCAAGCCAAAGATTTCTAGCCCTCCCCTGATTTCAGTGGTATAAAAAGTATTATAAAAGTGATTTTTAACCTTTCACAAATATGGTCTTACTGTTGCAAATAGCAGCTACTGATATCTGGTATTATACACAGCATTTCCAGAGCTTAGTGTTCCAGACATCTATGCAAAACCAGTGGCCACTGTTCCCACTCCTTCCCTGGGCCACGGTTATGTAACTACCCCTTTGTACTTTATTTCTAACAGTGGCGGCACTATTAGGTCATTGTTCGCTGTAGTAGGAAGATTACCGGTCTTTCCAGCAAACTGTAGCTGTCCAATTTGATTGACAGACCAGGAGACTCCTGGTCTGTCCCACCCACAATGATATCATACCTCGACGGACAGGCCAATGTACTCCTTGGTCTGTCATTCCCAAATTGATTGCCAGACTATGTAAATAATCTACTAGGCTCACAGATATGGTTACTGACATCACCTCTGGCTGTGCAGTATTAAAAGCTGAAAGTGTCATCAATAATTGGCCACGCCTATTGCCAGGTACAATTCCCATTGCTTGATGGGAATTGCAGTGTGCTCCAGCAGTGCAGTACAGTGAGAGGAATTTATATTAATGCTTTATTGGCATCTCCTCCTGCACATAGCTGCAGTTCTTCTTTAAAAGCAGTGATGTCATGGGCTTTTTGCAAAGATAATTAGCAACTATCCTGGAGGTCAGCTTTGTCTGCAAACTTCCAAAATCCACTAAAGCCTTTGCAAATGAAACAGAGAGAGGATGCCTATATTTTATTGCATTTACCATATACCTGTATATTGGTTTCACTAACACTAAAAGTACATTGTAATCTTTCATATTTTACTAAAGCAATCCTAACTTATTTAAAAAGGTACTTGCCTCATATACTGTAATCCATTTCCCATACTTGCTTCAAATACACTCAGATCCCTAGCAGGCAGTATGTTCCTTTTACATGGGGTTTACATGGGGTTCATTAGTTTTAAGGCTTAGCTTTTGAGTTAAATCAAGTTTGTTTTAGGTTTGGGGATTTATTGTGTTAGGGGTAATGCTAAAGTGGCCTGAACTAAAAAAAATAAGATTTGCTAGGCTGTAGGAATATTTAGAAATGTTAACTGTGCCTAACAAATACTCTGAAACATGTATGTTTTATAGCAGTACATTTTCTTGTGTGTGAGGGTGCCTAGGCTATTGCCTAAAGGTCCCTATAGCCTCTGATCTATATATTTGCAGTGTGAGATCACTGCTGCCTCTAACCTCTATACTTAGCACATTTAAAGTGAGATTTGGAAATATTGCTACTCTGCTACTCACTATCCTCATTGCTGGAGGCTCTGACATGAGAAAGCAAAGCCCTGCCTATAGTCAAATGCACACCTCCACAGTGCAAAATAAGTCATATGTAAGGATATGCTGTCCTCTACTATCTCTATTTGTAAATAACTTTTTCCTATTAATTACCTGTTAACTGGCTCAGAAACTCCAACTGGAGGACTGTGATGTTATATAAATTGGAGTTTCCAGGGATATACTTACCCAGACCAGAATCTGAGTCTATTAGGCAAGTATCCCCATGTTTAACTGTGAATTCCCATATATTGTGAAATCAGCAAAGCCTAGCAACCTGCGAGAGGCTTTGACAGATAGACAGTCACGTCATCAGGCTCCCATCCAGTTTGAGTCTGTACTTGTCAGAGCCGCTCTCAGGTGGCAAGACTTTGCCAGCTTCACTACATCTGTAGCCCCAGGCTCCAATGGACTGGAGGAGTGCCTTAATCCAAGCAGTTTCTTTGATGTGCACTTGACATCATCACTTTTGTGATTGCCCATTTTTTTTACAATATTCTTGCTTTGAATAAAGGTATCTAATGCTGCACTTAGCTTTGCCCTGTCTTCATGTGTTTATCTGATAGGCAGTTTAACTAGATCTAGCCCTACTGAGGTTAATATCAAGATTAAATCAGCAATAAATTGTATCACACTAATTAGTTAGCATCCACCAATATGAAACAAAACTCAGTCCTGGTCGTTATAGAATTATACCTTTATTTTTTTGTGATTAGGTTCCATCTACTGGCATGCCAGAAGCCTGTACAGCCTTGATAGAATACGCCTTGCAATTATCATGGAAAATCCATACCTTGTTTTGGCATGACATACTCTATGTTCTGTCTCTTGTAGGGGCTTAGAAACAATGTAATAATATGTAGAACATGGGTTATAGCTAAAACAGATTAACATATTGCTTTATTTATTGCATTATTTGTTAATTGAGAGGATACATTCAAAATATTGGACCTCATATGGGACTGTTTTGATGTATAGTAACAATGAACATTTTGTTCTTCTCTTAACATTTTTAACCTAGAAAAACATTTCTGTACTCAGAACTGTGTGGCTTTTAGAGCAATTTCCCCACCACCTGCACAACTTAAAAACATTGCAATAAGGCAGTAGTTAAGAAAATAACATCCTAAAAATGATGAAGACATAACCAGTTTGGCAGTTAAGCTTTAAACCACCCACCATTTTTTGACAGCTGAGTGGGAGTAATTATATAGCAAATTGTTGTTAAACGAGTAACCTAGCTCTAATGCGAAGCATAAACTGAGAAAGATCTTCTAAAATCTCATAATGATAATGTTCTGTTTTAAAAACCAGCATCACATAGCAATATATCCGTTTCCCACAGGGAGAAGTTTGACATAAAATTGGGCCTACCCTTACACATACTGAATAGTGTTTGACAGATTTGTGTTTTTTTTTTTTTATAGTATAAAAAAAACTGTACATGCACAAGGAAACACATATTTTGTCAGATTTGTAATTCATTCTTTTCAACAACTTCTTAGTGAATTACCTGCATATTTATCGGTTCTGATGAAATTTAAAGGCTTGCTAACAAAATTATTGGCATGCCAACACATGGCCATCTCTATTCTTTTTTTGGAACTGCAGAAACTAGTCAGAAACAATTAGCCAGGAGGTGTCTGCATCTAGGGTATTCCTACAAACAGTGGAGAGTCTACACAACTACTGATGGCACAATGCAATGTTTCCCATTGTGTATAGAGTACTTGTGTAATGTGCAGGGCTTGCCAAGTATATGATTTACAATTTTTAGAAAATATTTTAACAACTAAAGCTGCGAGAAATACCAATGCGGATAAGTTGCACCACTGCTTGAAAAATTGGCATAACATTCAGGATGTGCAGTTGCTTACTGGGCACTTAAACCTCCTTCCTGCCCAAGCCAATTTTCAGCTTTCAGCGCTGTCACACTTTGAATGACAATTGTGTGGTCATGTAACACTGAACCCATATGACATTTTAGAAATTTTCTCACACAAATAGAGCTTTCTTTTGGTGGTATTTGATCACCATTGGGTTTTTTTCTTTTACAAAAAAAGACAGAAAATTTTGAAAAAACAAACAAAAAAAAAGCACTGAGAGGCTGCACTGCTGGGCACTGATGAGGCGGCACTGATGGGCTCTGATAGGTGGCATTGATGAGGCGGCCCTGGTGGGCACTGACCAGGAGGCATTGATGAGGCTGCACTGATGGGTGGCACTGATGAGCACTGATAGGCGGCACTGATAGGCAGCACTGATAAGTGACACTGATGATGAGGCAGTGATGGGTACTGATTGGCAGCACTGATGGGCACTGATAGATGTCACTGGTGGGCACGGATTAGCAGCACCGGAGGGCACTTATTAGCAGCACTGGAGGGCACTTATTAGCAGCACTGGAGGGCACTAGAGAGACCGATGCCCCTCTAAAAGAAGCTGGTTAACGGACTTCTTCTGTTCTTCATGCTGACAGCATGAAGAAAAAGAAAAAAAGCAGATAGATGTTTTTTGGCTGTAGCGTGGGCACCAAATAGTTAATAGGAACATGGAAAGCATATAGGCCAGGACTTATATCTAGGACACAACATTTGAGGTGAGTATTTTCAAGAGTAACCCTGCTGCCATTTATTTGTTGTTGTCACCATAATAAATGTACCCAGCCACAGCTTGATGAAAAACATATCATTTATGTCACTTTAACCTTCCAACACTGAGCAGAAAGGGAATGAGTAGTAAATAAAAGTTTATGAAATCTAATCAGCCCCTGAATTTGAATAGTAAAAGTTGAAATGGAAGAATGCATACATGCAATGCTAACATTCTTTTAAATAAATGTGCTTGAATCTTTATCAACTATTTTAAGAACATCTTGCGGCCTTGTGGGCGGTCCATATATTCAAGACAACAATTTGCTAAGATCTATACATTTTACAAGCCTTTATACGTGACAGTTTTTTTTAAGTGTATGTCGCTGTCTACTCCTGGGTTTAGGGTGCATGCAAGCGTGTCCCCTACCTGGCTCCTGCTGTGATTGTACACAGCAGGAGACTGTCAGTAAGTCCTGGCCCAAGCTTCATGGCAGGGCTGCTGATCAGCTCGCAGAGGTGCTCTAGCCATTGTGAGGCCTTAGGCAAAACTTAGACATGAGGCCCCACTCACACTCATAATGGGAAAAATAAACTCCAGAGCTCCAGAAGTCTTAGGTTTTGCGAGAGGTGAGTGTGACAGGGCTCTTAACGCTGCCTGCACACAGCAGCATTAAGGTGTCTTATCACTTCTAAAATAAAGTTACGCTGCAGAGGCGTGACTGGAACCTTCAGTGCACCGATGCAAAAAAACACGTAGGAGCCCCTTTACTCCCATTGTAGGGGCTCTTTATTATAGTGCTGCAGAATTCCCAGTATTGCCAGAGCCCCTTTTACATCAGAGTTTCCCTTTACAGTAGATCAGAGTCCGGAGGGTTTGCCTTACAGTGCAAGCAGGAACTCTGTGGACCCTGATGTAAAGGTGAACTCTGCAGACCCTCATGTAAAGGTGAACTCTGCGGACCCTCATGTAAAGGTGAATGTTGTGGACTCTGCTGTAAAGGGGAACCCTGTTGTACAAGGTTCTCTGGTCACCAGAGCCCCCCCTTACCTCAGAGTCTGCAGAGTTCCCCTTGCACTGTAACTCTAATGTAAGGGGGAACTCTGAAAACTCTGATGTAAGGGGGGGGGGCTCTGGTGACCAAAGAACCTCTTACACTAGAATTCCCCTTAACACCCGAGTCCACAACATTCCCCCTTACATCAGGGTCCGCAGGGTTCCCCTTTACACCAGAGTCTGCAGAGTGAATACACTAAGGCAAAAGGGTTCGCTGATGTAAGAAGGGAGTGGGGACACTGATATAAGGGGGACCTTTATATCAGTGTCCCCCACTGGTAAGGTGCGCAGGGGGGGCGCAGGGACAAGAGTCGTTTTCTGCTGTTTACAGACAGCAGGAAAGTGCCCTTCTTTACTCGCAACACTGCTTGGGGCCCCCTCCACAGTAGCAGAACACCAAGGCCCTGTCGCAAGTGCGACCTTTGCGACCCTGGTAGTTCTGCCAATATCACACTGCAATTCAGCTGTTCGGCCATCACAAGGCCTTCTTAAAGCGGTTGTATAGTTAAAAAATTGACTTTTACCTACAGGTAAACCTATAATAAGGCTTACCTGTAGGTAAAACAAAATATCTCCTAAACCTGTATGGTTTAGGAGATATTCCCCATGCAATGCGCCGCTGACTGCAGCGGCGCATGCGCACAGGGTATTCATGACTGAAAGGCCGGCAGAATCTGGACCTTGCCGGGAAGGAGTCTCCCGTGCGCATGCGCGGGAGTGACGACATCGCGGCTCCAGCCACTCACAGCGCTGGAGTCGCGATACCCGGAAGACACACCGAGGCAACATGTCAGCTACCTCGGCGTGGACCAGGTGAGTTACCGACGCCTCGTTCTAAGGTAAGTATTTCATAATGAGCTAGGATGCGGTGCATCCTAGCTCATTATGCCTTTTCCCTTACAGGTATATACACAAAAAAAAAAAAGTGTCAGCGGGTTTACTCCCGCTTTAAGTGAGACAAGGCTCTTAATGGCACCTGAGCACAGCAGCGCTAAGGTCCCCTGTCCCCCAAAACATAGGTAATGTATGCAAATTAGGCAGCCGTGAGGCCCCTGTGAGCGTGAGGCCTTGGGCGACTGCCTTATTTGCCTATTTAAAGAGCTGCCTCTAATTGGCTGGGTGCAATCATTCCTCTTGAGCTCTTGAGTTGGTAAATAACACAGAGCTCTGTACAAAGGGAGCGATCTGTTAGTAAAAAACAGCACATTGTACACACATTACACATAGTTATTCACATATAACACGTTGATCATCCTAGATGTTAACCCCTTCCTAGCCACTGCCATTAGGACAGTGGCGGTGTATAGTATTATCACTGATCACTGTATTAATGTAACTGGTGATGTCAGTGGCAGTTAGTCAGTTCCCCCCATCAGTTAGTGTCAGATTGTCCACTGCAATGTCACAGTCCCATTATAAGTCGTCGATCGCTGCCATCAGTAGTATAAATAAAAAATGAAAAAATGAAAATTCCAGTATATATACCATAGTTTGTAGGCACTATAACTTTCACACAAACCAATCAATATACACTTATTTGGGATTTTTTTCCATCAAAAACATATAGCAGAATACATTTTGGCCAAAATGTATGAAGAAATATTTATTTTTAATTTATTTATTTTGTTATTGGATATGTGTTATAGCAGAAAGTAGAGAAAACATTTTTGCAAAATTTTTCGTTTTTTTTTTAGTTTATATCGCAAACAATAAAAAAACCCAGTGGTGATCAAATACCACCAAAAGAGAGCTCTATTTGTGTGAAAAAAATTATATAAATTGAATTTGGCTACAGCGTTGCATCATGCAATCGGCAGTTAAAATAGTGTAGTGTGTATAGCAAAAGATGGCCTGGTCATGAAGGGGGCAAAACAAGTGGTTATGCCGCGTACACACGAGCGGACTTTTCAAATGCAAGGGTCTGACGGAACGAATCCGTCGGACAATTCGATCGTGCGTGGGCTCCATCGGACTTTTGCAGTTGAAAAATCCGACAGACTTTAGAAATAGAACATGTCTTAAATTTTCCCGTCGGAACTCCGCTGGACCCAGTTCCTATCGAAAAATCCGCTCGTTTGTGTGCTAGTCCGACGGACAAACAACGACGCTAGGGCAGCTATTGGCTACGAACTTCCTTATTCTAGTCCGGTCGTACGTCATCACGTTCGAATCCGTCAGAATTTAGTGTGATTGTGTGTGGCCGTTCATTCGAAAAGTTTGTCGGAACTCCTTCGAAATTCCGTCGGAAAGACCGTAGGACCTAGTCCGCCGGAAAGTCCGCTCGTGTGTACGTGGTATTAAAGAGTAAAGCCAACCTTTTAAAATGCATTTTAATATTTTAGATTTAAATACATCCAACTACTGCTTTCAAATGCAAGCTCTTAATTAAAAGAATAATTTGCACCTTTATTTTATTTTATTTTCTACCATGGATGCCTAGTCAAGTCAATAGGAATGCACAAATCTTTTGATGCAGTAGTTTGAAAAGAGGTCAAAGAATTCTGAATGATCTCAGAAGCCTCTCAAACTGATTTCTAAGGTGGATTCCATTCCAAAGCAAGATGTATTTGCCCTTGGAAACAAGCCCAAAGTCTGCTAACTCAGGCCGTTACTGTGCTGCCTTCTTGGCCAAATATCTATGTACCTGAGCATTATATAACATTAATGTATTTATTTCAAATAATAAAGAAATGTGATATTTCCTGATCTGTGGTATTTATCAAAATTTAGGCCTGTTTGGTAAACAATATGCAAGCAAATTGGGTAAAATTAAACTGTCGCTGAGATTAGCACATGCTGTAATGGGCAGTGACAAACCCCCTCCTGATTCAGAGAGTGTCTGACCTCTGCAGACAGATCCCTGCTTCCATACAGAGAGCAAGGGTCCTTCTCTACAACATGCTGGCAGGTGACAGGTTTTTCTACTCAGGCTGTAATTGTTTTCTAAAACTAGAACTGTGAAACTTAGCACACCTTTGTTTCCAAAGCATCTGGAATATATTTAGCCCATTTAAACTGTACCTTTAGTTGAGCATTACATTTATCTATAAAACTAGTGCATTTCTCTTACTATATAGCAAGAAGCTGAATTTCATTCAGCTTAGAAAGCACAGAAAAGCATTTATGGCTCAGAGACTATAAACCATATCTTTATGTACCTTACAGTGTCCCTTTAAAAGTCTTTTGCCTCCACAGTCATTCCTCAAAATATGGAAGAGGACGTTAAAATGTCAAACCTATCTTGATTTTTTTTTTCCCTTTTCGTAAATCCCCAATTAATCTATTTATAGCATTTTGGCTTTATTAGGGAAGCAGTGAAACAAACCCCTGGTGTTCACTTTAAGCCAGAATTTAGGAAATAGCTGTACTGATTTCTAATCAAGTATTTATACCCGAGAGGCTTTAAGTTTTGTCTTCAGTTTAATTACAACAGTGATGAGCAAGCAGTGAGAATGAAGAGAGACTATCTGCATACATGAATACATGACCCTTTAAACAACGGAAGGCTAAGGTTATCTGCAATAACATTGTGCCATTGATAAGACTAAAGCTTTATATGCTAATAATAATTCCTTTTTCAACTGTCCAAATATGAAGACACTTGACATTTATATTTGTAATATAGGTCTATCTAAATGTGTTATTTTTACAAAAAGCCAACAAAATGTACTTACCAATGTGGCAAAAAGATGATAAAGGATAAAATAAATGGCAACCACAGGAGCCCACATGTGTCCTACAGCAATAAGAGTTTGATCCATTACATCCACCCATCCCTCTTGAGTCAAAATCTGGAACATTGACATGAATGCCTGTAGGGAATAATGAGTAACATGAAAACAATCTGCATTGACACAAATGCTGTGGAGCAATTAAACAAATGCATTTTCAAATGAATGAGTTCCTCCAAGAGCAAGCATGTCAAAACTCAACACACAGACCTTTGATATGACCCTGGTCCCTGACACATGCATCCAAAAGTAAATGGGAAGCACCATTGTGCTCTCTGGCAGGCCAAGATGTCGGAAGTCAGTCCCCAGTAACTAAATAATAAATTATTAGAGACAGGAAAGTGTATGGCTAAGGCCCCATGCACACGAGATGCAGATGCAAACTCTGCTGAACGCATGTTTTAAAAAGCAGAAACCTGCGTTTAAAAACATGCGTTTTGCTGTGTTTTCATGCTGCGTTTAGCCGCGTTTGCGTCTATAAGCGTTTGTAAAGATAACATCATATAGACCCTCCCCAAGCTTAGAAAGCATGTATTATTAACTATCTCTGCCATTTTGATCAGAGTGAGCAGCAGCAGCAGCGAGAGCAGTGGTACACTTGCATTTGCCTCTCTTTCTGTGTTTTTTTTTGGAAATGGATCCCATATTGAATATATGTCAGGAAATGCTCCTGATGTTGCTCTTGATGAGGCAGCAACGTCGTCGCAAATTTGCATGAGAGGTCCAGAATCAGAGCTCGTCGATATTGGACCCATCCGTTGATGGCACAGCGAATGTCCGTTGGATATTTCACAAACATGTATGCATTTCACAAACATGTATGCATTAGTGAGTATATATGCTCTATGAACTATCTAAACTAATTACGAAATTTTAAACCATTTTTTCTAGTATTTTTTATGGTTTACCATCATATTTCTAAGTTTTCTAGTCCAAAAAATTGGGTTCCTTTAAAAAGGCTTATAAACGCAAACGCGGCTAAACGCAGGTGCCTGCGTTTAAAGCCCCATACACACGCTCGGACAATCCGCGGACCAGGTCGGTCGGACTTTGTCCGACGTACTTTGTCCGATGTTGGGCGTTGCGTACACACGGTCGGACTACGTTGTCGGAATATCCGGTCCGGAAGAACGTCGTGACGTAAGTCGTCGTCCACGAGATTACAAAAGGGAAGTTCAGCACCACGTCAGGCACCCGTTGGGCTCCTTCTGCTGATCCCGTGTTTATCGAGAGTTAGTGGAAGTTTGGTGACTTAAGATTCGCGCTTCTCAGTTTTCTGACTCAGATCGTTACTGCTCTTCAGTTTGTGCTTGTCGTGCGTATCTGTTTATTAGTGCGTGTAGTCAGTTCGCATTTGTTGGTCATTGCGGCCTATATCTTGATATAGGACGCTTTGATTTGCACTGCTTATTGTCTGCTCGTTGCTGGTATTCACTTCGTTCTTTCAGGCCTTGCTGTTTATCGGTGCTTTCTGTTTGTCCGTTCTGACCAGCCGACCTTTTGTGACCTTCTGAGCGATGTTTCCCGTGCGTACTCGTCGCCGAGTTCGTGCTGTACGCGGAATTGGTGTCGGGCTTTTAGCTTTGACCCAAGACCCGTCCATGAACAGAGTGACGAGGAGTATGTGGACCAAGAATTGGTTGCTTCAGCGTGACCAGTTCTCGCACATGCCTTTGCTTCGTGAGATCCGGGAGAATAATCCTGATGATTTCAGGAACTTTCTCAGGATGACGGACCCCGATTTTCACCGTCTTTTGGCTTTGCTGACCCCCTTTATCAGCCGGCAGGATACCTGCATGAGACAAGCCATTACTCCGGAGCAGAGGCTTGTTGCCACGTTGAGGTACTTGGCGACAGGGAGAAGTCTTCAGGATTTGAAGTTCTCTTCAGGTATCTCTCCCCAGGCCCTGGGAATCATTATTCCAGAGACCTGTTCTGCCATCATTCAGGTCCTGCAGGAGGACTATATTAAGGTAACATTTATACTTTACTATTCCCTTCTATGTATGCTCTGTTTGCTAATGACTTGTATTTTTGACCTCCTTCCCTAATTACCATGATTGCAATATGTTCTAATATGCTGTGCCCCTTTTCTCCTTCATGCATTTTTCCCTTCACTTACCTCACCAGCATGCTCTTCTGCCCCAATAGACACCTATGGCCTACTCACTTAAGCAATGTCTTTTGTCTGCTGCATAGTATTGTTTGCCCCAAAACACCCCCTAAAATATGCCCAAATGTTTGCTGTGTGGTTTACTTCATGTAGAGCCCCCTTTTTTTTGTTCTTTTGGTGGGGGGGGGGGGGGGCAAAACTCATTAGGAACCCCCTCCCCCAACTGCTCTGTCAGATGGTACCAATCCTTTATCTGCTGGCTTTCCCAAGGTCCATACACACTATATACCTACCTCTTTATAGTGCGCATCTTTAGGGATGAATTCAGCAAAGCATGTAGTGCAAGGGACTGCCTCCATACATTCCATTTCCTATTTTTTTGTCTTCTTTCCCTCCTATTAGCTTGCTTGGTAATTTAATAATGTCACACTGTGCCTGCCTTTTTTGGGGGGGGGGGGGGGGAAATGTTATTTGATCTTTCCTGTGGCCTGCCAATAGTGTTAAGTACAGAGGGTCTGGCCAAACTAGCCCACATTATTGAGCCATTTGCCAATCAATGAAGTGCAGAGGGTTACCTGTCCACCACCCCCCCCCCCCCCAAAACCATAGTTATTGCCAATGTCCCAACAGAAGTGGGGGGATTGATGGGGGGGTGAGTAATCTGTGAAGGGGAGCCTCTACTTTTCTGTGTAAATACTTTCCAGCCTCCAATTTTATACAATGCTCTTGTTCCAAGATGTTGATTGTCTAATCTGCTTGCAATGTTTAGGTGCAAAGTGACTCATTTTTTTTTCTTGTTTCACTCCACAGTTCCCTTCCACGCCACAGGAATGGCAGACTGTGGCCTCCCACTTTGCCAGCCGTTGGGACTTTCCTAACTGCGGAGGGGCAATTGATGGGAAACACGTCCGCATCGTCCCACCGCCCAACTCGGGGTCCTACTATTATAATTATAAAGGGTTTAATAGTGTAGTGATGTTGGCGGTGGTGTCGGCAACATACGAGTTTATGTATGTGGACGTGGGGATGAACGGCCGGATATCGGATGGTGGGGCCATTACGCACACGGAGTTCTACTGGCGTCTCCAAAGTGGCAGTCTGTGCTTGCCACCTCCAGAGGAGAATGCCGAAGGACTCCCCTTCGTCTTTGTCGCAGATGAAGCGTTTGCGCTGACTCCCCATGTGATGAGGCCGTTCCCGATGAGGACCCTCACCCCGGACCAGAGGGTCTTCAACTACAGGCTGTCCAGAGCCAGAAGAGTGGTGGAGAACGCTTTTGGCATCCTGGCCAGCCGCTTCCGCCTGTTCCTGACGGCATTTAACTTGGCGGAATACAAACTGAACCACATAGTTCTTGCCTGTTGCATATTGCACAACTTCCTCAAAAGACATAACAGGAACTATGTGGTGCCCGTTGGCCCAGATGTGGAGGGCCCTCCAAATGCGGACCTCACAGCCCTTCGAGTGGCACGTCCAGGCTTGCCCCCTCTCAATGCCCGCGTGGTCCGGGACCAATATATGGAATACTTTGTGGGTAGGGGGGCCATTGCTCTGCCTGACGATGTGTGAGAGGCATTTTTTAATAAATCTGATATTTTAACCAACCTCTGATTTCTTGTCATTTCAGTCTTCTTTTTAGCTTATTTTACTTTGTCATTTTTTCCCTTTGCCTTCGACAGTGGTAATGCACTTTCTGGGCAAAAGGAGGTAACAGTCTCTTCTTCCCCAAAAGATTATTCTCATGTGTGTTTGCTACCTAATCTTTGGTCTAGAGAAGGTTTGTCCTGCATAACTGACACCCAAAATACTCCTTTTCAGCACCAGGTCTGACATGTGTGTATTCTCCAAAATGCTGTGCTCCGTGTTTTCGTACAAAGCACTGTGGGTGTCATTTACATAAGTCAAATCCGCTATGCTCTACAAGTGCATTGAAAAAGTTCCCTGGGAAAGGAAATTGCAGTGCAAAGTGGATTTGCCTTTAGTAAATAACACCCATTGCCCCCCATATCCTTTACATTTTACATACATAATGCATTGTTTTATTTAAATAAGGAAGCCACACATTTTGAAAAATAAAAAAGTTTACTTGGAAAACATTCACAAGTGCGTTTACAATCTTCACGCCAAAACTGACAACATCTTGGTTATTTACAACATTATTTACAAAGATTACGCAATTGGTAAAACCAGGCATGGAGCTAAGCAGAACCTATGAAGTAGGAAAGTTCAACTTTGTAAAGTGAAGACAAGATCAGACATGACTATATGTTCAAAGTGTGTTTGATCTTGCCTTCATCACATGGGGGGGTCACCCCCGAAAAGTGGAAATTTGGAACATGCACACAATTTGGGTCTGAAAATGGTCATTAGATGGGAAAACACATGCCTAGAAGCTTCAAAAGTGCCATTTTCCATCATGGGGATGAATGGACGTTTTTTGGGGGTGCAACCCCTTCACCACAACCACTTTCGTAGTTCGTAAAGTGTTTGCACCCCCAAAAAAACGTTGCCATTCATCCACCATGGTGGGAGCTAGCACATGTGGACACAATGTGTGCATGTTCCAAATTTCAGACAGTTTTTAAGTTGCAAATGTGTTCATAAGCAGGCACAAATGTGTGTTAATTACTTGGTGCGTTTTCATATTTTTCCTAAAACATCAATGATGTTCTTCAATTTTTGTTGAACATCATTGATGTTTTGCTTTATGTAATCTAGATCTCGATTGCAGACCATTATCTCTCCGATGAGTACGTGGGCACTCTCTGTGGTAAAGTGCGATTTTTCTTCCACAACATCCACGTCACCTAAAAACCACAAACAAACAAAAATGGGGTGTTGGAAATGAGGCAGCCATACATGGATTAGCTTACCAGTAGCTGTGTTCTCCCACACTCACCTGTTGTGGTGACAATTTCTCCAAGTTCGATGATCTCTCCTTCCTCCTCCTCCTCCTCTGCTTCTGCTCTTTCCCCTTTTTTGGGAGGTGTTGGTTTGGGGGTTTCCTCAGACGGCCCAAGTTTTCGCTCCCCTATGAGAATGTCCAAAAGGAAGATTTAGCAACACAAACTATTGAGGGCAGAAATAGGAAATGACAAACATTGCTTGAAAGTGACGGACACTATTTTAGTTTGGCCAGTTACAAATGTCAACTACATGAATGTAGTCACTTTGTAAAGGTGCTAAACTGACTAGCTTTTTGGTAGAAGTTTGTGTGATGGAGACCCCCCTCTAGTATCCACTGGAGCACATGTGTGGAAAAGGCTAATAAAAAGGGGGTTTGGGTGTCCCAGCACTAGTGCTCTCGAGTCCAGATGGGTAAACAGCTACTGGGTGACCTCTCCTTTACATTGAATAAATTGGCTTTACATTCTGGATGACATTTCTAGGGAGAACAAACTTCCTTTCCCCCAAAAAAAACACCAAACATCGTATTATAAGTGGCCGCACGATCGAGGTTGCGTACGATCGAATGGACACACACACGACCATGACAGTGGCAGAAAGATCGAGGCTGAGTACGATCGAATGCACAGACGAACATGAAAGTGGCCATTTTGGAATGTACAACTTTGTAAAAATCAAACCACATGGAGCAGTATGCAAGCAAGAAATCAAACACAAAACACAACTACTTACTTTTTTGAAGAATTCTCTTGATCTTTCTGTACTGATCGGCCTCCCTCAGTTTCAGGTCTGACCAGCGTTTCCTCAGTTGCTCCTTGGATCGTTGTACCCCAAAATGATTGTACAGCCTTCTCACAACTTTAGACATGATCTTGGCCTTGCGGACATTGGGGTTGAGGTAAGGCCCATACTTCCCATCATAGTCGCTCCTCTTTAATATGTCCACCATCTCCAACATTTCTCCAAATGACATATTGGAGGCCTTGAATTTCAGGCTCCGGGATCGGGACGTTTCTGCCTCCGGCCTTTCCTCGTCCTCCTCCTCGTTGGGGGGATATTTGGGGCGCACCTGCTGTGTCCCCGCCATGTGCTCTCCCCACTGCGCCGTAAAGAGAAGGGGTGGGGAATAGACGAGAAAGATCGTCAGGGGCGGGCGGAGTTTGACGCATGCGCACTGTATATAAAACGTCACACGCCTGTGTCGTAGCCACGATCTGGGAGACGAGGGGAGAGAAAGCTCACGCACGAGACGATCGCTACAAACGAAGGTACAATTTGACGTTGGTACATAACTAGCCTAGACTGATTAGAACTTGAGGCTTCTTTATGGAGAAGATTAGGAGAGTTTAGGCTGACATTATTTATATTGTTTTGTGTGGCGTTGTGTCTTGCAGAGGTGATGGAGGCGTTCTACAACGTGAGCTTTCTCCCACACTTCATTGATAAATACCGGCAATTCCCCCTCTTATGGCAGGCAAAACACAGGGATTATAGCAACAGACCAAAGAGGTACGCAGCCCTGCTGAAACTGGTGGCATTTGTAAAGCCTACCCTGCCCATGGCAACCGTCGCAAACTTAAAAGTGAAGATAAACAACATGAAGACTACCTATTTCCGGGAGCGCAATAAGGTCCTGAAGTCACAAGCATCTGGAGCTGCAGCAGCTGATGTCCATGTCCCCACGCTCTGGTACTATGACAGGCTCCACTTTCTCAAAGACCAGGCTACTGTCAGGAAGTCACTCTCGACTCTTCCTTGCACGCGTCCTTCCACGCACGCCACCCCTGATGAGGCTTCCGAGGACCAACCTGGGCCTTCCAGTCAGGAATATGTGCAGGTGCCCAGCTTGTTCCAGGTATAGTAGTTTTGGAACCAGTTTGTTGAATAATGAATGATGTTCAGTTAATTCAGGATCCCCAATTGCTTATTTCCTAACGTGATTGACATATCAACAGACAGTGGTGTGGGAGACATTTTTGGGAAGAATCTAAACTGCAGGGCTGAGAATTGTATGGTTTTGTATTTGAAAACATTTTGCAACAGTCACTAGATGAGAATTGTGTGTGTTTGATGAACAAATAACTGAAACTATGTCCCTTTTTCAGACACAGGAAGACCTCAGCCAGGAGGTGGCTGTGGAAGGTGGCAGTCAGGAGGAGGCAGGGGGTAGTGGCAGCCAAGAGGGGGGTAGGCGTAGGAGCCTGACTGTCTCCCAAGTCTCTCCCCTCCGCCTTCCCTACAGAAGGGCGAAAAACATGGGGGAGGTGGGAGAGTCAGCGCTCCAGCTGATAAAAGATGCCTCAGCCTCCCTCTATGCCACACCCACCTACGAGGAGGCCTTTGCCTCCTTGGTTACAAGTAAATTTACGGGTATGGAGGCGGGGCAACGCAGCATGTGTGAGGAGGTCATCCTCAAAATACTAAATGAGGGGATGGCTGGGGAGATGACTCCCCTCACACATGTTTGCGAGAGTGACCTTGCTCCGCCTCCTCCTCCTCCTTCTGCCACCCCACCAGCACCAGCACCACGGCGTGGAAGGAAGCGTACAAGGAAGACAAGAGAGTGACAACCTGGACTCAGTCTGGTCTGAGAGAAGATGGAGCCTCTCGTAGTACCAGAGCCTGGGGACCTAGATGGCATCTGCTGCAGTTCCGGATGTTTTGGACTTCAGGACCAGATTGCGCTCCCTTATTATTTAGATAGGTAGTCTTCATGCCCCCAATTGTTTAAGTCTGTAAAATGATGGTTGCCATGGGTGTCCAAGGCTTTGCAAATTCCCCAAGTTTCACCATGGCTGCGTTCCTCTTTGGTCTGTTGCTGAGACCTAAATAAAGGTTTTTTTGATTTGAAATAATCATTGACTATTGTGTTTTACTTTTCTACAATGACAGTTTTTCTTTGAGTAGGCAGGTACATTTCACTAATCCTAGAATTAACAAGGGGCACCAACAACCAACAAACTCCTAGTAAATGTAAGCAAGAAATACAAATGTTAATAATGTGGTTTTGCTAAGTTGAGACATACAAACCCCCTCCAAAAAAAAAAAAAAAACTCCTTCAAATATGTATTCCCCCAAAAAAAAAAAAAAAAATCTGGGTAAAAAAATAAGAAAGATTGTATTACGATCTGAGTAAAAATAAACATGTAGTGTATAAATGCTGCAAAGTAATAAAGAAGTAAGTTTGTGAGAAGTGCGGGTGAATAGGAGCAGCTAAAACATGTCATTCTTGTTGCATTGTAAAGAAAAAGAGAATGCGCTGCATTAAAGACATTTTAACATTGCAGCGTGACGAATGTGCTGTGTCGATTAGGAAAGGTAGTTTTACCTGACCGAGCGCTTCCGTCACAGAATTTCTTCTGAGCATGCGTAGCACTTTGTCCGTCGGACAAGCGTACACACGCTCGGATTTGGTGTGATCGGACCGGGTTGACGCGAAATCTTTCCAGCAGGAGATAAGACTTTGTCCGACGGACAAACCGACGAACACTGTCCGATGGTGCATACACACGGTCTGATTTTTCAACAACCTTGTCCGATCGGACCAAATTGATGAAAAAGTCCGACCGTGTGTATGGTTCAGTAAAAGCAAAGGGCTAACATGTTTCGGCAACTTTAGCCTTGATCACAGCTGTGATCTTCTGGTATATGTTCCTATACAGAATTTATTACCCTTATTATTATTCTGTAAAGAAAAATGTGTAGATGTCCACTTTTATTGGCCTTGGCAAGTGATCTGTTGTGTGTGTGTGATAGGATGGGATACAGAAGATATGTTTACTGCATCACCTGGATTGCTAAACACTGGTCAGGAAGCAAAGCTTTAGCCACACCACTCAACCACAACATCCATACAGAACAGTATACACAATAACATGTAATGGCGCTAGTTTTCACCATCACAAGTTATGTCACTGTCACGGGGACATATATAATATAATTTACAAAAGTACAGAAGTGAAAGTGCTATATAGAATATAGTATTGTCACCAGCATAGTACAGCAAATCATTTTTTAGGACATGCTCAAAAATATATATATTTCAAGACTACTTTGTACATTTTTGGCTAAAATAGTTTTCATAAAGTAATAGTTTTTGATCTAACATGTAACACCAAAAGCACTTTCAAAAGTGACAGAAAGCAGCTCTGTGAGATTATAGAGCATACTTCCCAGTGCATGATCAAACAAAATACTCCTTTTAGTTAAAATGGTAAACCCCCATCAGCTTATGCTAAAGCGAATCTGAAAGGCAACCATCAAACTGACAGAACCAACAGCTGCAAAAATAAAATCTTAAGTTTTATGTTAATATGGATTTCTGAATTAATTAGCAGTACCTTATAGAACAGGTTGTTAACTTTTCTTAACTCTTAATGCATATCATAACTGATATGGTTATTTGTGTAACATTCAGGACTATGCAACTCACAGCAAAGCATATTGAATACAACAGTCGGGAGTATGTAATGTAAATTTCAGCATGCAGAGTACAGCAGCCAGGAGTTAGTAACATATAGCCAAGTATACAGAATGCATGGGTCAAGAATATGTAACATACAGCCCAATTTACAGAGGGCAATGGTCAAAAGTATGTAACATACAACATGCCATACAGACTGCAGTGTTCAGGAGTTTATAACAATAAATTCAGTGTACAGGCTGCAGTAGTCAGAAGCATGTAATGCACAGCCCAGCATAAAGAGAACAGTGGTCAATAAAATGTAATATAAGTCCAGCCTGCATATAGCAGTAGTGAGGAGTATGCAGTATATAGAATGGCATACACAATGCAGAAGCTGAGAGAAACTTCACCTCTGGCTTTCTGTATGGGAGAGGCAGCAAGGAAGCCAGACTCATATTCATAGATCACAGGACTACCAATAAAACAACATAGGGTGGACTGTAAAATGACTGAATAATAAAACCAAACTGTTGAAAAGGTGGGCTGTGCTCCTTTGATGCATGCCTAAAACTGGCCATGGAAGATTCCATTTTTTATGTTCAACCAGAGGGGTGAACAGAAAAATATGAGCCAATTCCCCCCATCCACACATTCGGTGTGGATGGGGAAATCTTTCCTGCTGAGGGTTTGTATTCTGACAGTGTGGAAACTTCCCCGCAATCAAAATACAATAATCAATGTTGCCACACATGGACATACATGGACCAGAATTTGGCTGGCCTCTGCTGGATTGGGTGAATTTCCATCCATGTATGGCCAGCAATAATTTACTTTTGGAAATAAACATAACAATGTAAATTCATGAATCAAACCTTCTACAAAAAGTAGACAGTTTTTATAATACTATATTAACCTTAGAATGTTCATAATCAATAGCATATGACTTAGGATATAGGATGTACTATATGGATTGCATTGATGCAAAAGGTATTTTATATACTTAAGCATCACAATGTATATGCAAGAGCCATTGTAAATGAATGGGTTTCTTTAAGGTCTGTGGTGATTATGCTATAAAGCAACAGGACCATGATAAACTGTTTCATAAAAATGTACTTTTTTTTTAGTATGATTGCAAAAAGAGATTGTCATAGAGTAACAGCATAAAATGACTGTTTCAATCACCAAATTGAATAGTTTTCCTAAGTGGTGGGTGAGAATGACAAGGGCAAGAAGATCATTTTATATTACATACACATCACACTCAAGAAGCTGTGCAGTTGACTGGAGAGATGAACTAATAGCCAAAATGATGGTTAAAACCACTCAGATGAATGGTATAACTATGGCACATTGCATGAAAATAGAAAATGAAGGATTCACTGTTACCTCTACAATCCTGTATTAACTAAACAATAACATTTCAGGCGCATTTGAACAAAGGACTGGATATTGGTATTTGGACCCTTGCAGTACAAATGTCAGGTATGTCATTCTAATGGAAATATCATTAAAACCGTTTTTAGGAATGTAAAGAGGAAGACATGACTTAACATTTAAGCCCCATACACACGGTCGGATTTTTGCATGGATTCTGTCCGATCGGACAATGTTGTTGAAAAATCAGACCGTATGTATGCACCATCGGACAGTGTACGTCGGATTGTCCGACGGACAAAGTCCTATCTCCTGCTGGATAGATTTGCCGACAACACGGTCCGATCACACCAAATCCGATCGTGTGTACGGTTGTCCGACCGGACAAAGTGCTACGCATGCTCAGATCACATTACAAGACCAAAGCTATTGGCTACTAGCCTCTACGTAGTCCCGTCGTAGGCAACAAACGTCACCACGTTCAGAATGATCGGATTTTCCAACAACTTTGTCTGACCGTGTGTACGCAAAACCAACATCAGACAAAGTATGACGGACATGGTCCGACGGACCTGGTCCTCGAATAATCCGCGCGTGTGTATGGGGCTTTAATGTGTTCCTGTTTGGCATCACTCATATTATAGTTCAAATTGACCTATACTAATTTCCAGAACTAATTTAGTATTAGGTGGGAAGTAACCTGATGGACAAAGCACCCCAAAACTGAATTTTGCTAGATGTTTGTATGGTGACCTGTTCCTACATTGGAAGAATATCAACCATTCATCTAGAACATGGATCTCCAAACCACGGCCCTCCAGCTGTTGCGGAACTACACGTCCCTTGAGGCATTGTAAAACTCTGACATTCATAGGCATGATGAGAATTGTACGGAGGGCCATAGTTTGGAGACCCATGGTCTAGAATATTAAACTACATGTACTATGCAGAATAGGGGTTTCACCACAGATTGGATAAAATGGGATTCCTGTCACAGTAGTAACTCATCACTTTTTAAACTATATCTAAACCCTAAAACAAAAATGTGATATATTGCAGCTTACCATTACTTAGATGTGGTGGTTGAATTTGTTTTCTTTTTATTTTTAGGCTTTTCTTTTCTATTATCATCTGGTAATCCTGCCAGTGATCCAGTTTCTGTCCTAGAATAGACACGCTCACTCACTGTACTGTATATATGGAAAGGCATTGTCAACTTAGGACAGGAAGTGCGTTATAACTACAGAACATTGCTGCCTCTCTTTATCTTCATAACATAATTAGAAATGTATTTTTAAAGGGAAAAAACATGGAAAGATGTGTATGTATTGGATTTATATACTGTAGATAAATAAAATACAAATAGCCTATATAAACATTTCAAAATTGACCCAGTATTAACAAAACGCAAATACTCAATATTTACTAAATAAAGAAAGAATTTCGCGCAATATATAGCTAAAATTAAAGTGCAATAGGAATATTCCAATAGTAAGATATTAATACTACTGGTACAATAATAATACTCATAAACATCAATGTCTACATAAAGTAGTACATAAAGTGACAGGTGCATATGTGCAAAACCATAAGAGTACCATATAAGGTGCTGTGAGATGCAAATAAAAATAAAAATAATTCAAACAATCGAATGAATTCAAACAATTACCGTGCATTCAAATGCTAAAGTGCTGTGCCATTAGATGATTACTGAGAAGAGTCAAATAATGGATGAGTAATCAATGTTAGATGAATGGTTAATAATACTAGTAGAAAAAATATTATTAAACAAATAAATAGAAAATTGAATAGATAAATAAATAAATAAATCTATATATATAGTCCCAGGTTGGATAAAATATATATGAATAAAACAGTGTCCAAGTTAATCCATCCGGTCCTGATGGTATATTTAGTCAGGTACCGTATTCGCTTCAATTAGGCAGTAATTATATATTCCGTTCATTCAGGTTATCAGCATTGACTGCATGATATAGATATTAAATCCTGTATGTTTTCTGCAGCGGGTACTTGGTCCTGATTTTCATACACTTCAATCCAATCACTAGTCTCTCAAAACTCTCACCTCAAATCTGAAAGATTGTAGCTTTTCGGGCATATCCTATAGCCCCATGGATTGTGGATACTGGTTGTTCTGCATAAAACTGGTTAGAGTAAAAAACTTCTCCTTTAAGAGCGTTTGAAATCTTGATTCCTGCAATGCTCAGTGTCAAAAGAAGACAAAGGGCAAAGAAACAAGAAAGGGAAGCCTCCACTAGTGTAGTATCTTGATTAAATATGGGCAAGTTTATTAAAGTACAGTGGGTGGACTCTTACATTAAAATCAAGGTTTAAAAGCAAAAAAACGGCATAGACATGTATAGAAATAAATATCTCCTAGGCGTTCTCAGCGCCTTCTCACGTCTCACGTCTCCTCTGCCTGCGGCCACTCTGAGGCAGGCAGAGGAGACGTGAGACGTGAGAAGGCGCTGAGAACGCCTAGGAGATATTTATTTCTATACATGTCTATGCCGTTTTTTTGCTTTTAAACCTTGATTTTAATGTAAGAGTCCACCCACTGTACTTTAATAAACTTGCCCATATTTAATCAAGATACTACACTAGTGGAGGCTTCCCTTTCTTGTTTCTTTGCCCTTTGTCTTCTTTTGACACTGAGCATTGCAGGAATCAAGATTTCAAACGCTCTTAAAGGAGAAGTTTTTTACTCTAACCAGTTTTATGCAGAACAACCAGTATCCACAATCCATGGGGCTATAGGATATGCCCGAAAAGCTACAATCTTTCAGATTTGAGGTGAGAGTTTTGAGAGACTAGTGATTGGATTGAAGTGTATGAAAATCAGGACCAAGTACCCGCTGCAGAAAACATACAGGATTTAATATCTATATCATGCAGTCAATGCTGATAACCTGAATGAACGGAATATATAATTACTACCTAATTGAAGCGAATACGGTACCTGACTAAATATACCATCAGGACCGGATGGATTAACTTGGACACTGTTTTATTCATATATATTTTATCCAACCTGGGACTATATATATAGATTTATTTATTTATTTATCTATTCAATTTTCTATTTATTTGTTTAATAATATTTTTTCTACTAGTATTATTAACCATTCATCTAACATTGATTACTCATCCATTATTTGACTCTTCTCAGTAATCATCTAATGGCACAGCACTTTAGCATTTGAATGCACGGTAATTGTTTGAATTCATTCGATTGTTTGAATTATTTTTATTTTTATTTGCATCTCACAGCACCTTATATGGTACTCTTATGGTTTTGCACATATGCACCTGTCACTTTATGTACTACTTTATGTAGACATTGATGTTTATGAGTATTATTATTGTACCAGTAGTATTAATATCTTACTATTGGAATATTCCTATTGCACTTTAATTTTAGCTATATATTGCGCGAAATTCTTTCTTTATTTATTACTATTTTGTGTATTTGTGAACACAACACATTTTGCAGCAGAGCACCACTTATTTATTCACTTTTATATACTCCGAGTAGCGCGAGGGACACACATACACACTCAATATTTACTGCACATACTATACCCACTCCTTTCTTAATTCTGGTGTATCCAGGTTTGGCCAAATGGCCAGGGTGTACACTGAAAATAATTCATAATATTGAAGATAGATGAAAACCGCAACAATATGAGTTGGGCAGAACTTCTCTTAAGAGCAGCTGCCTCTATACCCATTCCTTCTTCCTATGGGACATTTAGGGACTAAGTAATCACCATTGCTGAGTGCACTTTTGCTGGATGCAGTTCTCTGTGTCTAGCAGTACTTTTACAGTCACAATACATCCTGTCCTGTTCTCAAACAATACTAAAATGTTGTCATCATTAATCACAGTCATAGACATGGCACTTGTCAATGTTTACTTTTAGCTGTCAGTAATTCAAAAGTGAACACATCTGAGATGCAAACTCTTTTTCCATTATGTACAAATATTTTAGGACGATAATAGCCTCTATAAGTATTGCTGAATCTAAACCACAGGATCAAATTAAACTCCTCAAAAGTCTGTCAATACCAGTTAGGAACATCAGTATACCTATTGGGACACCCTGTTCAGGTTGCCACCTTCTTTATCCTTCACAAAATTAGGAGCTCTTCAACTTAAAAGTAAACTACAATAATTATGGTTCAAATATCAGTTGTTTTCTTTTTCTGTTTGTCTTATATGATAATAAACTGTTGTTTTTCTATATCTTTTTTTTTTGTATAACAAACAAACATTGGATAAACAACAGAGATTTCCCAAAGCACAATGGGTTAGCTAAAGAAAATGCACAGCAGGTTCTGCCTGCTATGAGGTGCCATTTGTCTGATTAACATTTGTTTTTGAGCCGTCTAATAGAAATAGGCCATAAAGGGCATCAAAACCTAGACACAATTTTTTGCATATTGCAGTTACCAGTCCTTGGATATTGTGACTTCAATCGTTTTCTTTTTTAAGCTAAGTACATTTTGTACATGAAAGTAAAAATACCTGTTTAGCTTTCTAGAAATCCAGCACCCTTTAAAGTCATGTGCACTGAATCTCGAACAATGTTAGCAGTTCTCACCAATCACTATTCTCTGAGCTGTAAATGAGGAGAGTGAGCACAGTGAGTAAGTGATGCCACCCACCCTAGTGTGTTATTGGCCACATTACCAGCTGAAAATAAAGGAGAAAAAAAAGAAGCAAAATATGAAACTAGTGCAGCCTACACACTTAAGGACTGGTAAGCTGCATTATATTACATTTTTGATCTTGAGTTTCGATACACTTTAAGCAGTGGAGCGGGAGAGAGCGTTGAGTCAACATTGGAAGAAGAACAGAGGGAGAAGACAGCCGAGAAGACCCAGAAAAAGAGCGAGAAGACAGTGGAGAAGACCCGGCAGAGGCAGAAGACAGCGGACAGAGGGAGAAGAACTGGTGAGGGCTAGAAGACATCAGTGGAGAAGACCCGGAGAGGGGAGAAGAAATCGGAAGCGACGCCAGAGCTGCCTTAATAAATTACTTTAAAAACCTGTGTACTGTGTTTTATTTTTGACTAAGTTTTTTTTAGATGACTGGGTAGGAGTACAATGTACCAGATACTCATTCTCATGAGTGAGGGGCCGGGATCTAGGGGCCCCCTTGTTAATGGGGGCTTCCAGTTTCCGATAAGCTCCCTGCCCGCAGACCCCGACAACCAACGGCCAGGGTTGTCGGGAAGAGGCCCTTGTCCTTATCAACATAGGGACAAGGTGCTTTGGGGTGGGGGCCCTGCAAAGCACCCACCCCCCCCCCCCATGTTGAGGGCATGGGGCCTTGTACGGTTCAGGGGGGTGCTCGTTCATCCCAACCCCCTTTCCTGACCTGCCGGGCTGTGTGCTCGGGTTAGGGTCTGGTATGGATTTTGGAGGGACACCCATGCAGTTTTTTTGGCATGGGGGTTTCCCTTAAAATCCATACCAGACCGAAGGGCCTGGTATGCTCTTGGAGGGGGAACCCATGCTGTTTTTTATTTTTATTTGGCGTGGAGTTCCCCTTCAAGATCAGAGCACAAGTCACATTCCAAAGTCAGAATCAGTTAAGACTTTGATCCGACTTTGATCCGACTTCAGTGATATTCAATGGGCTGAGGTAGGATCAAAGTTGGACCAAAGTAGTGCAGGGACTACTTTGAAGTTGGCACGACTTGAAGTCATACTAATATGAATGGTTGTCATTGGAAATCATGGGGAACGACTTGTCATGCGACTTTGCAGTCCCAAGTCACAGGACAAGTCATACAAGTGTGAAAGGGCCCTTATTAATTCATATATAGCGCATCTCAGGCTGCAGAGAAAGGGACTTTAGTTCCCTTTTTCTGTTTCAAAAAAGACACATTAGATATCTGTTTAGAGGTCTGTCTCTCCAAAGCCCCCCCCCAAAAAAAGTATTAAAAAAAGTTGTAAAAAAAAATAATTAAAAATGAATAGTAAGGGTAGATTTAGACATGTCTAAATCTCCCTTGCCTCTGAATCCACATTTGGATCGAGCTTCAAAGGCTACTGATGGGGGGGTGAGCTCTACCCAAAAGGGAATGCAGGACCATTCACAAAGCGCAGTGCGACTCGCTCATGTGCAGAAGGAAACCTGCCAGTTTCCCTTAGTAAGGATCCCAGCACCTGCACCCAAAGCCAATTAAAGAATCAACTCGGGTGATAAAATCACTCGGGTGATAAAATCACTGGATCCCTGGACAGGTAAGTGTCCTTGTATGAGAAGTCAACAGCTACAGTATTTGTAGCTGCTGACTTTTGATTTTTTGGGGGGATACCGGAGCTCCTCTTTAGGGGCGGGGGGCGTTTGGCAGACGGCAAAAACGCAGCTCAACCGCACATTTTTGTCACCCCCAACCGCAAGTCTAAACAAGACCAAAGGCCTTGTTCACGCAGGCATACTACAGCGAGGCCACGCTGAGCTGCACCGGGATGCAAGGGTGTTCCGTGCATTTCTGTGCAGGCAGTCCCATTAATATCTATTGGGACGAAGTTGCTGCATCGAGACAGCTCTTGCTCCCAACTTGACATCCATGTGGGTGCATGTCCCTGAACTCACACTGTCTGCATTTGGGTTCATGCACCAACACCCGCACTGATGTCAAATCTGTCTTTGCAACCTCTGCGTCCCAATTGACATAGGACTGCCTGCACGGGCATGCACATAACACCTTCGCATGCAGGTAAACACAGCCCTCCATGGGCATACGATGTAACACACCCCATTGAGTGAGGCCTTAGTAGGAATTTAGCAGAAATTTTGTAAGTTATGTTGTGGTTTTATGTGCAAATAAGGATTTTTTTTTGCGTTTTTTTTTCATTGAAAATGGCGATCTGATAAACATTTGCGCAAGAATTGTGGGGCTAAAAAAAATCAGAAGCACCTTCTTTTCATTCTACAGGTCATGTTCTTTCAGAAAATATATGGTTTGGGGGGTCTTTTTCAAAATCTGAAAGCTGTAAGTGAAAAACGAAAACCTCCAATTTTAGAGACATTTTTGCGTACGTTTGATTTTCGCCATTTCGAAAAAAAGGCACCATTTTAAATTGACAAATATTTGTTATTTATTGACTCAATATAGGTTAAGCTTTCATATTTAGTAGCAATCTAGCAGACATTTTGTAAAATGTGCTGTGTTGTTGTCTGCTAACAATGACTTAGTACACTTTTTGTGAAAATATTGTTTTGATAAACATTTGCGCAAATATCGCAGAGCCTTAAAAATCAGCAGCACCTTATTTTTATTCTACAGGTCATGTGATTTCAGAAAATATATGGTTGGGGGAGGGGGTCTTTTACAAATTCGTAAAGCTGTAATGGAAAGGTTAAAACCTTCCGATTTTTTGAGAAATTATAATGTTTACATTTTTGCGTATGTTCGATTTTCACCATTTTGCAAAAAAGGTGCAATGTAAAAATGTATTAATTATTTACTCCATACAGGTTAAGCTTTTATATTTAGTAGGAATTTTGTAAAATTTGCTGTGTTTTTAGCTGCTAATAATGTTTTTAGTGTATTTTCAGTAAACATAATGTTTTGATAAAAATTTGTGCAAAATATAGCAGGACCCTAAAAATCAGTAGCACCTTATTTTTATTCTACATGTGCTTTCAGAAAATATATGGTTTGGGGGCTCTTCATTATCAATTCATCTGGGTTTTTCCTAAAATTTTTAATCACACATGCTCAAGTTCAGTAAGCAAAAACTGAATACATTTCATATTTGCAATAGATATTTTCCTCAGTACCTGTCAGTGAAACCACTAGACAGAATGCATACCTAAAACATATGGAGATGTTTATAAAAATCACATTTCATAGCAACTGATTCCAGCACCTGGCATCTGCTCCTTTCCTGATCTGTCAAGTGTGATCTCCTGCCTGACATGAGCACTATAGTTCTGGAAGAGGGAGGCAGCAGAGCGGGTGCACCGCTATAACCTCACTGAGCCAGAGCTCCTCTATAGCCGCACAAAATACCCATGCCCCACTTCTTCTGCAGAGGATCAGTGCCTCCCTCCACAGAGCACACAGGTTCCTTCTCTTTCCCTATTGAGCACCAATCCCTCCACTCCCTTCCAACCACTGTGGCATTTTTGCTGCAGTTGACCACTGACACCAAGCATTTTCTCCATTCAGGAGAAACAATGGATTAACCTCTTCCCTACTTTATCCAAAACTAATAAAAAAAAAAAAAAGTGTGGCTATAAATTCATTTTAGAGCGTATGTAAACTCTAATAATGAACTTCTCCATTTGGTTTCATTTTTTGGTCTCATTTAAAATGTAATATTATATCTATACTATAAGTGCAGAAAAACACCCACTGATACTGCCAGAAATTTTGTGAGCTGAAAAGTTGTTATGCTCTCTGCCACTGGTAACTCCTATCGGTCAGCATTGTCCCTAGCTCTCTCCAAGAACTACAGAACATCCCCTCTGTTAAACAGAGATAAGGAGAGGTGTTTCCATAGTCCTAACACACTTCCTTTTCTATTATGACATTACTGTTTCGTCATAGATATAGTGCAGCTAGAGAGCGTTGTCACCCTGGGTAAGGAAGTGCTTCTGGCAGGATTAGCGGATATAAATAAAGGAAAGAAGGCTGAAAAAAAAGAAAATACATGCAGCCACCACATCTAGAGACTGGCAAGCTGCAATGTGTTACATTTTTATACCTGGGTTTAGATACATTCTTATGCCCCGTACACACGATCGGACTTTCCGACAACAAAACCGTGGATTTTTGTTCTATGGATGTGGTTTCCAACCTGTCTTGCATACACACGGTCACACAAATGTTGGCCAACAATTACGAACTGTCAGGGACCCAGCGCTGGACGAGCGGCCCGCTCTCCGGTGCGCATGCGCGGCGGCACGGCTCTCCGGCGCATGCGCACTCGCGGCTCGGCGGTCCGGCGCTCGCGCATGCGCGCTGGCGCCCGTTTGTGCGCCATGGCGCACAATTAGCGTCCACTGGGCGCCTATAAAAGCTGCCTGACGCACAGGCACTTTGCTGGTCTGTCTTTCCAGCTCAGTGCCTGTGTGTCTCCTGTGTTAACCAGATCTGATCCTGCATCCTGACCCTTGGCTTGTTTAAACGGACTGTCTCTGCCTTCTCCTGTGTTTGACCCCCTGGCTTGTTAACGGACTTTGCTGCCTGATCCTGTGTTTGACCCTCTGCTTGCCTCCACGGACTTTGCTGCCTGATCCTGTGTTTGACCCTCTGCTTGCCTCCACGGACTTTGCTGCCTGATCCTGTGTTTGACCCTCTGCTTGCCTCCACGGACTTTGCTGCCTGATCCTGTGTTTGACCCTCTGCTTGCCTCCACGGACTTGCTGCCTGATCCTGTGTTTGACCCTCTGCTTATCTCAACGGACTTGCATCATACCTGTGTTTGACCCCCGGCCTGCATTCCGGACTTACATAGCTGCTGACTGCCCAGTGACCGGTGTCAGCCCCTCAGCCAGGTGTTGGGCTCCTGCCTCTCTTCCCTGCCATCTGCCGGTCTGCCCAGGCCAGGTCCTCATCTCTCCCGGGCATCCCATCGGTCCCACCTGCCGGAGGTGACCTGTGCCTCCTGGTGCCGTTTGTTCCCTGTCTCACCTCCAGGGGGCAGATTGCGCCGGGTCGCAAGGGTGAACCGCTCTCAGCATCTCGGTCTCGGTAAGTACATCTCTGATACGAACGTAGTGACGTACAAGACGTATATATCCATTACCAACGCTAGTTATATCTCCGGCTCGTACTTGATTCCGAGCATGCGTGGACTTTTGTCCGACGGACTTGCATACACACGATCGGAAAGTTCGACAACAAACATTTGTTGGCGGAAAATTTGGGAACCTGCTAGCCAACATTTGTTGGCGGAAAGTCCAAAAACAAATGTTCTATGGAGCATACACACGGTCAGACTTTCCGCCAACAAGCTCACATCCAACATTTGTTGTCGGAAAATCTGATCGTGTGTACGGGGCATAAGTCTTCTTTCTTTTTACATGGACATATTTTTATTACAATATATTTTTTATGTTACATAGAAAAAAATATATATTTTTTGCAATGGACAAGTAGCGTGCTTCACTCTTTGATTTAGCGTTAGTCCTTTCTCTTTGCATTATGGTGGACCTCAGCAAGAAAAGATCTACAGTTATTAGGAGTGCATTAGGTAACCAAATTATAGTAGTTTTTTCTAATTCTTAATACAGGCAATTGAGCATTTTGAAAGGGTACATCGACTGCAAAAGCTGCTGTGAAGCTCTGAAAAATAGCATCAGGGATAGCCTATGTATATACTGTAAATTGTAAGCCAAATCAATGTGCACTGTGAACAACTCTCAGGCATTACTTAAATAAAAATCACTTTGTTTTAATCAAAACTCCTCCATACTCTCCCAATATGCAAATAATCCAAGATCCAGAACCATCCACGTTAAAATCAGCTCTGACAAAAATGGAATGCATTTAATCTTCTGGAAGCAGTAAAGAAAATTTTGTGTGTGTTTGCTGGGTCTTTTCAGATAAAATCAAGCCATCAGAGATACAGGAATAGAAAAAAGATAACTACAATTTGTCACCATGGCAACAATGAACTGGTGCTTATTCTCTGATGTCAAGTAAAAGAATAACTGGGAGAAAACATACAATTTGAAAGCATTAGTGAAAGTGGGAGTTCTAATTTTGCCAAAGACCTATGCTGTGAAATGGCTAAGCAGTTTAAAGCGCCTCTTATAAAGGGACGAGCAGGCTGACTGTGATGGAAGTCTGTTTTATTTAAATTGTATTTCCTGTAATTTGTACTGCACATTTGTTTATAAAATTCAAGGTATTTTAACATATTTTTGCTGTAAATTTACTTTAGAGCAAATTGTGAAAGTTTTTAAAAAATGTTTGGAGAGTGATTTAAGTAGTTTAAAACTGTAACAGAGTGCTTACACTTAAAGTGGTGTTTCCACCAAAAAAAAAAAATAGCTTAAAAATCATAAAATAATAAAAAATAAATAATTGGAAAAAAAAATGTTTATACTCACCTCTAAATGCCTGTTGTTAGGGGGTCCCTCGTAGTCTGCCACCTTCAGTGCCCGGGAAATTATATCACTTCCCCACTGCGCCGCACAGTCATCTGGGACCTGTCACGTATCACGGCATCGTGCATGCGCAGTGGTTGCCCACAGTAAGAATGTCGGCGCCGCGAGTGGAGCGGGAATGAGGGGGGGCTTCGTTCCCCCGCATCGCTGGACCCTGGGACAGGTAAGTGTCCGATTATTAAAAGTCAGCAGCTGCAGTATTTTTAGCTGCTGACTTTTAAAAAAAAAATTTTAGGGGGCACCCCACTTTAAACAGAAATTTTAACATTTGTATTTGTTTTGTTTACTGATTTTAGGATGTAATGGAATTTCTGTACAGAGAATTGCCCATGCTGAGTTGAACCCAAAGCAGTAGATATTCATTTGTTTAACATCAAATGAGATTTTGACAATAGAGAACATGATGAGGCTGAGTGGTATCACATAAACCTAATGATGTTGCATACAAAAAAAAAATATTTTTATCTAACTATATGAAAATGTGATATTATTAAGGGTTAAGGGTTATTTACTAAAGGAAAATCCACTTTGCACTGCAAGTGCACTTGGAAGTAAAGTCGCTGTAGATCCGAGGGGGACATGCAAGGAAAATAAAAAACAGCATTTTAGCTTGCACATGATTGGATGATAAAATCAGAGCGATTTAGAGCGACTGCACTTTCAAGTACACTTTCAGTGCAAAGTGGATTTGCCTTTCGTAAATAACCCCCAAAGTATTATTATGTAGAAAGTATATGTATTTCTAAATGTGATATTAGTAATAAAACATTTTTTTTTTTTTTCCCCTTGACTGTCGATTTATTAAGATGTAAACTTCACCATACCATGTGGTGTAGTTGCTCATGTTGCCATTTACATTTGACATTTTCTACAAATGAGTGAAAAACACATAATGAATTTAATGTCAGAATAAAGCTAGTGAAAAACATCCCTTATAGTTCCCAAGTTTTCAATTCAATGAAATATTCACTAGAGGGCAGCACAGAGCCATTGTATGTGATGACTGCTCCCAGTGTTATCAATACATTGTTTTTGTGAACCCACTATATGTTCACTGTAATACATGAAGATATTTTTGTACTTTGATGTATTGATTAACAGTCTAACGATATACAACAGCGCAGGCTGAGGTTAAATGAACAGATAAACAAATAATTTTGTAAGAAAAAAACAAAATTTTGTAAGAAAAAAACAAAATAACATAATATTAATATATTATTTATATGTGGACACTAATACAATATATATATATATATATATATATATATATATATATATATATATATATGTGTATGTATGTATGTGAGTATGTATGTATATATATTCATTCTTTTTTAATATACAATTTTTATAATGTATGCTGTCATTGTTTACATATGTATATAAAAAAAGTATATACATGTATATACATTTTATGGGATATTTCCTATAATAATAATAATGCCTTTAATAATCATGCATATACTGTATAGAAGAATGCAAATACAAGCTGTGTGTGGCAGATGTGAACATATCATGCTTCCTACAGACTTCCAGTAATAAAATATTCTAGTTTTTGGGTAGGGAAATCCACAGATTTGAGAGTTTTTTTAAAAAGAAATGTTTTCTGAGAAACTAAAAAGTTTAGATTAGGGTTGTCCTTTAAAGGAGTACTCCACTCAAATATTTTAAGTGGGGTTGTGAGTTGAGCCTGTTATGGTCATCAATATAAAACAATAAAGACAAGGGTCTATGTGATGGCATCCAGGATATCATCTCAGAGGTTATTATTATTATGATCATATCGATTCCCTCCATAACCCTTTGGTGTGATCAACCATTTTAAAAGTTTGATAGTATGCAAAACACCAAAGTTTTAAATGTATGATCATAAGAAGAAAAATGTTTTTCTTCCATTTTTCTCAACTATAATTAATATGCAAAACACAAAAGTATATGCCTATACTTACCTGCTCTGTGCAGAGGTTTTGCACAAAGCAGCCTGGATCCTCCTCTTCTCGAGTCCCTCTTTCACACTCCTGGCCCCTCCCTCCTGTTGAGTGCCCCCTCAGCAAGCAGCTTGCTATGGAGGCACTTGAGCCGTGCCACAGCTCCCTGTGTCCAATCAGACATAGAGTCGTTGCCCGGCCTGGCCCCATTCTCTCCTCATCAGCTGACTGACTTTGATTGACAGCAGCGGGAGCCAATTGCACTACGCTGCTATCTCAGCCAATGAGGAGGGAAGTCCCGGGCAGCCGAGCCAATCCTACAACATCGCTGGATCTAGATGGAGCTCAAGTAAGTATTAGAGGGGCTGAGGGGGGCTGCTGCACACAGAAGGCATAGAATAGAATGCATTAATAAAAAAAAATCTTCTGCCTTTACAACCACTTTAAGTTTAAGTACTGCAAGACATCCGCAAAAGCCAATTTTGCTCTTGGTACCTGAATTAGACTCCAAGTGTACCAAATCCAATATAGATTATATAGTTAATTCACCCTTTGAAGCTCCAGCCCATGTATCATATTAGTTTGCAGGTGATTCTACTATTACTGAACTGCATGTTAACACTTAGTTCTTGTCAGACAAGTGTAAGCTCACATTTACAAGATAAAAGTAAGAGAAAAGAACCATGTATGTTTTAAAGGAAATATAATTGAATACATACAGCCTGACCTATTTGCATCTTAAAACTGTAATCCTGGATGCTTAGAATAAACATCAAATAGTCTGTGCTGTATTTACATTTAAATAGCTGATTGTGATGCTCTGATAAATTATTTACTTATTGTGATAGATACACGTGTTCAGACATGACATTTCCATATTATTTTTTTAATGTGTACATTAGTGTGTATATACACCTCACATTTTTTGTAAATATTTTATTATATCTTTTCATGTGACAACACTGAAGAAATGACACTTTGCTACAATGTAAAGTAGTGAGTGTACAGCTTGTATAACAGTGTAAATTTGCTGTCCTGGTTGTAGCAGGGTAGGGGATGCCCTTGCGTCTAAGCTCAGCTATGATCTTGGGAATGGTCCATGTGCGGAGGGACTGCAGGCTTCCACTCTCTGAGCCCATAGAGTGTGACAGAGGGGCGGGTGTGAGGTCATCGCTGCCGGCCTGCGACATGACTCCGACTATAAGAAAATAGGGGGGTGCAAGTGTTATGAAGAAATGTAGTATTGGGCAGAAAGCAAGTGGGGCACAGCGACTGGGTTTTTGGAGAAAGATCCGTGAACTACACACCTGAGTGATGCCCTAGTAGCGAGGTCCTGGCACGGATCGAGACCTGCGATGAGGGTGAGTAAGAGTTATATGTATGTTCCTTTAGCTGAGAAGCAAAGTGACCCACCCTTGTCATGCGATTGGCCCTGGTGGGATGTGAACTGTATGTATGTGTATGTGTATATATATATATATATATATATATATATATATATGAATAACGTGAACTCGACTGACCTGAGGAAAAATACATTGATACATGTACCCTGGGGCAGACCCGGGTCCCCAAACACTTTTTAGGGCAATATATAAGCCTTTAAAATTAGCACTTTTGATTTTTTTACATTCGTGTCCCATAGATTTTAACTGTGTTCGAACAAATTTTTTGCCTTTTCGCATGTTCTGCTGCGAACCGAAGTGGGGGGTGTTTGGCTCATCCCTATACAGGACCTGTCTCAGTGCCAGTCTGAATGAGTCCTTAGGGGAGTTTTCTCATTTGTCTAGTAAGAGGTGAAAGACATTTGTCCAAATATCTAGCCAATGGGGCTGTAGCAAACTCAGCACCGGACACTATGGGGCGACCCGGAGGATCATTTCGATTTTTATGAATCGTGGGTAATATGTATATGACAGGTGTAATGGGAAAATCTACTATTAAATATGACTGTGTATCGCTATCAATGATTTTGTCATCCAGTGCCTGTTTAACCACTTTTTTAATTCTATCTTTTATGCAAAATCCTGGATTTGCATCTAGACGAATGTATGTTTTTTTGATCAGTTAATTGTCTCATAATTTCTACTACATGGCCTGCCCTATATACTCTGCAGAAAATTGGGCCTTAGGTATTGGGCATCACAGTTACTCTTGTTGGGCGCAGGAACAGGCCCTGCTGTGAAATATTATATCAAGAATTGTAATTACATGCCCCTGTTAAACAGGTGCATAAAAATTGGGCTTTGGGTGGTGGTGGTGCCTTTTTTGTCCTTGCGACCAAATGTGGACAGTTCATATGTCACTATACTATCTATAAAAAAATTGGGTTTGAGAAATAAAAGCTAGATTGCAGCGCCTACTTCGACAGCAGCAGTATAATTATATATAAAGAAAACTGAGCAGGAAATTATTATTATTATACAGGATTTATATAGCGCGACAGTTTGCGCAGCGCTTTACAACATGAGGGCAGACAGTACAATTACAATACAAATCAATACAGGAGGGATCAGAGGGCCCTGCTTGTTGGAGCTTACAATCTAGAAGGGAGGGTCAATTGGAACAAAAGGTAATACTGTGGGGGGATGAGCTGATGGAGAAAATGAAAATACTGTTGTTGTTAGGTGTGGGTAGGATATGCTTCTCTGAAGAGAAGGGTTTTCAGGGATCGTCTAAAAGCTAATAAAGTAGGAGATAGGCGGACAGATTGGGGTAAGGCATTCCATAGGATTGGAGAGGCTCTGGAAAAGTCCTGGAGGCGAGCATGGGAGGAGGTGATGAGGGAGCTAGAGAGAAGGAGGTCTTGAGAGGAACGAAGAGAACGAGTAGGTTGGTATTTAGAGACTACGCTAGTGATGTAGCTGGGGGCGAAATTGTGGATGGCTTTGTACGTAGTTGTTAGTATTTTGAATTTAATTCTTTGGCCGAGTGGAAGCCAGTGGAGGGATTGACAGAGAGGAGTGGCAGACACAGAGTGATTGGTAAGGTGGATGAGTCTGGCAGCAGCATTCATGATGGATTGCAGAGGTGATAGACTATGTAGAGGTAAGCCAATGAGAAGGGAGTTGCAGTAGTCGAGGCGAGAGATGACGAGCGAGTGAATTAAGAGCTTTGTTGTGTCATTGGTTAGAAAGGGGCGTATTTTGGCGATGTTGCGGAGGTGGAGGCGGCAGGATTTGGACAGTGATTGGATGTGTTGCTTGAAGGAGAGTTCAGAGTCCAGGACTACACCTAGAACCTTGGCATGTGGGGATGGGCTGATAGTTGTGCCATCGATTTTGACAGAGAGATCAGGGGAAGGGGCATATGGGGGTGGAAAAATTATAAGTTCGGTTTTGGATAGATTGAGTTTGAGGAAGTGGTGTGACATCCAGATGGATATATCTGATAGTAGATTAGTGATACGTGAGGAGACAGAGGGAGTGAGCTGAGGGGTAGAGAAATAGATTTGAGTGTCGTCAGCGTAGAGGTGGTATTGGAAGCCATGGGAGGCTATCAGTTGACCCAGGGAGGAGGCGTAGATTGAAAATAGAAGAGGTCCAAGAACAGAACCTTGGGGGACCCCAACAGAGAAAGGAAGAGGAGAGGAGGAAGTAGAGTTGTAAGAAACGCTAAAGGTGCGGTTGGATAAGTAGGAAGAGAACCAGCGAAGAGTACAGTCATGGAGACCAAAGGTGTGGAGTTTTTTGAGGAGGAGGGGGTGGTCAACCGTATCAAAGGCAGCAGAGAGGTCCAGGAGTAGGAGTACAGAATAATGTCGATTGGTTTTGGCCGTTAGTAGATCATTTGTTAGTTTTAGGAAAGCAGTTTCTGTGGAGTGTTGAGGACGAAATGCAGACTGAAGGGGATCAAGAAGGCTATTAGAAAGCGATGCTCAGTCGGTTGTAGACCAGACGTTCAAGGAGTTTGGATAAGAAGGGGAGCAAGGAGATGGGGCGTAGGTTGTTAAGATTGGATGGGTCCAGTGAGGGCTTTTTAAGTATGGGTCTGACAAGTGCGTGTTTTAGAGAGTTGGGGAAGATGCCAGAAGAGAGGGAGAGATTGAAGATGTGGGTAAGAGTGTGTAGCATAGAGCCAGAGGGTGAACGTAGCATTTGTGAGGGAACAGGATCCAGAGGGCAGGTGGTAAGGTGGACATTATCAAGTAGTTTAGCAACTTCATCTATAGTGGTGGGGTTGAAAGAGGGAAGTAATGATTGTGCCTGTGGGCATGGAGTGTAAAGTGTGGGGGGTATCAGAACAGTAGAGATCTCTGCGCAAATTGTATCAATTTTTCTGCTTGAAGTGATTGGCGATCTCCTGGGCAGTGAGTGAGTTGGCAGGAGGAGGCGGTGGAGGATGAAGTAGAGAGTTGAAGGTAGAAAAGAGTTGATGGGGACGGGATGATAATTTGCTAATGAGAGTGCTAAAATAGGTCTGCTTGGCAGAGAGGAGGCTGGAATTGTATTTTTGGAGGGCAGATTTATATTGGTTGAAATCTCTGTGAGACTTGGTCTTATGCCACAGGCGCTCATGAGCACGACTACGTTTTTAGACTTCTAGTAACATCTGTTTGCCAAGGTTGAAGGGGTCGGGGCTTGATTCTGTGTGTAGTGAGGGGGGCCAGTGAGTTCAGTGAGGCAAGAAGTGCAGTATTGTAGACAGAAGTGGCTAGGTTGGTGCTAGACATGTGCACAACAAAAAAAATTGTTTATTTTCGTTTAGTTTTTTTTTTTTTCGTTTCCGAAAAAAAATTGTTTATTTTCGTTTCGTTTTTTTCGTTTCCGTTGATTCGTAACGATTCGTACATTCGTAAGTCGTCGGTGTTCGGATTCGTAACGATTCGTACATTTGTAAGTCGTCAGTGTTTGTATTCGTAACGATTCGTACATTCGTAAGAGTTGTTTTTTCGTTGATTCGTTTTTTCGTTAAATTTTCGGACGCATTCGTATTTATTCGTACATTCGTAACATTTGTAACATTCGTAGATTCGTAATCGGAGCATAATTCATAATTTTATGTAATGTGTATGCTATTATTACATTTTTATAATTTACGAATAGAAAAAAAAAGTTACGAATCGAAAAAAAAAAGTTACGAATCGAAAAAAAAGTTACGAATGTACGAATTTTTTTGTTCAATAGAGACACGGAATCGAAAAAAAAAATAAATAAATTACGAATCGAAAAAAAAAGTTACGAATCGAAAAAAATAAGTTTTTTGTTCAATCCATTCGAAGCACGTTTAGCAGCACCATTGTAAGGGACACGGAAAATTACCAATTCAACAAAAAAAAAAGTTACGAATGTACGTTCGTTTTCGTTTTTTCGGATTTTCTTCATTAGTACATTCGTTGTTTCTAATTTGTTTTTTTCGGGTTTTCGTTGTTTTTCGGATTTGTTCGATTGGAATGATTCGTTAATCGGATTCGTACGATTCGAACGATTCGTTATTCGGATTCGTACGTTTCGAACGATTTGTTCATTCGTACGAAAACGAACAAACGAAAATAACTAAAAAAAACTAAAAAAAACAAAACTAATTGCACATGTCTAGTTGGTGCAGGATAGGGGTGAGATTTTGTCGTAGGGGTTGTCGATAGCAGAGTATAGAAGAGAAGGGTTGAGATGACGTAGGTTTCTGCGGGTAACTTTAAGGCGGTTGGAGGGAGAGGAGGTGAAAGAGAGGGAGAGAGTGAAACTAATAAGGTGGTGATCAGAGAGAGGGAATGGATAGTTAGAGAGGTTGCATGGAGTGCAAAGGTGAGAGAAAACGAGGTCAAGGGTATTGCCTTTAGAGTGAGTAGGAGCATGTATCCACTGCTTCAGGTCAAAGGAGGAGGTTAGGCTGAGAAGTTTGGAAGTGGCAGGAGTGTTAGTATTAATAGGGATGTTGAAGTCCCCGAGAATGATTGTGGGGATTTCAGAGGAAAGAAAGTAGGGTAGCCAGGCAGAGAAGTCATCAAGAAAGGTTGATACTGGTCCAGGGGGCCTGTAGATCACAGCTATCCTTAGAGAAATTGGAGTGAAAAGACGAATGCAGTGTGCTTCGAAAGAGGAGAGTGACAGAGAGGGAGGTGGCTGAAGTACCTGAAAGGTGCTATGTGGGGCTAGAAGGATTCCAACACCTCCTCCCTTACTTCCATTGGATCTGGGGGAGTGAGTCCAGAGAAGACCACCATGGGATAGGGCAGCAGAAGACGCAGTGTCGGATTCGTGGAGCCAGGTTTCGGTGATGGCAAGTAAGTTAAATAAGTTGGTGATACAGAGGTCATGGAAAGAGGTGAGTTTGTTGCAGACAGAGCGGGAGTTCCAAAGGGCACAAGAGAAAGGGAGTCTGGTCTTGGGAAGAATAGAAATGGGAACTAAATTGTGTTGATTGCGGCTGCTGCCAGAGGGTGCAGGATGATGGGTGCATGGGGTATAGTTAAATGATGGAGGCCCAGGGTTTGGGGATATATCTCCAGAGGTTAGGAGAAGCAGTAGGGTGAGGGAGGTAATATGGGAGTGGGATTTATATGAAGGGACATGTCCCAGGGTCTTGGAGATTTTTAGTGTGTATGAATTTAGAATTAGCAGGAGTTGGTGGGTGCATTAATAAGGAGAGGACAGAAGTGAGGGTGATATATATATGCTGTGGGGGGGAGGAGAGGGGTGAAGGAGAGATAGTTTGAAAATAGAGGACAGAGCTGTCAAAAGGAGTGGTAGAGAGTGCATGATACAAGGAGAAAAGCTCAAGGGGTAAACAAGGTCACCTGATGTTTGTGTGGTGTTTTCAAAGTATATTCTTGTGTCTTCGCTTTGTGCATTCGCTGAAGTGCAGAGGCCGAAGTACCTCTTAAATAAATAGCCCCACTTTGAGAAAGAGCCCCAGTTGCAAATTTGCCCCCTGCAATAGCTTTCCCCAAAAGAAGCTTAGATTTATACGTCGGCAGAATGGCACGTACAGGCAGAATCACGTACCTGTACGTGACATTCTTCCGGCGGTTGGGGGGTCCGGTCGGACCCCCCTCCGCCGGCGGGGACGGTCGGGGTGGCTTCAGAAGCGATGCGGGACGAGGTAACGGCCAGTCGTTTCTGGCCACCCCCTCCCGATCGCTCTGGCCAATAGGATTCGTCCGCTTCCTTCCCCTTCCTGTGTAATTGTAAACACAGGCAAGGGGAAGTGATGTCACGCTCCTCGTGTCGGTCTTTCTGACCGGGACGCCGAGCGGAGAAGACATCAAGTAAGTGCACAAACACTACACTGACACCAGGTACACATAGGCACACATTTCACCCCCCTGTCACCCCCTGATCACCCCCCAGATCACCCCCTGCCCCCCCTGTCACAGTGTCACTGATTGCAGTGATCATTTATTTTACTGATCACTGCATTTAGTGTCAGTGTGACTGCAATAACTGTCAGGGCAGTTAGTTTTAGGCCCCTTTAGGTCCAAGGTAGCCCCCTACCCCCCCCCCCCCCCAATAAAGGTTTAACCCCTTGATTGCCCCCTAGGTAACCCTTTCACCCCCTTTTGCCAGTGTCACTAAGCGATCGTTTATTTTGATCGCTCTATTAGTGTCACTGGTGCCGCTAGGTAGCCAGTTTTTTTTTTTTTAGGTAACCGCCAGGTTTATATAGGATTATAAATAGGTTTATAGGTCAGGTACCCCCATATTACAACCTAAATAAAGGTTTTAACCCCTTGATTGCCCCTAGAGTTAACTCTTTCACCAGTGATCACAGTATAAGTGTCACTGGTGACGCTGGTTAGCCAGTTAGTTATTTAGTTATTTAGGTTCCCCGTCAGGTTTTTATATAGTGTCAGGTACCCCCATATATTACCTAATAAAGGTTTTAACCCCCTGATTGCCCCTAGTTAACCCTTTCACCAGTGATCACCGTATAACTGTTACGGGTGACGCTGGTTAGTTAGCTTGTTTTTTTATACTGTCAGGGCACCCGCCATTTATTACCCAACTATCGGTTTAACCCCCTGATCGCCCGGCGGGTGATATCAATTAGGTGTTAGGGTCAAATAAGGTCTGCGTCGCCCCAGGTTAGTGCCAGTACCGCAAACACCCACGCGCAAAGCATACACCTCCCTTAGTGGTATAGTATCTGAACAGATCAATATCTGATCTGATCAGATCTATACTAGCGTCCCAGCAGTTTAGGGTTCCAAAAAACGCATTGTTAGCGGGATCAGCCCAGATACCTGCTAGCACCTGCGTTTTCCCCCTCCGCCCAGCCCAGCCCAGCCCACCCAAGTGCAGTATCGATCGATCACTGTCACTTCCAAAACACTAAGCACACATAACTGCAGCGTTCGCAGAGTCAGGCCTGATCCCTGCGATCGCTAACAGTTTTTTTGGTAGCGTTTTGATTCATTCGCCAGCAGCCTAGGAGCTTTTTTTCCTGTGAATCTCACTAGTGTACTACTAAATTTAGAGCCCAAAATGGCAAATCGCAAGTACACTAGTGAACAGGCCTACTTGTTTCTGAGTATGTCAGATAGTGAAGAGGAGGTCACTCATCTGTCAGAATCAGGCTCAGAATACGATCCAGTAGACGACAGCGGCTCCATGACAGATAGCTCTGGCGACGAAGGTGTGGTCCCTGCTAAGGTCAGGCGTACCCGATCCCGATCTTCTGATGTTGTTGAGGTGCAGGAACCGCAGGTCTCTCGTATGGAGCAGAGAAGTACTAGCGCCGCTATTCCTTCTGGTGAACTGGCAAGCACCAGCGGCCTAGTACACCCTGGACGTAGTCAAACCAGCACTGCAGTAACACTTGGTGACGTGGCGAGTCCCATAAGTGCAGTTCAAGCTGGCGAGGTGGCAAGCACAAGTAGTGTCCCGCTGCCACCAAGAAGAAGACAAAGGCAGGCCCGTCGATCACATAGTGTCCTTCCTGCAGAATTCGCCAATCCTGATTGGGTGCCCACCACTTCTGCAGAACCCGTACTTCCCCCATTCACTGGCCAACCCGGTATTCAGGTGGAAACAGCTGATTTTAAGCCATCCGATTTTTATTCGCTGTTTTTCACGGAAGATCTCTATAGATCTATTGTGGACCAAAGTAATATATACGCTGGTCAACACATCGCCGCTAATCCCCAAGTGCCTTCCCTTGCCAGAGATTGGAAACCAATTACGGTTTCCGAATTTAAGACCTTTCTGGGCCTTTCCCTCAACATGGGCATACACAAATTCCCGACGCTGAGGTCTTATTGGTCCACCTCACCGCACCACCATATGCCCGTGTTCTCTGCCTCCATGTCCAGGGCACGATACGAACAGATCTTGCGGTTCATGCACTTCAGTGACAATGAACTTTGTCGTCCTCGTGGAGACCCTGAATTTGATCGGCTCTACAAAATTCGGCCCCTCATAAACCACTTCAACCAATGTTTTGCAGCCTTGTTTACGCCCAATCAAGTTGTCTGCGTTGACGAGTCCCTGATTAAGTTTTCTGGCCGCTTGTCTTTCAAACAGTTCCTTCCCAGCAAGCGTGCCAGATACGGGGTCAAGCTCTACAAGCTCTGTGACAGGGCAACAGGCTATACGTGGAGCTTTTCGGTTTATGAGGGAAAAGATAGTCACGTAGAGCCGGAGAACTGTCCAGATTACATAGGGAGCGCTGGCAAGATAGTGTGGAACTTGGTGTCACCCTTATTCGGAAAGGGGTACCACTTGTACGTGGACAATTATTACACGAGCGTGCCACTGTTTAGTCACTTGTTTGATCATCAGATTGGAGCATGTGGCACCGTGCGACCTAATCGCCGGGGCTTTCCCCAGCGGCTTGTAGATTCCCGTCTTAGGCTGGGGGAGAGAGCCTGCTTGAAGTGTAATAACTTGCTCGCTGTGAAGTGGAGGGATAATAGGAATGTTTTCGTTCTTACCTCCCTTCATGCAGACACGACAGTCCAAATTCGTACGGCGGCTGGTGTTGTGACGAAACCCCTCTGTATCCACGAATACAACCTTAATATGGGGGGGGTGGACCTCAACGACCAGTTGTTGGCGCCGTACCTAGTTGTCCGTAAGGCTAGACGCTGGTACAAAAAAGTGTCTATTTATTTATTCCAATTGGCTTTGCTGAATGCTCATGTGCTATACGGAGCTTCAGGCGGGACGTTACCCTTCCTTGAATTCCAGGGAGCGGTTGTCATGGAACTCCTGTATCCAGGCGATTCCACACCTCACCATCCCCTACCAAATGCAGTAAGCCGGCTGCATGAGAGGCATTATCCTCATGTCCTCCAGAGTACCCCTACCCAACGAACCCCCCAAAGAAGATGTCGTGTCTGTAGCAAGCGCGGATTTAGGCGTGACACCCGTTATTATTGTCCACGCTGTCCTGACAATCCTGGTCTCTGCGTTGGTGAATGCTTTGAACGCTACCACGAACTAGTGAGGTATTAGCGTAGGGTACAGCATTTCACAGGCTAGGATACACTTTCACAGGGTCTCAAGAATGCCATCGCATTTTGAGACCCGACCGTTGCAGTTCAAATTATAGTTACAGGGTCTCAAGAATGCCATCGCATTTTGAGACCCGACCGTTACAGTTAAAATTATAGTTATAGTTTAAAAAAAAAGTGTAAAAAATAAAAAAAAAATAAAAAAGTACAAAAAAAAAAAAAACCCCAAAAAAAATATAAAAATAAAAAACCAAAAATAGTTGTCGTTTTATTGTTCTCTCTCTATTGTTGCTCTTTTTTACTCTATTCTATTCTGCAATGTTTTATTATGTTTTATCATGCTTGCTTTTCAGGTATGTTTTATTGTTAACCATTTTTTTGTTTTCAGGTGCGCCATTCAGTTGCAGCGCGGATTTATTTATCTTGACAGCAACAGCGTTTGCTCCCACGATACATAAAGCCGCGACTCCAACACTGTAGGAGGTGATTTCACCACCACAGTTAAAAAAAAGAGCATATATGCCGAAGCATGGGGGCAGCAGAGGGCGGAGGAGCGATTTTGCTCCTAATGCCACGTACATACGGTCGAAAAAAGTCCGACCATGTGTACGTGGCATAACTTTTTTGCGGGAGGATGCCCCCATGCTTCGGCATATATATATTTTAGGCACCGGTTGCGTTAACAAAATGTTTTATTTTTTACTATGTTTTTTTTTTTGGTATTTGCTTTGCAGGTATGGTATGGTAAGGTCTTACTGTTATACTCTAATGTTACTTTGTTTTAATGTTAACCATTATTTGCTTAGCAGGTACGCCATTCAGTTGCAGCGTGGATTTATTTATCTTGACAGCAACAGCGTTTGCTCCCACGATACATAAAGCCGCGACTCCAACGCTGTAGGAGGTGATTTCACCACCACAGTTAAAAAAAAGAGCATATATGCCGAAGCATGGGGGCAGCAGAGGGCGGAGGAGCGATTTTGCTCCTAATGCCACGTACATACGGTCGAAAAAAGTCCGACCATGTGTACGTGGCATAACTTTTTTGCGGGAGGATGCCCCCATGCTTCGGCATATATATATTTTAGGCACCGGTTGCGTTAACAAAATGTTTTATTTTTTACTATGTTTTTTTTTTGGTATTTGCTTTGCAGGTATGGTATGGTAAGGTCTTACTGTTATACTGTAATGTTACTTTGTTTTAATGTTAACCATTATTTGCTTAGCAGGTACGCCATTCAGTTGCAGCGTGGATTTATTTATCTTGACAGCAACAGCGTTTGCTCCCACGATACATAAAGCCGCGACTCCAATGCTGTAGGAGGTGATTTCACCACCACAGTTAAAAAAAAGAGCATATATGCCGAAGCATGGGGGCAGCAGAGGGCGGAGGAGCGATTTTGCTCCTAATGCCACGTACATACGGTCGAAAAAAGTTCGACCATGTATACGTGGCATAACTTTTTTTGCGGGAGGATGCCCCCATGCTTCGGCATATATAAATGGTGCATGTATGCCCATCATTAGAAGTGGGTGGATGAAGGGAGGTATTCTAATGGTGGGCATACCCACCGCGCCATTGGGAAATTGGGAAAGCATTTTATCACACCGATCTTGGTGTGGTCAGATGCTTTGAGGGCACAGGAAAGATCTAGGGTCTAATAGACCCCAATTTTTTCAAAAAAAGAGTACCTGTCACTGCCTATTGCTATCATAGGGGATATTTACATTCCCTGCGATAACAATAAAAATGACAACTAAGAAAAAAAAAAATGGAAGGAACAGTTTAAAAATAAAATAAAAAAGCTAAATAAAAAGAAAAACTAAAAAAAAAAAAAAAAAAAAGCACCCCTGCCCCCCCTTCTTTTGCGCAAAGGCGAACACAAGCGTTGGTCTGGCGTCATATGTAAACAGCAATTGCACCATGCATGTGAGGTATCACCGCGAAGGTCAGATCGAGGGCAGTAATTTTAGCAGTAGACCTCCTCCGTGAATCTAATGTGGTAACCTGTAAAGGCTTTTAAAGGCTTTTAAAAATGTATGTAGTTTGTCGCCACTGCGTGTTTGTGCGCAATTTTAAAGCATGTCGTGTTTGGTATCCATGTACTCGGCCTAAGATCATATTTTTTATTTCATCAAAAATTTGAGCAATATAGTGTGTTTTAGTGCATTAAAATAAAAAAAAAGTGTATTTTTTCCACAAAAAATGCGTTTGAAAAATCGCTGCGCAAATACTGTGTGGAAAAAAAAAATGCAACACCCACCATTTTAATCTGTAGGGCCTTTGCTTTAACAATATATATAGTGTTTGGGGGTTCAACGTAATTTTCTTGCAAAAAAAAAATATGTTTTCATGTAAACAAAAAGTGTCAGAAAGGGCTTTATCTTCAAGTGGTTAGAAGAGTGGGTGACGTGTGACATAGGCTTTTAAATGTTGTGCATAAAATGCCAGGACAGTTCAAACCCCCCCCAAATGACCCCATTTTGGAAAGTAGACACCCCAAGCTATTTGCTGAGAGCAATGTTGAGCCCATTAAATATTTTTTTTTTTGGTCCCAAGAGATTGAATAATGAAAAAAAAAAAAATAATATTTTTTTTTACAAAAACTTGTCACTAAATGATATATTGCTCAAACATGCCATGGGCATATGTGGAGATACACCCCAAAATACATTCTGTTGCTTCTCCTGAGTACGGGGATACCACATGTGTGGGACTTTTTGGGAGCCTAGCCGCGTACGGGACCCCAAAATCCAAGCACCGCTTTCAGGCTTTCTAAGGGTGTAATTTTTTTATTTCACTCCTCACTGCCAATCACAGTTTCGGAGGCCATGGAATGCCCAGATGGCACAAACCCCCCCAAATGACCCCATTTTGGAAAGTAGACACCCCAAGCTATTTGCTGAGAGGTATGGTGAGTATTTTGCAGATCTCGCTTTTTGTCACAATGTTTTGAAAATTGAAAAAAGAAAAAAAAAAAAATTTTTTTTTTCTTTACTTTCTTCATTTTCAAAAACACATGAGAGCTGTAAAATACTCACCATGCCTCTCAACAAATAGCTTGGGGTGTCTACTTTCCAAAATGGGGTCATTTGGGGGGGTTTTGTGCTATTTTGGCATTTTATGGCCTTCGAAACTGTGATAGGTAGTGAGGAGTGAAATCAAAAATTTGCACCCTTAGAAATCCTGAAGGCGGTGCTTGGGTTTCGGGGCCCCGTACGCGGCTAGGCTCCCAAAAAGTCCCACACATGTGGTATCCCCATACTCAGGAGAAGCAGCAAAATGTATTTTGGGGTGCAATTCCACATATAACCATGGCATGTGTGAGCAATATATCATTTAGTGACAACTTTTTGAATAAATTTTTTTTATTTTTTTTTTTTGTCTTTATTCAATCACTTGGGACTAAAAAAAAAAATATTCAACGGGCTCAACATGCCTCTCAGCAAATAGCTTGGGGTGTCTACTTTCCAAAATGGGGTCATTTGGGGGGGTTTTGTGCCATCTTGGCATTTTATGGCCTTCAAAACTGTGATAGGTAGTGATAGGTAGTGAGGAGTGAAATCAAAAATTTATGCCCTTAGAAATCCTGAAGGCGGTGCTTGGTTTTCGGGGTCCCGTATGCGGATAGGCTCCCAAAAAGTCCCACACATGTGGTATCCCCGTACTCAGGAGAAGCAGCAGAATGTATTTTGGGGTGTAATTCCACATATGCCCATGGCATGTGTGGGCAATATATCATTTAGTGACAACTTTGGGCAAAAAAAAAAAAAAAAAAAGTTTGTAATATTCCCGCAACTTGTGGAAAAATATAAAATATTCCATGTACTCAACATGCCTCTCAGCAAATAGCTTGGGGTGTCTACTTTCCAAAATGGGGTCATTTGGGGGGGTTTTGTGCAATTTTGGCATTTTATGGCCTTCGAAACTGTGATAGGTAGTGAGGAGTGAAATCAAAAATTTACACCCTTAGAAATGCTGAAGGTGGTGCTTGGGTTTCGGGGCCCCGTACGCGGCTAGGCTCCCAAAAAGTCCCACACATGTGGTATCCCCGTACTCAGGAGAAGTGGCAAAATGTATTTTGGGGTGCAATTCCACATATAACCATGGCATGTGTGAGCAATATATCATTTAGTGACAACTTTTTGAATACATTTTTTTTTTTTTTTTTTTTTTTGTCTTTATTCAATCACTTGGGACTAAAAAAAAAAATATTCAATGGGCTCAACATGCCTCTCAGCAAATAGCTTGGGGTGTCTACTTTCCAAAATGGGGTCATTTGGGGGGGTTTTGTGCCATCTTGGCATTTTATGGCCTTCAAAACTGTGATAGGTAGTGATAGGTAGTGAAATCAAAAATTTATGCCCTTAGAAATCCTGAAGGCGGTGCTTGGTTTTCGGGGTCCCGTATGCGGATAGGCTCCCAAAAAGTCCCACACATGTGGTATCCTCGTACTCAGGAGAAGCAGCAGAATGTATTTTGGGGTGTAATTCCACATATGCCCATGGCATGTGTGGGCAATATATCATTTAGTGACAACTTTGGGCAAAAAAAAAAAAAGTTTGTAATATTCCCGCAACTTGTGGCAAAATATAAAATATTCCATGTACTCAACATGCCTCTCAGCAAATAGCTTGGGGTGTCTACTTTCCAAAATGGGGTCATTTGGGGGGGTTTTGTGCTATTTTGGCATTTTATGGCCTTCAAAACTGTGATAGGTAGTGAGGAGTGAAATCAAAAATTTGCACCCTTAGAAACCCTGAAGGCGTTGATTGGGTTTCGGGGCCCCGTGCGCGGCTAGGCTCCCAAAAAGTCCCACACATGTGGTATCCCCATACTCGGGAGAAGCAGCAAAATGTATTTTGGGGTGCATCTCCACATATAACCATGGCATGTGTGAGCAATATATCATTTAGTGACAACTTTATGAAAAAAAATTTTTTTTTTTTTTTTTTTTTTTTTTGTCTTTATTCAATCCCTTGGGACTAAAAAAAAAAATATTCAATGGGCTCAACATGCCTCTCAGCAAATAGCTTGGGGTGTCTACTTTCCAAAATGGGGTCATTTGGGGGGGTTTTGTACTTCCCTGCCATTTTAGCACCTCAAGAAATGAGATAGGTAGTCATAAATTAAAAGCCGTGTAAATTCCAGAAAATGTACTCTAGTTTGTAGACGCTATAACTTTTGCGCAAACCAATAAATATACGCTTATTGGCATTTTTTTTACTAAAGACATGTGGCTGAATACATTTTGGCCCAAATGTTTGACTAAAATTGAGTTTATTAGATTTTTTTTATAACAAAAAGTAGAAAATCTCTTTTTTTTTTTTTCAAATTTTCGCTCCTTTTCCGTTTATATCGCAAAAAATAAAAATCACAGAGGCAATCAAATACCATCAAAAGAAAGCTCTATTTGTGGGAAGAAAAGGACGCAAATTTCGTTTGGTTACAAAATTGCATGACCGCGCAATTACCAGTTAAAGTAGTGCAGTGCGAAATTGAAAAAAGACCTCTGGTCCTTAAGCTGACAATTGGTCCGGGGCTAAAGTGGTTAAGAAAAACTGGCACTGGCCTCCCTGTCGAATAGGCGTGATATAACTATCAAGCCTGCCGACAAGGGTGGATCCATTGTCATTATGGATACTGTGAAATATGAGAAAGAAATTATGAGACAATTAACTGATCAAAAAAACATACATTCATCTAGATGCAAATCCAATATCTTGCATAAAAGATAGAATTAAAAAAGTGGTTAAATGGGCACTGGATGACAAAATCATTGACAACGATACACAGTCATATTTAATAGCAGATTTTCCCATTACACCTGTCATATACATATTACCCAAGATTCATAAAAATCTAAATGATCCTCCCAGTCACCCCATAGTGTCCGGTGCTGAGTCTGCTACAGCCCCATTGGCTAGATATTTGGACAAATGTCTTTCACCTCTTACTAGACATATGAAATCGTATATATGCGATTCATATAATTTTTTATTGAAAATCAGGGATTTAGCTGTTTCTGCAGACTCAATACTGGTCACTTGGGATATCAAGTTTATACACCATAATACCACATGAATTAGGTATAGAAGCCTGTCGCCGCCTCCTAAATGCATCACGGTTATACAATACAAAATAAATTGCTTTCTTGATGCAATTATTGCAAATTGTATTAGAGGAAAATGTTTTCCTATTCAAAGAAACATACTATATACAAAAACACCTTTGTTAATATGGTTGAAGAATCTTTGATTTTTAACAGTTTATTCAATGAAAGTTGTAAATATTGGTTTAGATTTTTGGACGATGTGTTTGTGATATGGGAGGGCGACTTGAACACTTTATCATTATAGTGAAGAAAAAATGCCCTTCTTGGATACATGTATTAGTATGGTAAATGGGAGACTTATGCCACGTACACACAACCGGACTTTCCAGCAGACTAGGTCCGACGGTCTTCCCGACGGACTTTCGGCGGAGTTACGATGGACTCCCGACTTGCCCACACACGGACTAAAGTCCATTCATTTTCAGCGTGACTCCAGGTACGACGGGACTAGAAAAGGAAGTCAATCTCGCCGCTATTATCGGCGAGATTGACACCTTGCGAGCCCTGTCGCGGGAGCCGGTGCCTGCTCTGGATTTTAAGGGGAACCCCTACACCAAAAAAACAACATGGGGGTCCATACCAGACCCTTAACCGAGCATGCAGCCCGGCCAGTCAGGAAAGGGGGTGGGGTTGAGCGAGCGCCCCCTTCCTGAAACAGGCAGCATGCCCTCAACATGGGGGGTGGGTGCTTTGGGGAAGGGGGGCAGACAAGGGCCCCTTCCCGACAACCCTGGCCGTTGGTTGTCGGGGTCTGCGGGCAGGGAGCTTATCGGAATCCTGGAGCCTCCTTTAGTAAGGGGGCCCCCAGATCCCGGCCCCCACCCTATGTGAATAAGTATGGGGTACATCGTAGGGAAAAAAAGTGTCAATAAAAAAAACACACTAGACAGATTTTTTAAGTAATTTATTAGGCAGCTCCGGGGGTCTTCTTCCGACTTTGGGGGTCTCTTCTGACTTCTTCACGCTTCCCGGTCCTTTTCCCGCTCTCCAGCCTCTTTTCCCCCAGTCTCAGGTTCTTCTCCGCGCTCTCTGGTCTCTTCTCCGGGTCTCCAGTGCTTCTCTGCGCTCTCGGGCCTCTTGTCTCGGTCTCCGGTTCTTCTCTGCGCTCTCTGGTTCTTCTTTTAGTTCTTTTACTAGCGTTGGCCCAGTCTTCGCCTTCGTCGTCTTCTTCTTTCCTCTTCTGTTCTTCCGATGTTGACACAACGCTCTCTCCCGCTGTAATGCTGTGTACACGGTGCGCAACGATATAGGCAGAGGGCGTGGTCAACAGGTGATGTCACCCGGTGACCACGCCCCCTGCCTATATAAGTCGTTGCGCACCGTGTACACAGCATTACAGCGGGAGAGAGCATCGTGTCAACATCAGAAAAACAGAAGAGGGAAGAAGACCGGCCAATGCTAGTAAAAGAGCTGGAAGAAGATAGCGGAGGAGCCCGGCAGAAGAACCGGAGAGCGCTAGAAGAACCGGAGACCGGGAGGAGAGGCCGGAGAGCGCAGAGAAGAACCTGAGACCGGGAGGAGAGGCCGGAGAGCGGCAAAAGAGATGGAAAGCGCGGAGAAGTCTGAAGAAGTCCCGAAGTCGGAAGAAGACCCCCGGAGCTAGCTAATAAATGACTTTAAAAACCTGTCTAGTGTGTTTTTTTATTGACACTTGGTGAATGGGTAGGTGTACCATGTACCCCATACTCATTCAAATAGGGTGGGGGCTTATTAAAAGGGGGCTCCCGGATTCCGATAAGCCCCCCGCCCGCAGACCCCGGCAACCAACGGCCAGGGTTGTCGGGAAGAGGCCCTTGTCCTCATCAACATGGGGACAAGGTGCTTTGGGGTGGGGGGAGGCCACATGGTGCCCCCCTTCCCCAAAGCACCCACCCTCCCATGTTGAGGGCATGCGGCCTGGTACAGTTCAGGAGGGGGGGCGCTCGCTCGTCCCCACCCCCGTTCCTGACCGGCCGGGCTGCATGCTCAGATAAGGGTCTGGTATGGACTTTGGGGGGACCCCCACACCATTTTTTCGGCGTAGGGGTTCCCCGTAATATCCAGACCTAAGGGACATTGTCGCTTATCCCTCACGCTCGCTGCAATAGGAAATGTGATTCCGTCTGACCTATTCTGCCGGAAAGTCCGGTCATGTGTACGCGGCATTAGTAGTGATTTATACAGAAAACCGACCTATCGTAATCAACTTTTGCATTTCAATCGTTTCCACCCACCTGGGGTATTCAAATCAATTCCCAAGAGTCAGCTAATTAGGGTAAATAGAATTGTTACTAATAGTGAAGACCGAGATAAACATTTTGATGAAATGAAAAATAGACTTGCTCAGAGGGGGTATCCCATAAAGACTATTAAGGAGTAAAGGAGAAATATGGCCAATCAAAAGAGAACCACTGGCATGATTAAAAGATTACCATTTGTGTCCCAATTCCATCCATATTAATTTCAAATACATAAAATTATTAAAAAACACTGGCATATATTAAAAGAACATTTTCCACAAATCCCTGAATTTCATTATCCTCAGTTTTCATTGTATCGGAAAGGCAGAACCATGCACAGCAGATTGGTTAGATCTGACCAATCTCGACAAAAAACTCAAAATTTAACCTTTTTGGGATCTAAAAACCATGTATCTTATCCATGGTTAAGTTGTATGCAATGTAATTCGATGACAAAGGCAACGTTTTTGACACATCCACATAGAGGCAATAAAGTTAAAATAAAAATGCATCATACATGCCAGACTTCTTATGTGATATATGTTATAAAATGTCCATGTGGCTATTTATATGTGGGTGAAACAACACAAAAACTAAAAGATAGAATTGCCAGACATAAGTATTCTGAAGGGATAAACTCACAAAATTACCATTGGTAAGACATTGGGGGGTGATTTACTAAGAAGAAGGCACTGCACCAGTTCATACATTAAAGTGGAAGTAACCCCCCCTTTCGTTTTCAGCCAAGGAAGCTGCCATCTTTGCCTCTGTTTAATCTTCAACTGCCACAGTGCTGCACATGTGATCCGTTATGACACCAGCCATTGGATGGTTTGACTGTTTGGTTGAGAGCACAGCCAATGTGCAGTTAGCATTCCCGGCATGCCTTTTTTTTTTTAAACTGTTAAATCGATGGGTTTACTTCCGCTTTAAGCGATGTGCCGGAAAAGTCATTAATCGAACGTACGAACCGGCGCACATTGAAGCGCAAATAACGATAATAAATTCACGCATATGTAAACTGCAACTGTCGCTAGGGTAACTGCGGTTTTCTCATTGATAATAGCGCACACCCAAAACAATTGGTTAATTTCATCTAATTGGATGTGTCTTGTTAGACAATTAGTAGATGTTCTCAGTTAATTAACCCTTTTGATGCTAATCTCATTCCTATCACTTCTAATATATCTTTGAAATGTGTTTTTTTATTTTTTTTTACCCAAATCTTTCAATACATTACAAAGAACAGAGAAGTGTTTCTAAACCCAATAAATTAATATTTTCAGATCTTGATCTTTAAAGGTGACCATACACTACAATACGTTAGATCTTAAATAAATTAGATTTAGTGCAAGAGCCTGTTTGATTTTCTATAATTTGAATTAACTATTCAAGTGCGTCTTCCTATTACCTATTTTGCCTAAATATCGAGTTGTACAGAGATTGGCAAATCAGATTGCATAGTGCATGACCATCTTAAGTGCCAAATTTGGAATGTAGAGGTGCCATGACCCACTTGTATTTTCCAAAAGATAGTTCTTTTTTCAAGACATTTTTCAAGACATGATCAGGAATCTTCAAACTACGGCTATCCAGCTTTTGCGGAACTACACATCCCATGAGGCATTGTAAAACTCTGCCATTCACAGACATGACTAGGCATGATGGGAAATGTAGTTCCTGAACAACTGGAGGCCGTAGTTTGAAGACCCCTGTGCTAGACTATTATTATGCCTCCAGAATTGGGAGTGTGGCATGTACACCCCTCACATTTTTGTAAATATTTTATTATATCTTTTCATGTGACACCACTGAAGAAATTACACTTTGTGACAACACTGAAGAAGCAACACTTTGTTACAATGTGAGTGTACAGCTTGTATAACAGTGTAAATTTGCTGTCCCCTCAAAATAACTCAACACACAGCCATTAATGTCTAAACTTCTGGCAACAAAAGTGAGTACACCCTAAGTGAAAATGTCCAAATTGGGCCCAAAGTGTAAATTTTTTGTGTGGCCACCATTATTTTCCAGCACTGCCTAAACCCTCTTGGGCATGGAGTCCACCAGAGCTTCACAGGTTGCCACTGGAGTCCTCTTCCACTCCTCCATGACCACATCAAGGAGCTGGTGGATGTTAGAGACCTTGCGCTTCTCCACCTCCCGTTTGATGATGCCCCACAGATGCTCAAAAGGGTTTAGGTCTGGAGACATGCTTGGCCAGTCCATCACCCTCAGCTTCATTGGCAAGGCAGTGGTCATCTTGGAGGTGTGTTTGGGGTCCTTATCATGTTGGAATACTGCCCTGCGGCCCAGTCTCCGAAGAGAGGGGATAATGCTCTGCTTCAGTATGTCACAGTAAATGTGGCATTCATGGTTCCCTCAATGAACTGTAGCTCCCCAGTGCCGGAAGCACTCATACAGCCCCAGACCATGACACTCCCACCACCATGCTTTACTGGTGGCAAAACACACTTGTCTATGTACTCCTTACCCGGTTGCCACCACACACGCTTGACACCTTCTGAACCAAATAAGTTTATCTTGGTCTCATCAGACCCCAGGACATGTCCTTAGTCTGCTTGTCTTCAGCAAACTGTTTGCAGGCTTTCTTGTGTATCATCTTTAGAAGAGGCTTCCTTCTGGGACGAAAGCCACGCAGACCAATTTGATGCAGTATGCAGCGTATGGTGTGAGCACTGACAGACCGACCCCCCACCCCTTCAACCTCTGCAGCAATGCTGGCAGCACTCATACATCTATTTCCAAAAGACAACCTCTGGATATGATGCTGAGCATGTGCACTCAACTTCTTTGGTCGACCATGGCGAGGCCTGTTCTGAGTGGAACCTGTCCTGTTAAACTGATGTATTATCTTGGCCACCGTCCTGCAGCTCAGTTTCAGAGTCATGGCAATCTTCTTATAGCCTAGACCATCTTTATGTAGAGCAACAATTCTTTTTTTTCAGATCCTCAGAGAGTTCTTTGCCATGAGGTGCCATGTTGAACTTCCAGTGACCAGTATGAGAGAGTGAGAGCGATAACACCAAATTTAACACACCTGCTCCCCATTCACACCTGAGACCTTGTAACACTAACAGTCACATGACACCGGGGAGGGAAAATGGCTAATTGGGCCCAATTTGGACATTTTCACTTAGGGGTGTACTCACTTTTGTTGCCAGCGGTTTAGACATTAATGGCTGTGTGTTGAGTTATTTTGAGGGGACAGCAAATTTACACTGTTATACAAGCTGTACACTCACTACTTTACATTGTAGCAAAGTGTAATTTCTTCAGTGTTGTCACATGAAAAGATATATAATAAAATATTTACAAAAATGTGAGGGGTGTACTACTTTTGTGAGATACTGTATGGGTACATACCTCCACACACACAACAGTTGCGCATCTCACATACACAGCGGTCGCGCATCTAGCTGCAGGAACCCAATTTTTATAGAAATTAATAGTAAAGCAGATGCAGAGTTCCAGGACTGGACTAACAAATGTTTATAACTGGTGTTTTCTATTAAACAAGGTCTAAATGGGCCATTGACATGCATCAAAGATGAACTTAGGAATATGTCTTTGCAAATTTAAGCTAAATGAAATCCTTTCTTATTTTTGCTTAGGGATAGGGTGCAGAGGGATTAGAAGTCTTGTCAGTTTTTGGGGATGTCTGCACTACTGATAGGGTGAAGACACCTTAAATTTTCCTTCAAATTGATTCACTTCCTGTCACATAGCCAAGCACATCTAAATAGTTTCCTCATTAGGTAAATTGCTGTGTACACCCTAAATGATTAGGTATCTTGGACTTTGGGGTTTATTTACTAAAGGCAAATCCACTTGGCACTAAAAGTGCACTTGGAAGTGCAGTCACTGGAGATCCTAGGGGGACATGCAAGGAAAATAAAAAAACAGCATCTTTGCTTCTAGATGATTGGATGATAAAATCACCAGGAGGAAGGCACGTAGTGACGTCACCACACCATCTGACTAGGAGGACAGGCTCCATGTGTGTATGCCGGCCAGCATTTTCATTTATATGCACTTTTTCTACTACGCAATTGTAAGTGAAACTTTTACTGAATAAATTTTGCTAAGTTTGAACATATTACACTATGGTAGTCCCTCTCTTTTTCCTGAGCCATTTATGAAAGTGCACGAACATTTGGATGGAAACGCAGTATACAGTTGTACCTGGCCCCGATCTGTGTTGTGGACATCCGCAAGCTTAAAGGGGGCTGGGTTAGCCAATCGTCTTTAAATGCTTGCTATCTGGTAAGCACAATCTACATCTACGGTGATCGGGCACTCGTTGAAGTTTATGCGTGTGCACTGTGGTGTTCATTAACCAGAGGCTTTTATATTCTTCATAATACCCATGACCATTTTTTGGCTACAATTTCCTGGCACCTTTGTGGGTTTATGGACAATATTTTATTAACTTTATAGCGCAGATTTTTTTGATTTTATAAAATCACCAGTGCTTCCCCTCAGATTTACAGCAAGTACACTTGTATTGCAGAGTGGATCTGCACTTAATAAACCCCAAAATACCTAATAATTTGGGGTGTACACAACAAAGTGCTATAGTTCAATTTGCCTAATGGGGACGCTAGTTAGATTGACCTGGGTGTGCCCAAGGAAAGACATTGGTAGGGTTTTACCCTCACTTCCTGTTTAGCTATGTGACAGGAAGTGAAGCTAATTTTCGGAAAAGGGACACAAAGCCCAACCTAAAAAAACACAAGCAGGGGTTCTAACACTCACTTGGTTTCCTCAAATGAACACAATTAGAATAGGATTGTCTTAAGCTAGATTTTAGCTCAGTGCTCTAAATCAGTGGTTCTCAACCCTGTCCTCAAGTATCCCCAACAAGCCATGTTTGCAGGTTTTCCTTCATCTTGCACAGGTGCTTTGAATCAATGGCTTGGTATTTTGGACAGCTATTTTAGCTAGATAAATTCCCAAAACATGTCCTGTCGGGGGATATTTGAGGACTGAGAACCACTGCGCTAAAATGGAAAATTGAATACGTACCTCTCTGTAATTTTGCTTTCCTTGTGCCTATCCATGGCAGCATATGCACAATCCATACATATGCTACCATGAAGGCACCAGGTTTGGTTTTGCCATGCCAATCAGCCTAGTTAAGCTGCAGCTGGGAAATCTGTTGCATGAAAATTGTTTGGGAGGGGGGGGGGTGGGTGTAAAATGCATTACTTGGATTGAGAATGTATCTGCAAAGCTAATTATTAGCACAACATATAAAACATAAAAAATTGCTACAAAATTGCCAAAATAGGACTTGGAAAAGTGCAAGGAAAGCAAAAAACACATGTATTTGAGACAATAACAGAATATGGTTTTGAGGTCTAACCATTTTGCAGAGGAAATAAACACAGGTTAAAAGGACTGCGAACACAAACGGACAGTCTTTTAAGGATTTAAACATTTATTAGTCACAACATCTTGAGGAAGATTTTGCAAAATATTGCAGCACAGACATTAAATCAAAGTGAAACTAACAACCTACAAACAACAAACATTGACAAAAATGTTTGTCAAAAATATCAAAACATCAAAAATATTTCAGTGAAAAATACCCCCCCCCCCAAATTTTTTTTAAAAAAAAATAAACCAAAGTAAAAAATACTTGCTCTAAAACACATCTGTTTTGCAAAGACATAAACAAAATACAAAGAGTAAATACATGTGTTACAAACTCTATAAGGACACACACAAACACACTCTGAGCATGCCCAGAAAAATGTGAAAAAAAAGTGCATTTCACACACCAAAAGCCACAGCAAAGAAACAAAGTCCATGAGCATGCCCTGAACAACCCAAATGCATTTCACACACCAAAAGCCACAACAAAAACAAAGTCCCTGAGCATGTCCAGACCAACCCAAATGCAGCTAGCACAAAATAAGCCAGCCCCTGTCCAAAATTAAGTACATCATCCAGCATGCTACAAAATTACAGATGGGACAAGCCCCCCCCCCCCGGTCCAGGGGGGCAAACAAAGAGCCTAACATGGGCAAAAGTTATACAACAAATACCATTGCAGTCTATGGGTACTGATTTGTTAAATTTGCTAGTCCCCACTTGGCTGACTTATATTCTAGTTATTGGCCTTAGAATGGGTATGGGGGCCCAGGTCCCACCCTGAGGGACATATATGAATGTCACCAATTTGCACAACCCCAAAACCGAAACACAGAGAAGTGCCTTTAAAAATGAAAAATTGCTTAAAAGCTAGTAACTTGGGGGGGAGGGACTTACTCTGCCTGTAAAGTGGTGCATCTATAGCATGTATCCAAAATGCTGCTTCAAAGATGTACTGCTTTAGAGACTTTACAAATCTACATTGCAGCTGCAAGATTTTAACCCAAAACAAAAAATAACCTGCCCCCCCAATACTTACAAAGCCATTTGGTTCTGTTAAATACCACCCCAAACTAAAAAAAATATTGTGCCCCTCCCACACACTAACAAACTTCTAGCCAAACACACAGGAAGCCAGCCCATGAAAGGGGGATGGGTGCTTGGGGGTAGGAGGGGCTTGGGCACCCCACCTTGTTCCCATATTCTGGGGGACAGGGGCCTCTTCCACACAACCCTAGGCTGGGGTTGTGGGGGGCTGCAGACAGGGGGCTTTACAGAATGTGGAAAGCCCCTTTAAACTACTGGATACAAGGTGCCTTGTGGTTGGTATTGGGCTGAGCCCAACATGCCCCAAAGGCAGCCAGCTATGTTGAGTGCATGTGGCCTTATATGGTTCAGGAGGGGGTTGGGCGATCGCTCTTCTCTCCCCTTTCCTAGCTGGCCCTGTTGTATGCTCTGAAAAAGTATGTGATTTGGATTGGTGAAGGCAGCTCACAGCCTTTTGAGAATGGAGTGGAGTGTGGAGTTCCCCTTTAACCGTTTGCTGACCGCTGCATGTAGATTTACGTCGACAGAATGGCACGGCTGCGCAAATGGGCGTACCTGTACGTCCCTTTGAATTTGCCGGCGTGCCATCGCGTGCACACCGGCGGCGGCGCACGCCTGCCGCGGGCTCCATGAGTAGGATCGCGGGTCCTGCAGACTCGATGTCCGCTGGGATACCTGCGATCATCAACAGAGAGGAAGAATGGGGAAATGCTATTGTAAACAAGCATTTCCCCGTTCTGCCTAGTGACACTGTCACTGATCAACGCTCCCTGTAATCGGGAGCGGTGATCAGTGTTTTGTCACACACAACCCCCCCCCCCCACAGTTAGAGTCACTCCCTAGGACACACTTAACCCCTACAGCGCCACCTAGTTTTAACCCCTTCACTGCCAGTCACATTTACACAGTAATCCATGCATTTTCGCACTGATTGCTGTATAAATGTGAATGGTCCCAAAAATGTGTCAAAATTGTCCGATGTGTCTGCCATATTGTCGCAGTCATGATAAAAAATCGCTGATTGCCGCCATTACTAGTAAAAAAAAAAAAAATTATTAATAAAAAATGCCATAAAACTATCCCCTATTTTGTAGGAACTATAACTTTTTCACAAACCAATCAATAAACGCTTATTGTGATTTTTTTTACAAAAAATATGTAGAAAAATACGTATCGGCTTAAACTGAGAAAAAAAACGTTTTTTTATATATTTTTGGGGATATCTATTATAGCAAAAAGTTTAAAATAATGTGTTTTTTGCAAAATTGTCACAATTTTTTTTGTTATAGCGCAAAAAATAAAAACAGCAGAGGTGATCAAAGAAAGCTCTATTTGTGGGGGAAAAAAAAGGATGTCAGTTTTGTTTGGGAGCCACGTCGCACGACAGCGCAATTGTCAGTTAAAGCGATGCAGTGCCGAATCGCAAAAAACGCTCTGGTCTTTGGCCAGCCAAATGGTCCGGTGCTGAAGTGGTTAAAAGCAAAAGTTAGCCCATGGAAATCCAAGGGATTAGAGGGGGAAGACAAGAGCATTGGAGAATGAACTGTGGAGTTCGCCTTTAAAAGCAAAAAGGTTAAATGCCCTTTTAGGAGGAGCTAGAGGAGCGAGAGTCTTTTTACATAATTTTAACAAGGTGCATGTCACATGTTGGCAACGTAACATGCTAACATGACCTGTGTGCAAATATCCTTAAAAAAAATACATAAAGGTGAACCAGCATTTAAAAAAATGTGTCAAGTTTAGAGGTGTGCCCGTTCAACCCGTGCAATTACATGTAAGTTGCTTAACATTTACTAAGATTTTGGCCGAGAACGCTATAGTATATGGAGGATTCGAGCTGTATTACAATCTATTATTAAATTAGATTTTAACTTGCATTTATTTCTATAGATCACTAAAATTAGGTTTATTGTATATAGATTATGATTTGAATGCATTATTTTTGATTATTATATTTTTATATATTTATTTTTTATTTTTTCTGAACATTTGTTAATGGATTTGTATGTTTTAATACTAGGATAAATTGAACTTTTTCTATGTGATTGGAGCGTGATTACATCTCGTTGAGCCATCTCTCTGGAATCTAGGATGAAAATAATTCTGATAATTCGGATTGATTAATTGGTTAATTGATGCCTGATGGATTTCTGGTGTGAAATGTAACAATATAAAATGAAGTAAGAATAATGTCAGTATACATCTTGTTCACATCTGAAGAAGGGCGCAAGCTTTCTAGCCCGAAACTGTTATTTGGAACGACATGAAAAGTATTTAATTTATTATGTGTGGAATTAATACATTTTAAGTGAAGCAATCCCTGGACTTTTTCTTAATATATGGCCTTTGGGGAGGCTTGAATGCTGGCACTAGGATGTATACTGTGTGCTGTCTACCACATCTGTAAAGTTTTTTATATATATATGTAGCGGGGACACTTTCACAAGTGTATACTATGTGTGGAATTTATTTTTTTCCCTCAGAACACCACAGCTCGTATAGGTGACCGGGGGAGGACTCTTCGGAGGAGGGCCAACAAGCTGGCATCTCAAGAGGAGCCTGGTTGCTGAGTTGTATGGACACTAAAGAATCCATGCTTCCACAGTACTGCCAAGGAGACAGAGAAAGTTCCAGGTACTGTGGGAAAGGTTCATATTCACCTTTGGTTGCAAGTTCATTCTGGTCAGAAACTTTTAACAAGTTTCCAGATCACATTGTCAGCTGCCATACCTCTGGCTAGAGGTTTGTCTGGCATTGAAGTACCCAGCTGTGAGTGGCTACTCTCTGGTTTTGACTAAAGACATTTGTGGATGTCAGCAGTTCAAGGTGCCTGAGTTTCTTCACCCTTGCCCTCTGTTCCTATCTGAGACTGTGTGTGGTTGGATGTTACCCCTGCAAGAATAAAACCCAATAAAATGACTTTTATTGTGTCAGCATCCAAAGTTGTTGGGTACTAACCCTGGGAACCCCTGGATATTCATCGACAAGCCAAGCGGAGGTAACCGGTAAGCCCAAAAGTCAAGGCCGCCCCATTGAGGGTCATGGCCGTCGCATACGTACACACACATATATATATATATATATATATATATATATATATATTACTGTATATATATATATATATATATATATATATTTTTTTTTTTTTTTTTTTATAAAACAATACAACCTATACCAATATATAGCACTAACATAGTAATAGCAACTAATAATAAACAACTCTATTACAAAAACAGGCAACACCTTTTGCACTTGTATTTGTTCTTTTCTTTTTTTTTTCTTTTACTGCAGGGACTTAAGGATAAACAAGAAAGCCTCTGACAGATCCAGGCTAAACTTGTCTACATTTATTTTAAACAGTTTACTAACAGCTTGATCAAAGCTGACAATGTTCCTGTAAACCTGGACTTTCACATATCATTACATCAGTTTGCTTAGTACAAATGTGCAATTTGCTGGGGGGTGACACCTTATTTTGATTATATAACAACAATGCCCTTTAGAAGAAGAGCTGCCTGTTTCATCAACAAAATATTACATGCAGAGATCAAGGGCAATGCTTCCAACATCATATATGATTTGTGGCAAAACAGCTCAATCAAACTGAAAATAACAGTTGATGAATGGTAGGCGATGTTATCCTGACATACAAAACACATCCCAAGTGTTTATATCAAGCAGATTTTTTTTCACTGAACAAGTCAGTATGGATAATTTGGCCATGTACTGTATATGTCACAGACAAAAAGCCATCTGTCTAAGCTAGAGGGTTAGAGCTAATAGACCATTCTTTAATAATCATATGAAAATAAGTAAAGGAGAGCAATTCCTAAATATACTATTTAGGCAAGCAGTACATTGGCATTGTCAGAACCTGAGCTGTTCATGATTTTGCTTCCCACAGCATACAATTTCAGTTATGCTAGGGAGTGCCTTCTTCTTCTCAACAACAGTAAACTCAAAGGTGAGTCTTAATACAAAAATTTGTAATGTTTTATTCTATATACTTACCATATTATTTCTTCACTCATCTTTATTTAAAAGACGTATGGGAATTTTTTATTTTGTAGATTTATACTTACCTAGATGGATGCAGCATCAGTCTGATGATGCATCTGTCCCCCGCCGGCTCTAACACCGAGAACCAAGCGATCAAACACCACTGATCACTCGGTTCTCACAGCTCCCTGAGCAGAGAGTTGACGACTGTCAGATTTAGTTCTTTGCTCGGCCCCCTCCTCGCCCACTGGAGCACTGGGCTGTGGAGGGGGCGGGAGTGGCCGGCTCAGCCTCTCAGAGGCTCGCTGAGAGGCTGAGCCGGTTGCTGGTCCAGGTATGTGGGCTGATCCCGACTTCATTGTCACAATCTTGCCCGAGCCTGGACCGTCTCTGTGACGTCAACCGACAGCGGGCTTCAGCCACAGAAGTACAGCCAAATGAGCTTTTACTGTACTTCTTTCATTTTTATTACATGACTAGAGGACACATTAAGGAGATACAACTTAAGTACTTTTCTTTAAATCCTTGCATTCCTTTTCCCATAGTCACCAAAGATAATGAGAAATTATGCTTAAATTAAAGGACAAAAAAGAAGGGGTGGGGTATGGAGCAAATACACAAGACCTGTCCAATGGCAGAGTGTGCCTAGTACACATTTTTGTATTTTGATTATTTATTACAGAAACTTATTTAGCGCCATCAATTTACAGAGTGCTTTACACATACAGTCATGTATATTGTACATTCACATATGTCCCTGTCCTCAACAAGCTTGCAATCTAAGGTCCCTAACTCACATTCATACATACACATACTTGAGCCAATTTAGACAGGAGCCAATTAACCTACCAGCATGTCGCTTCCATGTGGAGGGTAACCAATGCAGGCACAGGGAGAACATACACACTCCAGGTAGGTAGTGCTGTGGTTAGGATTTGAACTGATGACCCTAGTGCTGATAGGCGGAAGTGCTAACCACTTATACACTGTGCTGCTTTTTTGAAGTAATTGAAAGTTAATAAAATATAGTAACTGTTATAAATTAAATTGTCACATGACAAAAAAAATAATGTCACCCATTCTGGCTGTCAATAAAAACAGTATTCAGAACTCACAATTGCAATAAAAAAATGTTCATGATTATAGAGGATCCTGATTTGCATATGAATTTTTGTCTTTCATATATATTCCCTTCTACACTTCTCTTTTATCAATCAATCAAATTATTTTTTTTTTGTATATCTTAATCCTGGTACAATACTTTCTTTTGTTGAGTTATACTTCTGTATATACGTACAGTACTATGCTTTGCTGAATTGTTTAAATTAAATATATGAAGCCAAATAAAAATAACCACAATCCTTAGCCTTCTATCCCTTATTACTAGCCTTATGAAATATATGATGATTTGATTTTGCAAAATTAAGGGGTTGTGTAAGTAAAAAGGTGTTCTGTTACATACCCGAGGAAATGTGGTGAAGCGGTCCAGCTCTTCAACAAAGCAGAACATCTGCAGACTGATTGCTGACATGACAATTAAAAGGCTAGCAGTAAAAACCACCAAACTTCCAAGCTTTTTACCAGGACCAAATATTTTATATACAAAGTCTTCCAGTGCAGGCGATATCTTGATCAGTCGAACTACTCTCAGAACCTGCAAGAAGATACAAAAATATGCTGTTTTATACTTGCTAATTTGTTGAAAACAAATATTTCTTGCATATCTGTTATCTATGGATAAAGGAATTTTATAATTTGTCAATATAGTGAAAACTCCTCTAGATTAATAAAATAGTCTGCCCTGCTAGTCTTTTTTCAGAACAAAACAATGCCTTGAAAACCTTCCACTTTTAATAGGTTTCTGGGAACAGAGCTGAGCTGCACTGTAAAAGAATACAGTACAAAAAGCCTTGAATCTTAACTCTTAGGCCCAGAGAACAGCTTATCTGTGGTGGTTGTACAGTACGACCCATGCCAATCCCAGATGAGCCTTTAGTGGATGTTTTTATTATTATCATGATTACGATGGAAAGTCCCTTTAATAACATAATACAAAGTAATTTATGTTAGCCCATGGCAACAAGCTGATGGAAGGCAAGTTATGAATGGCTGTCAAAAGTTATTGCATACTACCAAACTTTGAAATTTGAAAATATATCCCTAGATACCCTTATCAATGTTACTGCATTATTTGGATTTTTTGTGCTGTGCAGTATTTAAGATGAGTGCTGTCGTCAACCCTTCTATTGCCATCACCTTCAGACCATAACCACTCTGATTATAGGCTGTAGCTTCAGTATATCTACTCCTACCAAGAATTAGGGAGGATGCCTACTTACCACTTCTTCTCCTCTAAACCTTGTTGACAACTAATCTTAAAGCCATATTAATGGCGATTTTTTTAAACTGATATAGCACCCTGATGTTTAGGCAGGATTGCAAGTAAATTTATTTGCCAAGTGATAGTTGCCTTGGCCAATTGATAGGAGGTCATTTGATTTCACCCTAATTCTGGAATTGCTGCATTTCTCTCTTCTGCCACTATATGGCTGTGTATCTGGTGGTATTCGATAAGACAGGGGCATTGCAAGGACAGATTAGGAATGAATGGGGTGTCTCAGCCAATATGCAGGGATTTTCTTGGGTCCCTTGGCATGCTGGGAGAGCCTGTTTATTTGGGTGGAGTCAGGTGATCGGGGTTCTGTGCCACCTGGATGGCTGTCTGTGTGAATGTGTGTCGTGTTGCCCCAGGCTGCTAGGCCACAGACCTTAAGCTTATGTCAGGGACATCTGCCTGCTAGGCTGTCTGAGGGCCTATCCAGAAGCAAGAGAGCAGCGTAGAGTTGGGACTGCAACCCACCTTTTTACCAGGGACCACTGTGAGTAGCTGAAGCAAGTATCAGAGCAGAATTCTCAACAACCGGGGACGGTGTGCCAAGCCAGGGATCAAGCAGGCCAGTGGGGCGACGCTTGAAGAGTATTTGTGAGTGCCAAGCTAGGGACCCAGCTGGGACACGGGGGTGATGCTTAAGGAAGATACTGATTAAGAAGATTGGAAGAGCTCAGGGGGAGCCAGTGGCAGTGGATCAGCAAGTCTAAGTGATAGGCTGGGAGCTCAGTTGAGTGAAGATCTACAGTAGGAGATTGTAGAAGAAGTGAAGGAGTTCATTACAACCTTTATATAGGTGTAGACAACCGCAACTAGGCTGTCTCAACCCCGCGCTTGGGAAAAACTCTACAATAAAAAATATTATTTGATATTGTAATGTTAATATTAGGCTACAATTAATGACTAATTAATCATAAATTGATCAATCCAATTAATTAGGTACTAAAGCTGCTCCCTTTGAAATCCTTAGATTTAATGGATGGTGTGGTTTGGTAATTGGGGCGCTACTGAATCTACAAAAACTATTATATCTAAATATAATGATAAATTAATGAATCTTGGTTTAAATCGACCTCTAAAGTGAGTAATAAGTGCCTCTATTTTGGTATAGGTGTCCCTGCTATAGAAACCACGAAAATAAATTAATAATTGACCATCTAATGTGCCATAAAAATTAATTAAATAATAAATTATATATAGTTCCTATAATAGTGTCAAACCCAAATGCACTTATCAGGCAATTATGTTACATTCCACATGTGCAATAAATAGTAAGATACAATATCACCAATATTGGCCCATTGGCCGTGATTGGGTGCTAATAAATGTGTTTACATAAACATACGTTTAAACAATGATATGTGCTCCCGCAAAGGATATCAATCCTTCAATATAATTGACATCAATCAACGCCAGTGTGCCACAACTGCAATGATTAAATTCACAAATAATATAAAAAAAACTCCTCCTTAATAGAGTCCAAATGTGTGTGTCACCAAAAATATAAAAAACATAAAAAATGGTTTTCGGAAAATACACAACCAAAAAAACACACAGAAAAAAGTTCATAAAATAGTTGCATAAGTTGAATGTTGAATTCACTTTTATCCTATGAAATGTGAGTCCCTTCACCACATAGAATTTCTTCTTTCACCCAAAAAGTGATAGCAGTAATAAAGCTGGCCGCTTACCAAAAGATGTTGATTGCTTTAATTAAAAAACAATCAAACGCACTTGTTCCAGGACATAGCCTGTTTACAGATACACCAAATAACTTTGAGACACCTCCTCCTCCTCTCAGATCAGTTCAGGTCAGACCATAGATGGATATATATGTGGAATCAAAAAAAGCACTTCATAGTGTAATCTTGCTTTTTATTTTTAAAATATAAACAATTCAACAAAAAGCCAAATGGCCACTCACATTTACCGGTGCCCGCCCGGCACTGGGGCTGCTCGCCTTAAAAATCAGTGGTATGTTTTGAATCTCCCTCCCTCTGATGGATTCCTGTGTGGGTCGGCGTGCGTGTCACCTGCTCTCGCCGTCAACCAGACAAACCGGATATTCTGGGAAGTTAGCGCTTGGTTTAGTGATCAGGTACCGCCGGGAGGTTTTTTCTGTGTGTTTTTTTGGTTGTGTATTTTCCGAAAACCATTTTTTATGTTTTTTATATTTTTGGTGACACACACATTTGGACTCTATTAAGGAGGAGTTTTTTTATATTATTTGTGAATTTAGTCATTGCAGTTGTGGCACACTGGCGTTGATTGATGTCAATTATATTGAAGGATTGATATCCTTTGCGGGAGCACATATCATTGTTTAAACGTATGTTTATGTAAACACATTTATTAGCACCCAATCACGGCCAATGGGCCAATATTGGTGATATTGTATCTTACTATTTATTGCACATGTGGAATGTAACATAATTGCCTGATAAGTGCATTTGGGTTTGACACTATTATAGGAACTATATATAATTTATTATTTAATAAATTTTTATGGCACATTAGATGGTCAATTATTAATTTATTTTCGTGGTTTCTATAGCAGGGACACCTATACCAAAATAGAGGCACTTATTACTCACTTGAGAGGTCGATTTAAACCAAGATTCATTAATTTATCATTATATTTAGATATAATAGTTTTTGTAGATTCAGTAGCGCATCATTACAACCTTTGTTAGAAACTGTTTAAAGACTGTTGCCATAGGAGACAACAGTCCTACTAATGCAGATGTGGTGTCTAGCTGGATGCAAACTAGCATTGTATCTACTTAAGGGTGTCCTGGCCCCAACCCTCTCTCACACAGTTCTGTTTAAGAGACAATAAATCTCTTTACATTCAAGAAGTGTCTGGTGCCCATCAATCTACTTTGCATTACACCCACCATGCCTTGTAACGCACTCTACACAGAAGGATGTCAGCTGTCCCTAAACCTGGAGGTCACCATTAGGCCTAAAGAGGCCCGGGACCTTGCTACACTTAACATAAAAGAACATGTTATACTTACCATTACACAGAGCAGTCCCATATATCCTCTTCTGGAGTCCCCCACCAGCGTTATCTGCTCCTTTTTCTTACCAGTGCCGTCTCAGCAAGCAGTGTGCTAAGGGGGCTTCTGTGTGGGTGCACTCCCTAGCCAGGCTGTGTGCGTCCATTAAACACACACATCACAACTCAGCTATGCCCCCTGCTCCCTCCTCACAGGAATTGACAGACACCAGCAGGAGCCTGTGGGTCTCAGTGCTCTCAGAGTCTCATGTGAGACCAGGAAGAGGGAGCAGCAGGACTGCAGAGGTTAAAAAAATAATTTGACTTTATAACCATTTTTAACCTGAAATGCCAGGGAACAAAAATAATTGGTGTTTGATCATATAGAAACGGAATAATGCTGTACTTACCTGCTCTGTGCAATGGTATTGCACAGAGTGGCCCGAACCTCCTTTTCTGTGGTCCCTCTGCCAGCGCTCTTGGCTCCTCCTCTTCTGAGTCTGCCCCATTGCAAGCTGCTTGTTATGAGGCAGACGTGTAGGCCCGAGCTGGGCTGTGTGTGTCCACAGATTCAATAACTGTGCATCAAATGCACAGATATTGAAAACCACAGCACTGGGTAACTTTTACTAGGCGTTTTGTTCATTGTTCACAACAAACCAAAGTAAAGTGTGTACAAGTCCTAATTTTGACAAATAGGTGTGTCTGTATTGAGTAATAAGGTTATACACTGAGTTCTGAAATATAAAAGTGCCAACTGAATTCCACCTGCATTGTAGTAATAGGTAAAGTATGATCCATTGACGACCAAAGAGAACAATCCAGTATTATATTTTTCCTATGAAATGCACCTAGAAAGACATCTTTTTGACTTACCTGAAAGTAAGTGAATTGTGAGTGGTAAAGCACGGGATAAATGTGAAGAGTTGTTCCAACCACTAGCAGTAGTTCAAATTTATGAAGGGAGGAGCTAATGTAGCCTGTAAAGCCTAAACACCATATCTTTAATAGAGCTTCCAAGTCAAATAGTACAGTAAAAGCTACCTGTGAAGAGACGAAAATACAAAAATGACTGCATAGTATTATCACAGTTCATACACAAGTTTTAATTCCAATTAGAGTTCTACTCTGGGGGCTTTGAGTGTAACATTTTTTGTTATTCCTGTAAAACAACTCAAACAAATAAGGTAATAACAGGGCTACATACCATCAAAAATGTATTTGAACCAGGGCTTGTAAGTTGGTATTCCCTTTGAAAAGAGTTTTGTTTGGAAAAAAAATCTAAGGCATAACAGTAAATTGGCAAACAAATCATACAGATACATTTTCAGCAAAGGCCAGACAAATCAAGGTCAACATTTAGCATCAAAGGATAACTCTACGCTGAATTCACCAGCATATCTTAGTGCAACTTCCCCAATCTACTCCCAATAAAAAGAGCAAGTACCCTTTAATGATAAAAGATATCTCTCAAAATATAAGCTTGTGTATTGGTTCAAAGCCAGCCATAGATGGGTCTTTTTTTAATTTTATTTTTATTCAGTGAGTGTTCTGATTGAAAATAAAGGAGTGGATTCCTCCATCCACACAAGCAAGGACAATGAAGGAATCTTCCCATCTGGGACATTGTATCCTGACAGCAAATTATACTGATTAGTGGCTGTAGCCAATTTGCTGCAGTCGCTGATCGAGAAAAGTTCTCCAATAGTTCTGTTTGACAGAAAATTGATCGACGAGTGGGGGCGGCCACACATGGATCAAAATTCATCTGGTCCCTGCTAACCCAACTGAATTTCAATCCATCTATGGCCAGCATTACATTAGTCAAAACTTTTTAAAAATAAATCAGCACATGGGCATTACTTAAAATAAAGAGAATTGTCAGTTGTGTTACTGGTTATGGTTTAAGTTGAAATCTTAAAGCGGAAGTAAACCCATCCATTTATCAGTTTCATTTCCGTCACGTGCCGAAAATGTAACACTCCCATTGGTTGTGCTCTCAACCAAACTGTCAGACCATCCAATGGCTGGTGTCATAACTAATCACATGTGCAGCATCATGGCAGTTGAAGATTAAACAGAGGCCAAGATGGTAGCTTCCTTGGCTGAAAACAATAGGGGGGTTTACTTGCACTTTAAGTTCTCTGTCCCCCCTCCCCTCCCCTTTCAGCCTTAATATCCCAATGCTGTGAGTGTTAATACAAGTGGGACTGTGCCGACTATGCCTGCCTTTTCTGCCCACCTCCACTCAATGCATTCTATGAATGTAGTAGGCCAAACATTCATTCATCAACCAATCCTCCATTCATAGAGGGTTAGGGGGGGGGATCAGAGCACTGAAGATTTCAACTAAAACCTCTTCTGATTTTTTTAAACACTTTTTGATTACATTTAAGCTTTACAGTGGTTGTAAATTCCATTGATGACATTTGACCTAAGTGCATCTATCTGTAGTGTTATTTCTCTCCAAATCTCTGAGTTCCATTTCTCTCTGGTGCTCCGTTCCTCTGTTATCAGCATGAGTTACCTCTCCGACACATAAGATAGTGGTAACTGAAAATTTGTGTTGGGGAGGGAGCTTAGAGATAGATAAGCAGGGACCTTGTCTATTCAGACTACAGCTCTGCATGTTCCTTTGTTCCTTTACCTGTTCCTGTGTGGAGGGGGGTGTCTCTTTGCTCCAATCCGCTCTCACACGGTGTGAGTCCAGGCTCCCCCCTCACCCCTATGTACTGCTTAAAGAGGAAGAAAGATTTCTAACATGATCTACACTTTCCAAAGAATGTAGAAAGGGGAAGACAGCAGATATACAAGTAAAACTCATGTAGGGGGATCTGTGTATCATCTGATAGCCTCAGTTGGTATAAGTGAGGGTTTACAACTACTTTAATAAAGCTAAAAATATAATGCTGGAATAGTCCCTCTAAGTAATTTTAATTCTGACCCGCAATCCTCTCAATTGGCTGCCAGTGTAAAGCAACTCAGCTTGGCCAGGGAACCTATAATGTTGCATGTAGGGCAGTATACTGTCCTGCCGTTGAAACTTCTGTTGATAGAAAGACACAAGCAGTTCAAGCAGTTCTGGTTATATTCAAAACCAAATCAAAACCCACTTAAAAGAAAGTATGGACACAGGCACCCACATGATTAATTTACTGCAAGGGTATGTGGGATAAGTAGTTCAGGAAACTGCAGTGACATGACAAGCAAAAGTTGTTTGCCTACTTATAAAACCATAGATGAGCTTTTTTTAATTATTGGAATCAAAACATCTATGTAGATGCAGTTCCTTTCTGCAAAGCACAGTATGAGCATGGGCTCATGTCAAAGGAGAGGAAGGGAGCACCTCAAATGCATTTCTCTATTTCGACTTTTCTGGGTGGATAAACACCCCTTCCACACATGAAGAGTCAAAATGTTGAGTTGTGTTGCTTTCAATAGTCTAATATTGTAAAAAATCATATGATTAAATAAAAATGAGCATTTTTCAGGGTGAAAAATGGGCAAATTTAATGTCAGGTTATGAGACCGACTTTGCCCAATAGACCTAGCTCCATTTTTTGGTGTATATACATATAGCCAAGGTTAATTTCACAAACTGTATACATATAGTGTATATAATAAAGAATATGGAATATTTATTAAGCACATAGCTCCCATAAGATAAACCTTCAATATGTTTTGGTATTATACCTGATACAGGCCTATATATAATATTTTCAGATGCATAGTTTGTATTAAAGTTTTTGGGGTATCTATGTGGCTGGCATTCTGTAATGTAATGTTTTGCTCCTCTGTATCAATATCACTATTCATGAAGAAATGTGTTTTTTGTATTGTATAAACAGAGCTCATATTTTAATTCATACATGCTATTGGAATTTTGTATGGCAATAAAAAATATTTTACAAACAGTTACTGCTTCTTTTTTTGACCAATTTAACCCCTTTTTGCTGCTAAAAAAAACTCTTTGGGGAACTTTTCCATATTGCAATTTTTTCAGGGTGTGCACCCTTTACATTTCTAAATGTGTGATTTCTCTATTTCAATGCATTTCTTTGCTGTTATTCCTGCTTATAACCCTGTTGGTATCCTCTATGCACGACCCAGCTCTCTTATTTCACACACTGTATAATGTTAGCTGTTACTGTGGATGTAATACTTTTTGTTAATTATTTGCTTTGCTTTTAAGCACCACAGTAACCTATAGTGTGTCAAGAGGTGTTAGAACACTTGACACTCTTGAGCAATTTGTCTTTGCTTACTGTGCACTTGTCTCTTTTATAAGTAGTTCCCTTACTTCAATGAGAGATACAGATTTTGCTGCTACCCTGTAGATCTATAACTGCCTCTTGCTTCAGATAACACACTGACTGTCAAAAAGCAATTTTAAAGATTGTGCAGCCAAGATGTTTTTTTTTCATCTTAAGAGATATTTATAACTCCCTTCCTACCATAACAAAAGTAGAATTGTATCGCTAATGTCAATATGCTAATATTAATATACATAAAATGAAAAACACAATTTGAAAACTGTAAGGACATTTTCCCCGAAGGAACATATTTGCATGAAGCCTTCAATTGTAGCATGTCTTTCTGTAGTACAGGTCACGCAGTGCTTTTTTGGTCCCTCAAAACTGCTTCGGCTATTTTTGACACTAATGTGTAGGCACAGAGGTTTTAAATATATTGGGCCACCTAAACATATGTTACTCACACCAGTTCATACGATATTTTGCTGTGGCAACAATCATACTCCAAACCACTATTCTAACTCAACTGAGTATGTAATACACTCTTATGTCGTGTACACACGATCGGAAATTCGGCCAGCAAAAGACCGAAGAGAGCTTTTGGTCGGAAATTCCGACCGCATGTATGCTCCATTGGACCTTTGCTGGCCGAATTCCCGAGCATGTTCTCAATTTTTCGGTCGGAAAAAGTTCCGATCGGAAATTACGATCGTCTGTCGCAATTCCGATGCGCAAAATTCCTACGCATGCTCGGAAACAATTCAACGCATGCTTGGAAGCATTGAACTTAATTTTCTTGGCTCTTGTATTGTTGTACGTCACCGCATTCTTGACGGTCCAAAGTTCAGCAAACTTTTGTGTGACCGTGTGTAAGCAAGCCAAGCGGAATTCCGCCGGCAATACCATCCAAGATTTTTCTGACGGAAAATCCGCTCGTGTGTACGCGGCATTAGTGGAAATAACAGTTAAAACAATAGTAAACTGGCAAAAAAAAAAAAAAAAAACTGGGCCCCCTACAGGTTTATGCTATACTGTGCTAGTATGCACACATACTAGCACATTATGACAAGCTTACCTTTCAAACAAAGCCCTATAGCAGTGCTCTGTCACCACTACTGGGGCTTCCATGTTCATCTGATCTTCCTTTTGGGTTTGTGGGCTTCCGCCATTTGAATGGCTGGGCCTTGATGATGTCAGTCCTGCGCATGCTCACAGGAGTCGCAATTTCAGCAGGGCACCCTGCATTCCACGGCACACTTTGTATGCCCTAAATGCAGAGCATTACTGCACATGCCCGGATGATGTCGTCAGCTATGGCTGATGTGAATATCTCCAAAAAGGTGCATGTTTAGGAAATATTCATTGCACCCATATGTTAGCCCTATTGCAAGTTCACACACAGAGTTAACTACCGCTTTAATTTTTCCAGGTGCACAAATTACAAGAGTACTAATACAGCTACAATCCCCTCTAACCTTCCAACCTTAAATTGAGCCTAACCCTAACAATCCTAGCTCTAGTACTTAAATTGAATGCATATATGTGTAGCCATGTGCTTGGCTAAGAGTGGAGAGTGAGAGGAACACTGGCTGCAGCTGCTCTCTGTAGCTGCTGCCCTGCAGTGCAGAACTGGTTAACAGCTATATCAGCAAGAAGAGGGAGCTGTTAAGCAGGAACAATTCAATGGAGTCTATCACCACTGCACTGTGGGAACTGTAGTCTAGAGGAGAGAGACTATACTGTAATAAGAGCTTTTGGACTGTATTTCTCAGAGATTGCCAGGAGGAGGGAAAGAGCTGCATTTTCTCAGGCTGTACAGGACACAGCTAGTGCCATGCAGGTCTCCAGCAGATCTGCCAGGGTATCTGTGCCAGTACATACCATGGTAGTTCATTTAAAACTACAAGCGAACAGCCGCAAAGGCTGCTGAACCTTGTAGTTTTCCATTCACAGGACACTGTAAATTAATGCAGGACTAGGCGGGTGGAACCACACTTGGCTAAGTTTTTTTAAGTTGTGACAGCTAGCGGGGGGGGGGGGGGGCGGCGGTTGATTGCTGTCAAATTGGGAACCAGGGAGGTGAGAGTGCCAGTCCATTCATAACATGTTACATGTTACACCCTGAATATGGGTGTAACATTTTACGAAAGGTGAACTTATCCTTTAAGACTAAAGACTGACCCCTTTATATCTGCTACATAGATATCTTCACCGACAGTACCTTGAAAAAGTATTCATACCCCTTGAAATTTTCCACATTTTGTCATGTTACAACCAAAAAAGTAAATGTATTTTTTGGGGATTTTATGTGATAGACCAACACAAAGTGGCACATAATTGTGAAGTGAAAGGAAAGTGATAAATGGTTTTCAAATGTTCTACAAATAAATATCTGAAAAGTGTAGAGTGCATTTGTATTCAGCCCCCTTTACTCTGATGCCCCTAAGTAAAATCTAGTGAAGCCAATTGCCTTCAGAAGTCACCTCATTAGTAAATAGAGTCCACCTGTGTTTAATTTAATCCCAGTATAAATAAAACTGTGTTGTGAAGCCCTCAGAGGTTTGTTAGAGAACCTTAGTGAACAAACAGCATCATGAAGGCCAAGAAACACACGAGATAGGTCAGGAATGAAGTGGTGGAGAAATTTAAGGCAGGGTTAGGTTATAAAAAAATAGCCCAAGGAAAATGGAAACAACTATTAAGCCCCATACACACGGTCGGACTTTTTCATCAATTTGGTCCGATCGGACAAGGTTGTTGAAAAATCAGACCGTGTGTATGCACCATCGGACAGTGTTCGTCGGTTTGTCCGTCGGACAAAGTCTTATCTCCTGCTGGAAAGATTTCCCGTCAACCCGGTCCGATCACACCAAATCCGAGCGTGTGTACGCTTGTCCGACGGACAAAGTGCTACGCATGCTCAGAAGAAATTCTGTGACGGAAGCGCTCGGTCAGGTAAAACTACCTTTCCTAATCGACACAGCACATTCGTCACGCTGCAATGTTAAAATGTCTTTAATGCAGCGCATTCTCTTTTTCTTTACAATGCAACAAGAATGACATGTTTTAGCTGCTCCTATTCACCCGCACTTCTCACAAACTTACTTCTTTATTACTTTGCAGCATTTATACACTACATGTTTATTTTTACTCAGATCGTAATACAATCTTTCTTATTTTTTTACCCAGATTTTTTTTTTTTTTTTGGGGGAATACATATTTGAAGGAGATTTTTTTTTTTTTTTTGGGAGGGGGTTTGTATGTCTCAACTTAGCAAAACCACATTATTAACATTTGTATTTCTTGCTTACATTTACTAGGAGTTTGTTGGTTGTTGGTGCCCCTTGTTAATTCTAGGATTAGTGAAATGTACCTGCCTACTCAAAGAAAAACTGTCATTGTAGAAAAGTAAAACACAATAGTCAATGATTATTTCAAATCAAAAAAACCTTTATTTAGGTCTCAGCAACAGACCAAAGAGGAACGCAGCCATGGTGAAACTTGGGGATTTGCAAAGCCTTGGACACCCATGGCAACCATCATTTTACAGACTTAAACAATTGGGGGCATGAAGACTACCTATCTAAATAATAAGGGAGCGCAATCTGGTCCTGAAGTCCAAAACATCCGGAACTGCAGCAGATGCCATCTAGGTCCCCAGGCTCTGGTACTACGAGAGGCTCCATCTTCTCTCAGACCAGACTGAGTCCAGGTTGTCACTCTCTTGTCTTCCTTGTACGCTTCCTTCCACGCCGTGGTGCTGGTGCTGGTGGGGTGGCAGAAGGAGGAGGAGGAGGCGGAGCAAGGTCACTCTCGCAAACATGTGTGAGGGGAGTCATCTCCCCAGCCATCCCCTCATTTAGTATTTTGAGGATGACCTCCTCACACATGCTGCGTTGCCCCGCCTCCATACCCGTAAATTTACTTGTAACCAAGGAGGCAAAGGCCTCCTCGTAGGTGGGTGTGGCATAGAGGGAGGCTGAGGCATCTTTTATCAGCTGGAGCGCTGACTCTCCCACCTCCCCCATGTTTTTCGCCCTTCTGTAGGGAAGGCGGAGGGGAGAGACTTGGGAGACAGTCAGGCTCCTACGCCTACCCCCCTCTTGGCTGCCACTACCCCCTGCCTCCTCCTGACTGCCACCTTCCACAGCCACCTCCTGGCTGAGGTCTTCCTGTGTATGAAAAAGGGACATAGTTTCAGTTATTTGTTCATCAAACACACACAATTCTCATCTAGTGACTGTTGCAAAATGTTTTCAAATACAAAACCATACAATTCTCAGCCCTGCAGTTTAGATTCTTCCCAAAAATGTCTCCCACACCACTGTCTGTTGATATGTCAATCACGTTAGGAAATAAGCAATTGGGGATCCTGAATTAACTGAACATCATTCATTATTCAACAAACTGGTTCCAAAACTACTATACCTGGAACAAGCTGGGCACCTGCACATATTCCTGACTGGAAGGCCCAGGTTGGTCCTCGGAAGCCTCACGCGGGGTGGCGTGCGTGGAAGGACGCGTGCAAGGAAGAGTCGAGAGTGACTTCCTGACAGTAGCCTGGTCTTTGAGAAAGTGGAGCCTGTCATAGTACCAGAGCGTGGGGACATGGACATCAGCTGCTGCAGCTCCAGATGCTTGTGACTTCAGGACCTTATTGCGCTCCCGGAAATAGGTAGTCTTCATGTTGTTAATCTTCACTTTTAAGTTTGCGACGGTTGCCATGGGCAGGGTAGGCTTTACAAATGCCACCAGTTTCAGCAGGGCTGCGTACCTCTTTGGTCTGTTGCTATAATCCCTGTGTTTTGCCTGCCATAAGAGGGGGAATTGCCGGTATTTATCAATGAAGTGTGGGAGAAAGCTCACGTTGTAGAAGGCATCCATCACCTCTGCAAGACACAACGCCACACAAAACAATATAAATAATGTCAGCCTAAACTCTCCTAATCTTCTCCATAAAGAAGCCTCAAGTTCTAATCAGTCTAGGCTAGTTATGTACCAACGTCAAATTGTACCTTCGTTTGTAGCGATCGTCTCGTGCGTGAGCTTTCTCTCCCCTCGTCTCCCAGATCGTGGCTACGACACAGGCGTGTGACGTTTTATATACAGTGCGCATGCGTCAAACTCCGCCCGCCCCTGACGATCTTTCTCGTCTATTCCCCACCCCTTCTCTTTACGGCGCAGTGGGGAGAGCACATGGCGGGGACACAGCAGGTGCGCCACAAATATCCCACCAACGAGGAGGACGAGGAAAGTCCGGAGGCAGAAACGTCCCGATCCCGGAGCCTGAAATTCAAGGCCTCCAATATGTCATTTGGAGAAATGTTGGAGATGGTGGACATATTAAAGAGGAGCGACTATGATGGGAAGTATGGGCCTTACCTCAACCCCAATGTCCGCAAGGCCAAGATCATGTCTAAAGTTGTGAGAAGGCTGTACAATCATTTTGGGGTACAACGATCCAAGGAGCAACTGAGGAAACGCTGGTCAGACCTGAAACTGAGGGAGGCCGATCAGTACAGAAAGATCAAGAGAATTCTTCAAAAAAGTAAGTAGTTGTGTTTTGTGTTTGATTTCTTGCTTGCATACTGCTCCATGTGGTTTGATTTTTACAAAGTTGTACATTCCAAAATGGCCACTTTCATGTTCGTCTGTGCATTCGATCGTACTCAGCCTCGATCTTTCTGCCACTGTCATGGTCGTGTGTGTGTCCATTCGATCGTACGCAACCTCGATCGTGCGGCCACTTATAATACGATGTTTGGTGTTTTTTTGGGGGAAAGGAAGTTTGTTCTCCCTAGAAATGTCATCCAGAATGTAAAGCCAATTTATTCAATGTAAAGGAGAGGTCACCCAGTAGCTGTTTACCCATCTGGACTCGAGAGCACTAGTGCTGGGACACCCAAACCCCCTTTTTATTAGCCTTTTCCACACATGTGCTCCAGTGGATACTAGAGGGGGGTCTCCATCACACAAACTTCTACCAAAAAGCTAGTCAGTTTAGCACCTTTACAAAGTGACTACATTCATGTAGTTGACATTTGTAACTGGCCAAACTAAAATAGTGTCCGTCACTTTCAAGCAATGTTTGTCATTTCCTATTTCTGCCCTCAATAGTTTGTGTTGCTAAATCTTCCTTTTGGACATTCTCAAAGGGGAGCGAAAACTTGGGCCGTCTGAGGAAACCCCCAAACCAACACCTCCCAAAAAAGGGGAAAGAGCAGAAGCAGAGGAGGAGGAGGAGGAAGGAGAGATCATCGAACTTGGAGAAATTGTCACCACAACAGGTGAGTGTGGGAGAACACAGCTACTGGTAAGCTAATCCATGTATGGCTGCCTCATTTCCAACACCCCATTTTTGTTTGTTTGTGGTTTTTAGGTGACGTGGATGTTGTGGAAGAAAAAATCGCACTTTACCACAGAGAGTGCCCACGTACTCATCGGAGAGATAATGGTCTGCAATCGAGATCTAGATTACATAAAGCAAAACATCAATGATGTTCAACAAAAATTGAAGAACATCATTGATGTTTTAGGAAAAAATATGAAAACGCACCAAGTAATTAACACACATTTGTGCCTGCTTCTGAACACATTTGCAACTTAAAAACTGTCTGAAATTTGGAACATGCACACATTGTGTCCACATGTGCTAGCTCCCACCATGGTGGATGAATGGCAACGTTTTTTTGGGGGTGCAAACACTTTACGAACTACGAAAGTGGTTGTGGTGAAGGGGTTGCACCCCCAAAAAACGTCCATTCATCCCCATGATGGAAAATGGCACTTTTGAAGCTTCTAGGCATGTGTTTTACCATCTAATGACCATTTTCAGTCCCAAATTGTGTGCATGTTCCAAATTTCCACTTTTCGGGGGTGACCCCCCCATGTGATGAAGGCAAGATCAAACACACTTTGAACATATAGTCATGTCTGATCTTGTCTTCACTTTACAAAGTTGAACTTTCCAAGTTCCTAGGTTCTGTTTTGCTCCATGCCTGGTTTTACCAATTGCGGAATGTTTGTAAACAATGTTGTAAATAACCAAGATGTTGTCAGTTTTGGCATGAAGATTGTAAACGCACTTGGGAATGTTTTCCTAGTAAACTTTTATTTTTCTAAATGTGTGGCTTCCTTATTTAAAAAAACAATGCATTATGTATGTAAAATGAAAAGGATATGGGGGACAATGGGTGTTATTTACTAAAGGCAAATCCACTTTGCACTCCAATTTTCTTTCCCGGGGAACTTTTTCAATGCACTTGTAGAGCATAGCGGATTTGACTTATGTAAATGACACCCACAGTGCTTTGTACGAAAACACGGAGCACAGCATTTTGGAGAATACACACATGTCAGACCTGGTGATGAAAAGGAGTATTTTGGGTGTCAGTTATGCAGTACAAACCTTCTCTAGACCAAAGATTAGGTAGCAAACACACAACATGAGAATAATCTTTTTGGGAAGAAGAGACTGTTACCTCCTTTTGCCCAGAAAGTGCATTCCCACTGTCGAAGGCAAAGGGAAAAAATGTCAAAGTAAAATAAGCTAAAAAGAAGACTGAAATGACATGAAATCATAGGTTGGTTAAAATATCAGATTTATTAAAAAATGCCGCTCACACATCGTCAGGCAGAGCAATGGCCCCCCTACCCACAAAGTACTGCATATATTGGTCCCGGACCACACGGGCATTTAGAGGGGGCAAGCCTGGACGTGCCACTCGAAGGGCTGTGAGTTCGGCATTTGGAGGGCCCTCCACATCTGGGCCAACGGGCACCACATAGTTCCTGTTATGTCTTTTGAGGAAGTTGTGCAATATGCAACAGGCAAGAACTATGTGGTTCAGTTTGTATTCCGCCAAGTTAAATGCCGTCAGGAACAGGCGGAAGCGGCTGGCCAGGATGCCAAAAGCGTTCTCCACAACTCTTCTGGCTCTGGACAGCCTGTAGTTGAAGACCCTCTGGTCCGGGGTGAGGGTCCTCATCGGGAACGGCCTCATCACATGGGGAGTCAACGCAAACGCTTCATCTGCGACAAAGACGAAGGGGAGTCCTTCGGCATTCTCCTCTGGAGGTGGCAAGCACAGACTGCCACTTTGGAGACGCCAGTAGAACTCCGTGTGCGTAATGGCCCCACCATCCGATATCCGGCCGTTCATCCCCACGTCCACATACATAAACTCGGATGTTGCCGACACCACCGCCAACATCACTACACTATTAAACCCTTTATAATTATAATAGTAGGACCCCGAGTTGGGCGGTGGGACGATGCGGACGTGTTTCCCATCAATTGCCCCTCCGCAGTTAGGAAAGTCCCAACGGCTGGCAAAGTGGGAGGCCACAGTCTGCCATTCCTGTGGCGTGGAAGGGAACTGTGGAGTGAAACAAGAAAAAAACATTAGTCACTTTGCACCTAAACATTGCAAGCAGATTAGACAATCAACATCTTGGAACAAGAGCATTGTCTAAAATTGGAGGCTGGAAAGTATTTGCACAGAAAAGTAGAGGCTCCCCTTCAAAGATTACTCCCCCCCCCCATCAATCCCCCCCCTTCTGATGGGCCATTGGCAATAACTAGGGGTTTTGGGGGGGGGGGGGTGGTGGACAGCTAACCCTCTGCACTTCATTGATTGGCAAATGGCTCAATAATGTGGGCTAGTTTGGCCAGACCCTCTGTACTTAACACTATTGGCAGGCCACAGGAAAGATCAAATAACATTTCAACCCCCCCCCCCCCCCCCCCCCAAAAAAGGCAGGCACAGTGTGACATTATTAAATTACCAAGCAAGCTAATAGGAGGGAAAGAAGACAAAAAAATAGGAAATGGAATGTATGGAGGCAGTCCCTTGCACTACATGCTTTGCTGAATTCATCCCTAAAGATGCGCACTATAAAGAGGTAGGTATATAGTGTGTATGGACCTTGGGAAAGCCAGCAGATAAAGGATTGGTACCATCTGACAGAGCAGTTGGGGGAGGGGGTTCCTAATGAGTTTGCCCCCCCCCCCCCCCCACCAAAAGAACAAAAAAAGGGGGCTCTACATGAAGTAAACCACACAGCAAACATTTGTGCATATTTTAGGGGGTGTTTTGGGGCAAACAATACTATGCAGCAGACAAAAGACATTGCTTAAGTGACTAGGCCATAGGTGTCTATTGGGGCAGAAGAGCATGCTGGTGAGGTAAGTGAAGGGAAAAATGCATGAAGGAGAAAAGGGGCACAGCATATTAGAACATATTGCAATCATGGTAATTAGGGAAGGAGGTCAAAAATACAAGTCATTAGCAAACAGAGCATACATAGAAGGGAATAGTAAAGTATAAATGTTACCTTAATATAGTCCTCCTGCAGGACCTGAATGATGGCAGAACAGGTCTCTGGAATAATGATTCCCAGGGCCTGGGGAGAGATACCTGAAGAGAACTTCAAATCCTGAAGACTTCTCCCTGTCGCCAAGTACCTCAACGTGGCAACAAGCCTCTGCTCCGGAGTAATGGCTTGTCTCATGCAGGTATCCTGCCGGCTGATAAAGGGGGTCAGCAAAGCCAAAAGACGGTGAAAATCGGGGTCCGTCATCCTGAGAAAGTTCCTGAAATCATCAGGATTATTCTCCCGGATCTCACGAAGCAAAGGCATGTGCGAGAACTGGTCACGCTGAAGCAACCAATTCTTGGTCCACATACTCCTCGTCACTCTGTTCATGGACGGGTCTTGGGTCAAAGCTAAAAGCCCGACACCAATTCCGCGTACAGCACGAACTCGGCGACGAGTACGCACGGGAAACATCGCTCAGAAGGTCACAAAAGGTCGGCTGGTCAGAACGGACAAACAGAAAGCACCGATAAACAGCAAGGCCTGAAAGAACGAAGTGAATACCAGCAACGAGCAGACAATAAGCAGTGCAAATCAAAGCGTCCTATATCAAGATATAGGCCGCAATGACCAACAAATGCGAACTGACTACACGCACTAATAAACAGATACGCACGACAAGCACAAACTGAAGAGCAGTAACGATCTGAGTCAGAAAACTGAGAAGCGCGAATCTTAAGTCACCAAACTTCCACTAACTCTCGATAAACACGGGATCAGCAGAAGGAGCCCAACGGGTGCCTGACGTGGTGCTGAACTTCCCTTTTGTAATCTCGTGGACGACGACTTACGTCACGACGTTCTTCCGGACCGGATATTCCGACAACTTTGTCCGACCGTGTGTACGCAACGCCAACATCGGACAAAGTACGTCGGACAAAGTCCGACTGACCTGGTCCGCGGATTGTCCGAGCGTGTGTATGGGGCTTTAGTCGTGCACTCCACAAATCATAAGAAATCCCATTTGCAGTTTGTGAGAAGCCATGTGGGGGACAGGGAAGCTGGTCAGAGTTGATGGGAAGATGAATGAAGCCAAATACAGGGCAATCTTAGAAGAAAACCTGTTAGAATCTGCAAAAGACTTGAGACTGGGGCAGAGGTTCACCTTCCAGCAGGACAATGACCCTAAACATACAGCCAGAGCTACAATGGAATGGTTTAGATCAAAGCATATTCATGTGTTAGAATGGCCGCGTCAAATTCCATACCTAAATCCAATTAAGAATCTGTGGCAAGACTTAAAAACTGCTGTTCACAGATGCTCTTCATCCAATCTGACAGAACTTGAGCTATTTTGCAAAGACGAATGGGCAAAAATGTCACTCTAAATGTGCAAAGCTGGTAGAGACATATCCAAAAAAAAGACTTGCACACAACACTCTTCAGATATTTATTTGTAAAAAATGTTGAAAACCAATTATCATTTTACTTCTACTTCACTACAATCATCTGCCACTTTGTGTTGGTCTATCACAGGAGTCACAGGGGTCACAGGGTCACAGGAGTGCAATTCGCTTTTTCACTCCTGTGACACAGATTCAGCCCACAGCAGGCTAAAGTCACAGAGCTAGTCAAGGCAATGATGTCAGGATCCACTTACCTGAATGGCATGGGGACAGCTGCAGCCATCTAGGTGAATATATATATATATATATTTTTGCTTTTTTTGTCATCCCATACATACTTCTCTTTTAATGCTTATATGCACTTTTTATTGTGACTTTGCTGATTCATGAGACAAATTTTATTATTACACAAAGATATCCCGAGAAAAAACTAAATCAGTTTTTAAACAATGGTTTCATTTATTAAGGCAAAAAGCTATCCAAACCTGCCTGGCTTTATGTGAAAAAGTAATTGCCCCTAAACCTAATAACTGGTTGTGCCACCCTTGGCAGCAACAACTGCAATCAAGCGTTTGCGATAGCTGGCAATGTCTTTCACATTGCTGTGGAGGAAGTTTGGCCCACTCTTCTTTGCAGAATTTTTTTAATTCAGCCACATTGGAGGGTTTTCCAGCATGTACGGCCTGTGTAAGGTCATGATACAGCATCTTAATTGGATTTAAGTCCTAGCCCACTCCAAAACCTAAATTTTGCTTTGTTTGAACCATTTGGAGGTGAACTTGCTGTTGTGTTTCGGATCATTGTCCTGTTGCATAACTCAAGTGCATTTGAGCTCGAGGTCACAAACTGGTGGCCGGACATTCTCCTTTAGAATTTTCTGGTAGAGCTCAGAATTCATGGTTCCATCAATTATGGTAAGTCGTCCAGGTCCTGAAGCTGCAAAGCAGCCCCAGACCATCACGCTACCACCACCATGTCTGACTTTTGGTATGATCTTATTATGAAATGCTGTATTAGTTTCCAAAAAGTTTCACATTTGTCTCATCAGTCCACAGAATATTTGCCTAAAAGTCTTGGGGATAATCAAGATGTTTTTAGGTTTAGGGGGCAAGTACATGCTGGAAAACCCTCCAATGTGGCTGAATTAAAAAAAATTATGCAAAGAAGAGTGGGCCAAACTTGATCCACAGCAATGTGAAAGACTTACTGCCAGTTATCGCAAACGCTTGATTTCAGTTGTTGCCGCCAAGGGTGGCACAACCAGTTATTAGGTTTAAGGGGCAATTTGAAAGGAAATTTGGTGTGGTGTGGATGATTTAGCAGGTGACATTTTGTGTATATTTACAATTAATTAGGATAAAATTGGCATCATCCCATAAATGTATAGGTAAATTTGTGAAAGAGGGAGGTGACATCAGGACTTTAAATATGCCAATGAGAACACAATCATATATATATATATATATATATATATATATATATATATATATAATTTTTTTTTTTAAATACATAAAGTTTTATTGTTTCACATAAGATGACAACATTTTGTACAAAAGAACCTTCAGACAGTTCAGAGCTTCAGCAGTATTATAAATACATGCATTCATGGGTGGTATACACGTTTCGCATTTTACACAATCCCCGGCTTCTTCAAGACCATATCATGAATGCGTTATGTATAAGGCTCATACTATGATCAAGAAAAAAAAAGTTTTTTGATCATAGTAAAGCCTCATACACACGATCGGACCGTGGACCAACTTTCCCGTGGATTTTTGTCAAAAGGGCGTTGGCCCCAAAGTTGGTATTGCATACACACGGCAGGACTTTTTCAGCCAACTTTCACCAAATCACTTGGTTTTTCCGCTCTTTACCGCCACCTTTGGTCAACTTCTGTATTGTTGTCTGATCTTTTGCATCGGTTCTGCATTGGTTTGTACAAAAGTCCGTTGGTTTTGTGTACACACGGTCGGACTTTGGTCCATCGGACTTTTGTTGGCAGAAAGTTGGTCCGTTCGCACAGCCAACAAAAGTCCGATGAAACCTGGAAAAAGTTGGTCCGATGGAGCGTACACACGGTCGGATGTTGGTCCAAAACAGCTAATTTGCATGTTGGTTGTCAAAAAGTCTGATCGTGTGTATGGGCCTTTAGAGCCATATACATACCGCATTCATGATGGTCCTGAAGAAGTGGGGATCCTGTGAAATATGTATACCACCCACGAATGCATGTATTTATAATACTGCTGAATCTCTGAATTGTTTGAAGGTTCTCTTGTACAAAAGTATTTTAAAGAAAATGTTGTCTTTTTATGTGAAACATTAAAACTTTTTGTATTAAAAAAAAGAATTATAGATTCTGTTTATGTTCTTGTTGGCATATTTAAAGTCCAGCCATTGCAGGACTTTAAATTCGCCTGAAAAGTGAAAGATTACTTTTCAGAGTAAACATGTCCTACTCCTTTAGAAAATCCACCCCTGCAACTTCTTAACCTAGGAGCAGCACGTGCATATTTAGTGTCCTGACCCCTGATATGCAGGCACTGTGACACACCAAGTAGCAAAGAAAAGATAAGGATTTGAGTAATTTGGATGTGATATAAAAAGTCAGGCAGATCTTCTATGTTTCATCATTGAGACCACCTATTCACAATGTACATAGGTAGGTCAATGAAGAAGGGCCAAATAAATAGGCATATCATCCCCACTCACCTCAATGCACATGCGCTGATGATGTCACCAGCTACAACTAAAGTACATTTCTCCTACAGTGCACGTTTCAGAGAGATTTACTGTACCTACAGGTAAGCCTTAATATAGGCGTATCTGTAGGTATAAATAAAAAAGCAGACTTTACTACCACTTTAAATATCCAATTGCTTGGTAGGGAATATCAGTCTGGAGGAGTGGGCGCTCATTACCCTGGGTAAGGGCCACATGTGATGCTGAGTCTCCATTACCAAAATGAATAAATGAAAGGGGAGGGCTAGAAGATTCTGGACAAGCTCCAAGAAATGAGGTAGGCTGTATCTGATGTGATGCAGCTTTTAATGCACACTATGAGAAGCTCAGTGTGCAGTGAAATCAGAGTAAGCTATTTCAGTATAGTAGAGGAGACTGTAAAACTGTGCAAGACTGGTTAGACTGGAATTCAGATGCACAATTATGTTATGTAACCATCAAAATATAATTTGGTATCTTGAGCAGATTTGGGTTTCTTCTGTGCAGAAAATCATTGAAGCCTAAATGAGCAAATGAATGCATGAAACGCTTATGTGGTGACAAATCTTCAAATGAAATCAGGAAATAAAATGGCATACTCCTAATTATGTTTAATATAACCATGTTCTTAACACAATGTGCCATTTAAGGTTTGAAAAATGTTATATAAGAGTTCCTGTCGGTTGCACTCTTGATGATAATAAGCAGCTTAGCAACCATCATGGATTGCCTACAGAGGTTCCACTCAAGCATCAGCTCATTACCACTGACATTTTCTTTCAGGAAACTAGCTTCCGGATTATTGGCTGACAGCCTTTATTCATTGTCAGACAAAGGATGTGAACACGTTGGGAATATTTTTTTTAAGATCTTGAGGGAATAATTTATAGTATGTTGAACGGTGACTACCTAACTACTTGAAATGGCAATATGTATACCCACCTCTGCAAGATAGAACTCATCGTATTGTCTTTTAAAGTTCTCTCCTTTATAGTAGTTGCTGGCAGCTACAATTACATCCACTGCAACCATGCTTAGTATGAACATGTGGAAAATGGATGATCTCATCATCTTCTGTTAATGGACAAGAAACAAAACACAAGACACAAAGGTTATTTAGAGATGTAGTTCAAGATCAACATTTTATGTTTTCACAGTTGAGCTATTCATTGGAAATTCCTCAATTTCATTGGGGTTTAAAATATGAATAGATATTTCTTTCTAAATATGTAACCATCTGTAGTAATTTTACAAATGCTACATGACACTCTCACAAGCTGCAATCAGTGTGGCTTTTAACTGTACATTAGGCATTCTTGTTTAAGAGAGAACGACAGGTTTAATGGAAAAGAGAATTAAATAAATCCTTTATGTGAGGAAGTGAATTTGTCATTTCGTCAGAGTAAAAGCATTTTTAATTCCTCAAAGGCAAAGCATTATCTATCACACTTGACATTGAGCAATGTACTAATTACAACACAAGAAGGTCAATACTTGCTTATACAAAATCCTTAGCCACATTCTTACAGAGGTGTCCACCATTAAACTAATGGAAGTATAGGCATTAGTGGCCATGTGTATGCTTCATTAGATATTATTACCTCCAAGTTCCAACTGTCAAACTCGGGGGATCTAAGCCAGTACTCTGTTCTGTTATGCCATTAATATTCTATATAACTGAAGAAAACATTAATATCCATATTTCTAAATTTTAATTACGTATTTTGTACTTTGACAGATCTGAATAAATAATATCCTTTGTCTTTAGAAACAAAAAAGGATAGCTTCACCAATGATTGTGATTACACAGAGCTTAAGTAAAAGAGATGAAAGTTATTATTTTCTCTAATTTCTTCATTGTCTCAATAAACTGGATTTTTTTTACACACACACAAAGAGAATTTATTAGTGAAAGAAACTGATGTAGAACTATCAAACGTGGCAGACTGACAAAATATAAGTATAAGCATGCAATATTTATGCCTGGTCTTACATGTTACCTGCACACTTTTACTATGTCCTCTTCTGACTTTGAGTAAATATTATATTGGATAAACTAATTGTAAAGCCATTTTAAGAAACTAATGAATTATCAAGTTGCTTTGCAGCTTTGTGTAACTCTTAAATCATATATGTTTTGTTATGCATATAGTCAGCTCAGCTTTCTTTTCTTCAGCTACCCTGGTAAATCTATTATTTTTCATGGGTTTCTAAAGGCATAATGAATCCATGTGACACAACACATGATGAAAACTTTTGAGGACTCAAAAACAAAATTATTGGCAAGTGCTGGTGACCTCGGAAATGCTTGTCAGTGTTAAAAAAATAAAAAAAACTGAAAAAAACCCAGAAAAAAAAGTGGAAATCTTTTTTCCTGGGATCATATTTACAGATATTTAAAAAGTCACATGACCTTGGCTTACATTGGGCTCTACTTAACACAACAAAAGTGTCTCCAAACTGCTGCATATAGGGTGCAAAGCACCTCAATAGGAACATGTCCTATTGGTATTATTTGTGCTATACTCAGTAAAACAGTCAAGCTGGTGGGTAAGTCTTAATGCGGTAGTAAACCACTGAAATAAGAAAGCCCTGCAACAAAATAGCATAGTGTGCTAGTATGCATTGCATACTAGCACATTATAAAATACTTACCTTAGAACGAAGCCCTACAGCAGCGCCCGCTCACTGCTGAGGGAGCTGACATGTTCTCTCTGCATTTCTTTTGGGATCGCTGGCTCCGGCGCTGTGAGTGGCCGGAGCCACGTTGACATCATGCGTGCGGGAGCCCTTCATTGCGGCAGGATGCACCAGACCTGCAGCGCACATGTGCTGCTGATGTCAGCGGCGCCATGCAGGGTCAATGGCTCCTAAACCATGCAGGTTTAAGAGATATTCTTTTTTTACTTACTTTCCCATTTTGATCCATGTTCCTACAGAATTTGATGATATCAGCCTATATGCCATTCAGTATCAGATGCTTCTGAAGGGGAACGTAAAAAAAAGGGCACCTCTCACAACACCAGCCATACCCTAGAACGTGATGTAAATCATTTATACATATGTAGTACCTCCTATACAATTATTGCCACTAAAAACAATGGCTGACATGTTATAAAAATCTTTATTTGCAATAAAGACAACCACCACCATTAACTAATTTAAAAGAAACAAGTATAAAAGAAGTATCTTATGTTTTTGTCCACCTCCCACCAAATCTTATCTTTTGTGGAGAATACATCAAATATTAAAAGCTGAGAGCAAAGGATCATGTAATTTACTTTCAACTCCAGCTTGGCAGATATAGTCAAAGGACTCTTCTACCAAGGCACTATGGGCAAAGCTGGCAACTTACTTGACACCACCTATATCTCCTATGCTGCTCCATAGGGGATTACTGGAATGACAACACCCAATACTGGTCAAGTAAATACCTGGTGTGTGAGTATCTCTTGGCAAGGTAGGAAGCATCAATAAAAAATAAAAATGTGAACAGTATTAAGGCCCATACACACGATCTGACTTTTTGACAACCAACATGCAATTTAGCTGTTTTGGACCAACATCCGACCGTGTGTACGCTCCATCGGACCAACTTTTTCCAGGTTTCATCGGACTTTTGTTGGCTGTGCGAACGGACCAACTTTCTGCCAACAAAAGTCTGATGGACCAAAGTCCGACCGTGTGTACACAAAACCAATGGACTTTTGTACAAACCAATGCAGAACCAATGCAAAAGATCAGACAACAATACAGAAGTTGACCAAAGGTGGCGTAAAGAGCAGAAAAACCAAGTGATTTGGTGAAAGTTGGCTGAAAAAGTCCTGCCGTGTGTATGCAATACCAACTTGGGGCAAACGCCCTTTGGACAAAAATCCACGGGAAAGTTGGTCCACAGTCCGATCGTGTGTATGAGGCTTTAGAGTGTCCAGTGCTGCATTTTTCAAATGACAGGAGAAGTATTTAACCTGACATTCTCGTTTTTCATCTTTCACATTAAAAGATAAAGTGGTTATAAAGTGTATGTTACCCTATTAAAATGTTTCTATTACTATGTGTGTGTTTGTCTTTGTATATCTGTCTCACACACACTGTCAGCTGCTTAGATGTAGTAGAGATGTAGAGCTTCCCCTGTAAGTGGCATAATGGGCTGCCCATAGCTCAGGAAAAAAATACATTGCAGTAAGAGGTTGGCATAATAAAAGTTTAGGGATGGGCAAAAAAGATTCTTTAGGTTTATTTTATTTAACTAATTGATAGTATGGCCAAGGCACAGTATAGTCTGAACTTGTTTACCATATGTCTATGTAGCTGTTGTATAAATACAGATGTGACAAACATATTATGAACACCTGAAACTTTTCTCTTTATTGAATCTAGAAGTATCGGCTTTGATCGGCTCTCCACTATGGTATCCCGGAATCAATGACCTGCCACGACTTCCTGTTTACCCAGATGTAAACGGCGCCATTTTAAAAAAATCAAAAGCATTCGAAAACACAGATCTTGGCATTTTGAATGCTTTTAAAGGAAGAGGAGGGACTTTGGGTCTTATAGATCTCTCCATAAAGAGTACCTTTCACATGCCTATTGCTGTCACAAGAATGTTTACATTAAAGCAACAGTATACATTTTTTTTTAAAATAATAATAATTTAAAAAAAATGAAGGTGCTCACACATGTTGGTCCTGCACGCACACAAACAGCTATTGTACCACCCATGTGTGGTATCCTCGCAAATGTCAGATCATGGTCAGTAATTCTAGTACTAGACTCCCTCTGTAAATCTAAAGTTGTAACCTGTAAGGGCTTTTAAAGCATCGCCTACGGATAGTAAAATTTACATAATTTGTCGCCGTTTATAAAAAAATATAAATTGGGTTATGAAAATGTGACATCAAAAAATTGCAAAACCCACCAATTTACTCTCCATGGACTCTGGTTTAAAAAAAAATATATACTGTTTGGGGGTTAATCAAAATATTGATTGTGACATATTAACAAAAAGTGCCAAAAAAGGTCTGGTCTGGAATTGGGTAGCCAGTAATAACAAACTTGTAATATCGTTTATGTGTTACCCTTCTTATACAACAGATATAAGCCTTAATTGAAAAATCTTTAACACAAGGATAGGTCTCTTCATTTTAGCCAAGTGACTATAATTTGTAAAGCTCCTTTGATTAGCTTAGGTGTGTTTGCTTTGTCGGATGAACCTACAGTGTATCTATAAAAAAATATACCTTGAAAGGTCCAACATGTACAATCCTATAAAAATACTGGTACTATTAAGAAGATTGCATGAATTTGTATATTCTATCTTTTTTTTGGCACATCTATTAGAATGTGGTCTCATGTGGGACAACCTGCATGCTTTTTCATAGCTTACCAAGAGCCTCTAGTGCTTATTTTTAAGGTGACATACTGTAATTAGTAATATAATTATGCAAAAAAATTCATACCTAGAGTTCAACTATTAAGGTTATTTAGTAATATAGTTAAATTAGCAGCTTTGCAAAACTTACAGACACGTTTACTGTTCAATTCTACTTGAAAAACAGTTTAAAAAGCAAATAAAAAAACAATGTGGAAAATCACAAGTACGTTAAATTATGATAACTCCCATGTAACTGTTTTCTGCTTTGTGGGACAAAAAGAGTTGTGTACTACGGTATGTGTGATGTCTTTGCATGCAACGTTACCTACTTTCTTGACATGGAATTCCCTGGTAGGTTGGCCAGTTATATATTTTGCAATGCACTCTAATTTTTCTGTAGGAATACTTTAGCAAGTGAGAAAGAGCTAATGAGGGAGTACGAATGATCAAATCTAGAACATATTGTGAGCTGAAGATCTGCTGTTTTTTTTCTGGAACAGAAATGTAATGAATATGAACGAACCAGTAGTAAAGCAGAATTGTTCTGTAAACACTCAAAAAGTAATGTCTGCAGCTCCATACACATTTCTATTGACATTGGAATCTGTCAAAGTTGCAGGAATTTTTATGTAAGGAAACTTTCAGAGTGGTTATCCTGGTAAAATATCTTAAGCTGGTTTCACAGCCTCCTCTATGGTTCAGGCATTACCAATATTTTTCCACTTGATGATAAACCTTGCTTTGTATACTCAGGGCTACTAGTGTACTAGAGTATAAAAGAGAAGAGAGGTGCCTCTAAGTGTAGAAATATGGTTACATTTAATGAAGGTACAACATTTAGCAACTCACATGGTTGATGATTAAAACTGGCACATCTAAGTATGCAGGAATCCGGGGTAAAGCTGTCCCCATAGACCTCCGCACTGCCATCAAAGTCATCCCTTCCACGATACGCTCCACGAGCGCTTCAAGCCACACTTTCAGATAGCTCTACGTATTCTTCCCGGTCAGGATTGCAGACTGACAGCAGTGAGAGCTGGCGGTGCGGAAGACGGTCTATGTGGACAGCTTTGTCCCGGATGCCTGCATACTTAGATGTGCCTGTTTTAACCAACCATGTAAGTTGCTAAATGTTGTACCATCATTAAATGTAATCACATTGCTACACTTAGGCTCTGTTCACATCTAGATGTCTTGGATCGTGGGTAGAATCACATCGATTCTGCCCGCGATCCTGAATCATGGCAAATCGTGGGATGCCCTTGCAATCCCTGTAACTTCCAATGTCACCTAATTGTGGCGCAATTTTGGTGTGATTGTCACCCGACTAATTGCAGTAAAATCGTGCAAACAGAATCGCGGTAAACCTGTTGCCCAAAAGAAGTTCTGGAACTCCTTTTGGGCAAAAGGCATACCACGATTGTGTTTGCGCAATTTTACTGCGATTCATCGCGTGATAATGGAGGAAATATCACGCCGCAATCAGGGTGCCATTGGAAGTGATGGGGATTGCAAGGGAATCCTGTGATTTACCATGATTTGGGATTGCGGGCAGAATCGTGGCGATTCTGCTCACGATCCGGGACGCCTAGATGTGAACAGAGCAGTATAGCAATATAGTTACATTTAATTAAGGTACAACATTTAGCTACTTACACGGTTGATGATTAAAACAGGCACATCTAAGTATGCAGGCATCCGGGATAAAGCTGCCCACATAGACCGTCCTCTGCACCACCAGCTCTCACTGCTGTCAGTCTGCAATCGTGCATCTGGGATGCCTAGATGTGAACGGAGCCTTAGAGGCGCCTCTCTTCTCTTTTATGCTCTGTAGCTCCTGCTGGATTTTGCTTCTAATCCCCTTGTGGAGGCTGCCATTTGTGGATGGACATTTTATGGTTACACAACTATCACATTGCTCTAATCTTTTTATATGGACTATAAACTGAAGGACTTACGAGTACTTTGGATAACAAGCATGTTTCCGAAACAAATTATGCTCTCAATCCAAGGTTTTATTGTATATATTCAGACACAATTTGCAAAAGCTAACATTTGTTACCAAAGATGGGAGGATGAACGCAAAACAAATGTCTAAAGTACTTAGTTATAGTGTATACAATAACCATTAAAGAACAAATTTAGAACCATAACTGATTTGTCTCCAGGTTCAATATGTTATTCATTTATTCTTCAGGATCAGGTGTTCCCTTTTCAGTGGAACACTAGCAGGTTTATAGAGTTGGCAAGCAAATACGAATTACAAATAAGGCAGTATTTATCATAATTTAATGCCTACTTAGCAAGCTTGGGATCTGGAAGTTAAAACTACATTTTCAAAGATGCCATTTGTCACTGTATACCTGCATATTTCCTTGTAGATTGTTTGAATGCTAATTAGCATTTTCCAAAGACTGCACATAATACATTAACAGGTGTTGTTTTGATTTTTAATTGATATTAACGATCCTATCTTTAAGGTCCTAAGCACTATTAAATCAGTACATTAGTATAAACTGTAGGCTAAATTTACTAATTTACTAAAACATTTATTGGCCACATAGTCACCAGTAATATCTTATGTCACCAAATCCTGAAATCATTGTCATTTGCACTTAACATGTCTTAAATTTAACAAACTCAATCATGACGAGAAAGGAAAATAATATATAAAAAAAAAAACTGCAAGCTAATTGAATTAGATATTTCTGCTAATTGTAAATTGATTTGATGAAATCCTAGAAAACAAGATAAAACTGAAAATTTTCTATCAAATACTTACTGTAATTTTCCTTTCCTGATGGACTCCATGGCAGCCTATGTATGCGTGAACCCCGCCACCCCTGAGTTTAAGCTCACAGCCAGAGACTGCGTTCCATAACTAGCCAACTCTTGACCGATGGATGAATGCGGTAAGTATTTGATAGAAAATTTTCAGTTTTCCTGACAGACTCCATTGTAGCCTACGTGTGGGAAATAACTAGCCAAACCACATGGGCAGGTATGCTGATAAAAACAAAACAAAACTTTAATTTGCCCCGTCAACCGACAGGATTCTTAGACCAAAGTTTACAGACGATAAGGATGCAGGTTCTATGCAATAATGTGACATGAAAGTGTTAATAAAGGCCCACGAGGCCGCTTTGCAGATGACATCTGGAGCCACGTGTCGGGCCGCCGCCCAGGAAGTCGCCATGCCTCTAGTTGAATGTGCCGTCACCGCCTCCGGAGGAGACAAGCCCTTGGCATTATAAGCCTGCTGGATGGTTTGGATGATCCAGGCCGCAATCTTTTTAGTTGAAGCCAGTTTCCCCTTGTTACACCCGGAGTGTAGGATAAACAGATGATCCGAGCGTCTTAAGGAGGAAGTAGCTTCAGTATTTCTCCTACAGCCAGTGGGTGAGCCTCTGCGGTCCCTGGGGCCCTGAATGTAGGTAGGACAATTTCTTGATTCTCATGGAATACTGACGTGACTTTCGGATTTGAGCCAACCATAGGGATGAGGACCTCCTGGTCCGGAAAGAAAGTCAGGAATGGTTCTTTATGACCTAAGGACCTCAATCTCAGAGACTCTCTTGGTCGATGTGATGGCCAAGAGGAAATCGACTTTTGCGGAAAGATCTCTGATAGAAACTGTATCGGTTTCCGTGGTACTAAGTCCAGCCAGTGAGTCAAGAACAATGGGGAGATCCCACTTGGGGAATCTTGGCCTCCTTTGGGGCCTGAGTCTTGCAGCCCCTCAAAAGAACTGTTGGCTTAGAGGGTAAGCTGATGGGTAGAGCCAGGTCTAGACCAGATTGTAAGAATTCCAGGATGTCCTGAATTCCCGGATCCCTGTATGATCTTCCCGTAGAGCACTGGTAATCAACCCTGTCCTCAGAGCCTACTAACAGGCCAGGTTTTAAGTATTACCTTGGGGAGATGCAGACTAGAATACTGCAATCACTGAGCAGCAAATGATATCACTTGTGATGCATTTCAGTTATCTTTCAAACCTGGCCTGTTAGTGGGCCCTGAGGACAGAGTTGATGACCACTGCCATAGAGGATGTAAATTCCAGGAACTTAGCCAATATTCTCCCGTAGACCTTATTTGTGCTTGCTCTTCTTGAACTCATGAGAGTGGAAATTACACCTGATGCATAGTCAAGGGTTTCCAGCTTCTCCCTCTCAAGAACCAGACCATCAGTCTCAATAGCGTCGGACAAGGGTGCAGGACTGCCCCCTGAGATAGAAGGTCCGGCCTGAGGGTAAGAGGTACCGGGTCCCGAAAGCTGATCTGGGTCAGGAGGGGAAACCATGGCCTGTTTGGCCAGTAAGGAACTATCACCACCGGAGTCTCTGCAGAAATCTGAGAATGACCAGGAACGGGGGAAAGGCGTATGGCCTGCTGAAGCTCCACCAATCTGTCAGAGCATCCACTCTGAAGGTCTGGCTGCAACGGCCCCAGGTGTAATACTTTTTGATCTTGAAGTTGCAGGGGGATGCGAATAGGTCCACTTCGGGATCGACTCCCAAGGACAGGATCCACCTGAACGTCTCTGCGTGAAGGGACCATTCGTTGTTGTCTAGTTGTATGCGAGACAGGAAGTCCGTCTTGACAGTCTGGGCTCCAGGAACAAAAACTGCCGAGATATTGGACATGATAGGCTCGACTGCTTGGAGCAAGGGGGAGCTCGGAGTCCCCCCTTGTCTCTACACATAGGAGATTGCTGTGGTGTTGTCCATTTTTAATAAAACTGATTACCCTTTAACAAGATGACTGAAAGCCTGAAAGGCACACCAGGCTGCCCGCAGTTCCAGAACATTCGAGCCTGGGTTGTGGAGACGGGCAAACCACTTACCTTGTGCTAGCTCTGGCCTGCAAAGAGCTCCCTATCTGGCACCGCTGGCATCCGTAGTGACCGTGACCTATGAGGCAGGAGCGATGAAGTGACACGTGAGCAGGTTCCTGCATTGTAGCCACCAGAAGAGGCTGTTCCTCATCACTGTTATGTGAATCAGTTGGTTGCTGTCTCCTGCTGGAATTGCTGGAACCCTATCTGAAATAGACAAAGCCTCCACAGAGACCATTTTTTTTTTTTTCTTTTTTTTTTTTTCCACCTCAGCAAGAATCCTTAGGGGACTGAATCAGTAGCGCCCTCAACAGTGTCCCTATTTGTCTTAACATCATTGTGGAGATTGCTTCTTTTTATTTCCTTTTTTTTTTTTTTCCATATTCACAGCCTTAACAAGACCTGTGGGAGCTTTTCCATTAATTCTTACTTGAGCTCGCTCAGTTATCAATAGAATTCAAAATCATTAGGTATCCCAAGACCCCCCCCCTCCCCCCCCTTCCCTTCCCCCCCCCCTTCCCCCCCCCCCCCCTTCCCTTCCCCCCCCCCCCTGCCGCCGGAGTCTCCCCTTAGTGGCTTGCAAGATTTAAGTCTTGTTTTAATTTGTTGTCTTTTAGTTAGGTTAAATGTCTACCTAGTATCTCTTATCCTATTTTCTTAAGGCTTCGGCATAGCTCCAGGCCTTTTTAAACTTTCTCCAACCCTCCCATTTAGTTCTCATATCCTCCCTTTCCTCTACCCCGCTGTTTACTAGGCACTCCAGGGTGTATGTTTTTTCCACCGCGTCGACCCATTCCCAGATAGGCGGAGTCTCTTGGTCCCTCCATCTTCCTGGGATCACTCGTTTCGCTGCGTTGAGCAAATGCGGAACCAAGGTTCCTTTGTATTGCCTAGTTCCTTCCTCTGTGGCATGCATCAATACGACCCAGGGGTCGTCTCTATGAAGTGACATAACTGCCGGTACCGCCATTCGTCAATTGTGAATAAATCATTTTTTTTTTTTGTAGATCTTAGATAGCCAAGATTTTCCCCCTGCTTATTAAATCTCCTAACCGTGAATTTTCATTTTTTAACCAATCCCCTCCCAGTTCTCTTCTTCCTGGGGGAAAAAGATAATTTTCTTTTAGTGCAATTAAAGGTGAATTAAATTTCAATTTCAATTTTTTGTGAATTTTATCCCAAACTTTAAAAGTGTTTTTAGTGATTGAATGTGTTTTTTCCCCTAATCTTCTATATTTCGGGGGATTCCAAATTGCTTTTCCTAATTGTGTTTCACTCAGTGCTTCTTCTAGACTTGCCCATCTTTTTACGCCCTGTGTCTTCCCCCATTCTGGAATTCTTAATAGCACGGCTGCGTAGTAATAATTAATAATATCGGGTACCGCTAGGCCCCCCTGACCTTTGTCCATTTTTAAAATTTGAAGTGAGATTCTATGTTTTTTCTGTTGCCACACAAAGTCCATAATAATTGTTTTTAGTTACCTCAAATATTGTTCTGGTAGAGAAATTGGGATCATTTGGAACTTGTAGGTTATCAGCGGGAGTATCATCATTTTAATCGCATTGATGCGGCCAAGCCAGGAGATAGGTCTATTCTTAAACTCTTGGCATTTCTTTTTTACTTCGTCTAGGAGAGGGATATAGTTAGCCCTGTATATTTTCCCTATGGTGTTGGTCAGTATGATTCCTAGGTAATTGATCTGTTTTTTCCATGAAAAGTTATATAATTTCATGAGGTCCTGTTTCTCTGCCTTGTTTATGTTGATACTAAGTATAAAGGTTTTAGCTTGGTTGATCTTAAAATTTGAGATTTCACCGAACGCGCTGATCGTTTTCAAAATATTTGGCAAAGATTTCTGCGGAGAGCTTACATAAAAAAGGACGTCATCTGCAAATGCCGCCAGTTTATGTTCTTCACCTCCCGCCACGCAGCCTTCAATACCCGGGTTTAATCTTATTGATGCCAAAAGGGGTTCCAGGGAGAGTATAAACAGGAGAGGGGACAGGGGGCAGCCCTGCCTTGTCCCATTGTGCATTTTAAAAAGGGAGGAGGTGGTTCCATTCACTTTAATATTAGCTTTCGGGTGGCTATACAGGACTCTTATTTTCTGGATTATTTTGGGTCCAAATCCCATGACCTCCATGGTCCTGAACAGGAACCCCCAGTCTACCCGGTCAAACGCTTTTTCTGCGTCGATGGACATTAGTAGACTGGGGGTTCGTGCGACCCTCATTGCCTGCATCACTAGTAGAGTTCGGACGCTATTGTCTCTGCCCTCTCTTCCCTGCGTGAAGCCTACTTGATCCGGGTGAATCAACCCATCTAAGCAGCCCTTTATACGTTCCGCTAAAATCTTAGCGTAGAGCTTTGTCTCGAAATTTAGCAGAGATATCGGCCTGAACCCCGCACACGTCGAGTCATCTTTCCCTTCCTTACGCAGAACCGTAATTGTAGCTGACAACGAAGCTTCACTCATGCAGAACTCAGAGCCAAGGCCGTTCATGTAGCTAAGAAGTCTGGGTACTAGAATCTCTCTGAAGGTTTTGTAATAAAGAGCCGTGAACCCGTCGGGGCCTGGGCACTTGCCCATTGGCGAGTTGTTCAAGGCTCTTGAGATTTCCTCCTCGGTGATTGGACTTTCCAGCGCTTCCCTATCCTCTGACCCTAGAGACTGCAGCTTAGCCCCTCTCAGGAACTTATCGGTTTTATCTCTATTCCCTCCCTTTTTTCCATCCCCCTTTTGCCCCACGGAATAGAGATCCTCGTAGAAATCCCTGAACGTCAACGCGATATCTTTTGAAAGAAACTTTACCTCTCCTTTTTTATTTTTTATTTTTTCTATAAAATTTTTGGTCTTATTTTTTTGGAGCATCCTTGCGAGTACTTTGCCTGACTTGTTGCCCCATAGATAGCGATCTTTGGTAGCTTTGTTGAAAACTTGTTTGGCTTCCTGTTCTGTCCATTCTTTTAGCTCTTCCCTCTTATGGATTATCTCCTGGAGAATTGCCTGGTGCTGGTTGGGGTCCCCCTTATGTTTTTGTTCTAGAGTTTTTATGTCGTTCGTCAGGTTGTATATTTTTCTCGTTCTATCTCTTTTTTTCCATGACGCCTTTGATATCAAGACCCCCCTGACGAAGGCCTTATGGGAATCCCATAGACTTGACCCCGTTACCTCCCCGTTGTCGTTCGTTTTAAAGAACCATTCAAGCTCTTTTCCCACGCTTTCCCTAATCTCTTTGTCCTTTAATAGCTCTTCATTCAGCTTCCACCCACAACTTGGCGGTTTATGTTCTGGGATATTTAAATTCATGCTGACCGGTGCATGGTCAGAAAGTGTTACTATCCCGACCTTAGTGTCAGTCACCCTCTCTAATAATCCATGGTCCACCCAGATGTAGTCTAGTCTCGAGTACGTCCCGTGCACAGGGGAAAAAAAAGGTATAGTCTCTGATCTGAGGATGCTGTACTCTCCACACATCCACCAGTTGTTCGGAGCTCATCCTTTTCTTTAATAATTTCAGTTGAACACTTCCCGTCCCCTGTGCACCGGACGAACTATCCACCTCCGGGTCCAGGGCAAGGTTTAAATCCCCCATCAATATCAAGTAACCCTTTCTAAAAGATCTTAGCTTAGCTAGGATCGCGACCATATATTCCGGGGATCTCGTATTTGGGGCGTATATGTTTGCGAGAGTGTAGGATGTCCCGTAGAGGGTGCCCCTTAAAAAGAGGAACCTTCCCTCCGGGTCCGCCTTCCTGTCTTCTATATTAAATTGCAAATCTCCTGCCAACCCTCTAGCCACCCCTCTCGTCCTGCTTGAGACTGTGTCACTGTAATACCAGGTGGGGTGGTTTTTGGAAAACAATTTGATGTTGGATGAGAGAGAGAGGTTAGTCTCCTGCAAAAAGACCAGGCCCGCGCCATATCTCTTCAGTTCATCCAGGACCCTATGCCTTTTGCTTGGGGCATTCAGCCCTCTCACATTATAGGTCAGACATTTAATTTCAGGCATCCTATTTTTGTTATCATAACCACAGCCACTCTGAAGCGGCCCCCGGCGGCAGGGTCCCCCTCCCGTATTCCTTTCTCCCTCCCAACTGTCCCCTTACCCACTCCTACCCCCTCCCTCCCCCCCCTCTTTCCATTCCAGCTCCCTCCCCCTCTCCCCCCTCCCTCTCCCCACTCACCCATCCCCACACCCCCCTCTAATCCGCCCCCCTCTATCCCCACTTGCCCAACTCTGGGTCTCTGAACCAAAGGGTGCCCACTCCTCTTGGCCTCCCCTAAGCTCATGATCTCTGGAGAGAGAAGATTTTGTGCCCGCCCCTACAGATCCGCCCCCAGCCCCGATGCCAATGGGCTTGAGATGCGGGGTACCAGGCTAGACCGAGCGAACCCAAACGGGTTGGCTCCCCGTTGTTAACCCGGCCACCTCCCGCCCCCCCGTCAGTCGGGTCTCTGGATGTTTAAAATGTTCGTACTAGGGGTTTAGTGCAAGGGGGGTCATAGGGGGGCTCAGCCTCACATATTCCGTCCCGCCGACTAATACTCCTTGTTTCCCCCAAAAAACATTTATTTCAGTTTGAACGGCACTTATCTGGTTTACAAGCAAGCAAAGAGAAACAATCAACCGTGCAAGGGGGATCATAGGGGGGCACAGCCTCACAGATTCCGTCCCACCGACTAATACTCCTTGTTCCACTCCTAGGCATTTATTTCAGTTTGAAAGGCACTTATCTGGTTTACAAGCCAGCAAAGAGAAACGTTCAGAAGTTCATCAATCGGGTCTCTGGATGTTTGTAATGTCTGTAATAAGGGTTATTGCGAGGGGGGTCGTGGGGAGGCACTGCCTCACGTATTCCGTGCAATCGACTAATACTCCTTATTCCACCCATAAAGCATTATTCAATTTACAAGGCACTAGTTTGGTTTACAAAACAGGAGAAGGAGAGAAAAGACAACCAAAACAAAAAAAAAAAAAAAAAAAGCGTTCAAAAGTTCATCGATGAACTCTCTGGATGTTAATAATACAGTAGTAGGGAACGGCGTAAGGGGGGTCATGGTGGGGCACAGCCGACTAATACTCCTTGTTCCACCCGTAAAACATTGTTCAGCTCAGTTTAAAAAAAAGCATTATTCTGATTTTCAAACAAGACCTCTATGCATAGGCTCTCCCCCTCTGCCCGGAAAGATAATCAGACACTCTACGTACTCGCCAGGGATCTTCAGAAGGGTTTTTAAATCATTTAGTTGCTTCTGCTGTCTTACCTTCACTTTAGGCATACCCTTAACCTTGGTCCTGTTTAGAGACAATATACTCACGGACCGAGATGGACGTTCCCACGGGTGGAGGTTCTATCCGTTGTTTCCTCTTCCTTGACTACAACAAGCTGAGGCTGGTCGGCGCGCATGGATGAACGACGGGGCGGGGGGAGGCAGGGGAGAGGGTGGTCAGGCCGCGCTCGCCGAAGAATGAAGCCGCATCGAAAGCCACTTCGTGCGCTCCTCACGTCCTCCGGCGGGGCCGCGATGTTCTCTGCTTCTCGGGAGGTGAACGCGTCATCCACAAGCTCGCGCTCGCTCTACGAGGTGCCGGCGTTCTCCTCCGTCTCGCTCCTGTCCCGCCTGGCTGACGGGCTCAAGCCCCTCCCTCCATGCTGATCGCTACGTCAGCACGTCCATTCCCTCCTCCACAGAGACCATTTAACCCTGGGGGTCGTAGAGACCATAATGCAGATGATCTTTAGGCACTGTGAGGCCCTCAGACATGATGAAGTTAGAGCCCATGGCGCTCTTTCTCATATGACCGGGAACTTCTCCACCAGCAGAGAAATGGTACTTTCCACAGTGTCGAACTGAGCCCCTAGGTATACCAGATGCTGTACTGGTTGCAGATGGTTTTTCTCTAGATTTAGCAGCCAACCAAACTCGAGCAGTGTGGAGCTCTGTGGATCAGCAGCTGCTCCTTGTCTTGAGCTAGCAACAGAAGGTTGTCGAGATAGTGGTATAGCCATATTCCTTTTGTTCTGATGAGGGCCACCATGGCCAGAAGAACTTTTGAGAAGACCCGAGGTAAGTTTGTGAACCCGAAAGGGAGGCAGGTGAACTGCAGATGTTCTTGCCCGACCGTAATTCTGAGGTATTTGTGAAATTCTTCCGGTACAGGGACGTGAAAATAGGCATCTTTTAAGTCTATTGAGACTAGCCAGTCGCCTGGGTGCACGGCTTGCTGGATGGTAGGCAGAGTCTCCATTTTAAATTTTAGTGCTTTATAAACTTGTTTAGGTAGGTTAAATATATCACAGGGCACCATGAGACATTTTTCTTTAATACAAGGAAGAGGGGGTGTACACCCCTTGGAGTTCTTCGCCTTTTCGGGATAGGCACCACGGCTCCCTGCGTCCTTAGCGAATCCACATAGGACAGTAGCACCTGCTTTTTTTCTTCTGACCACGATAGCAGAGTCGGATAAACCTGAGGGGAGGAGTACCGAAGAAGGACCATGTGTGGCCTGAGGACACCATCCGGATGGTCCAGTAGTCTGAGATTGAGACTACCCAGACATGCCAGAAGAGAAGCAAACGCGCCCCCACCCGACCCGCCTGGATGGGACCAATCTCAAAATGACTTAGCCATCTCACGTCCGCTAGATGCCTGGCCTTTGGTGGGCTTTTGGAAGGATTTCTGACCCCTTATCCAATTCCTTCTGCAATCCTGACTAGGCCTATAGGAGTGTGCTTCTCTTGAATGCTCAGTACTGCGTCTTCTACTCCTCTTCTGGCCAAACAGACACCTATCCTAAGGCAGGTTTGCAGGCCATACCGGCTAGCCTGTATATCCCCTTGAGGTCCTGATCTATTCTCCTCTCAAGCCCATTCTTGAAAGACACAGCATCTAGAGGAAAAGTGACATGCTTAGCCAGTCACATCAGTGCTGCGTCTATCAGGGGAGCACCAAGTGCTTTACTTCCTCTGCCTTGAAGGGGTAGAGTCTTGAGGTTTTATTTGACAGAGAGGTCTTCTTGTCTACTTTACTCCATTCCTCCTCGATGATATATTTCAACTCTGAAAGGAGTGGAAAATTGGGGTGCTCTTTCCCAAGTGCTTAAAGAACTATCTTTGCTTAGCTGGGGGAGTGGAAGGATCCTCCCATTTGAGGGCCTCCTTGACCGCTTTAATCAGAGGTGAGACTAGGGCAAAGTGGAAGCCTCCAAGAAACTCGTCTCCCTCCACTTCGCTATCTGAAGATCTGGGAGATGCATCATAAGGCTGGGATAGGCCTGTATCCTCTCGGGCTTAATCAGCCAGGGAGCCTGATATAGTGGTGGACTGGCTCAGAGTGCAGGTCGTACCCCACTGCTTCAGGGACTGCTGCACCACACGCTTCACTAGAGACTCCATTTGATGGTTTTCAGTCTCTATTTCCCCGACCACCCAGGCATAACATGGGTCACATAAAGATTTGCCCTCCGAGACTCGTGTCTCACATCCCCAGCAGGCTCTGCGGTCAGAGCGGCTGTCATGGAGGTGGGTGTGGTGTCTGGAGGAGGAATTGGAACACCTCCTCTATTGATGGGTCCTAGACGGGGATTCACGTCTTGACCTGGATGAAGAACGCTGGCGTTGCAGCCAGGCAAAGTCTTGGTTGTCCAATACCATGAACTGGCAATCCGACCTGGAAGGGCTAAATAAAAGAAAAGGGTAGGGAAAAAGGGGCATGACATTAGGACGCATGTCCATCCGCCAGTGGACCTGGCCCTCTTCCTCTCACCAACATGTACCTAGAGCGTGAGGGCTGGCCGCACGGAGGCGGTGACTGTCCATGGCACCCTGGAGGACGATTAGGTGAAGATCCTGCAGCTTGTAGGAACACCACACCGTCCTGGAACAAAAGAAGTAGGAAAGTGGCAACACAAAAGAAATACACTTCTCCATTATTAGTCCCCCCCCTCACCATAATCCTGAGCTAGTGCTTACCTGATGCTGGGTGCCCAGGGCCTGGGGAAACTGCTGCACACTGCCCACAGGTAATCCCACAAAGACAGGGGCTGACAGGGTTTTTAAATTCTCCACCCTGCGCCATGGCAACCCGCCGCCAGGTGCCTACGTGGCTGCCGGGTCCCCTGCTGAGCTGCACATGTGTGAGCCAAGCCTCAGTTTCACCCGTGGTGTAGTGCATGCATGGTAGCTCGCCATGGTCGCGACCCAGAAGAGAGAGACGGCATCCTGGAACGCAGAAGTGCTCCAGGCGCCATGGGAGTAATTAGAGCCAGGGAGAGCATACAAGTGAATTTGATAAAACGACATAGAAAAAACATAAACTGCTGCCATGGAGGGGTTTCTGCTGAGGGCTCCAGACATTGCCAGCCGACACCATGCTAGACATCTCCTCTGGGCATACGCAGGCTGTCCCCCACCACTGGAAGACACATGCCAGAAGCCACTCACCCGCCCATGGCTGAGCCCTGGGCTTTTCGCACCGCTTGAAAAGTATGCCCAACTCTGGCCCACTCGGGGCGTATCCATCCGGTCTTGGACGTCATGTAAAAAAAACGTAAGTGTATTGCCGTAGGTCCAATGACAAGGACAAAAAAGGAATTCAGTCTCTGGCTGTGGGCTCAAACTTATGGAAATGGGGTCTTATAGCATTGGAGAGGAGGCGGGGTTAACCCACATGTAGGCTGCCATGCAGTCTGTTAGGAAATACACATTTCTAGCTTTTTTTTTAATATATTTTCATTGAGAATTGTGTTGGCAATGTAACATTTATCACACAGCAATGTCTGTTGGATTTCCTACCAAGACAAATAAATAATATGCAGTTGGTTTAATAAGATCAAATACTTAAGTACTTTGTGTAATATAACTATTTTGAATGTGCCAACTGTGCATCCAGAACTGATGATATAGAATACATGTGCAGACTAAATATATAAGTAATTTAAACCCACTTTTATACCGTTTATGTCTACTGTACCTCATGCCAAGCATGGCAGAAGGCTACACCCAATTGACAAAGAGTGATTATGTTCGAGAACAGATGAAAAAGACTCAACGTTCTGAGCTTAATGCACATCCTGAGTTGTACAAGACCAAACAATTCGTTTTACTAAACTTAGAAGTTGATTTATAAGCAATTTGCACTGCCATTCACCCACTGAAAGTGGAAGTACATATAGTATCTCACAAAAGTGAGTACACCATGTAAAGTAAAATACAATCAGATTTTATTCTTCCATGTATATAATTCTAACCATTACTTAGAACTAAATGTACAGTATCTCACAGAAGTGAGTACACCCCTCACATTTTTGTAAATATTTTATTATATCTTTTCATGTGACAACACTGTAGAAATTACACTTTGCTACAATGTAAAGTAGTGAGTGTACAGCTTGTATAACAGTGTACATTTTCTGTCCCCTCAAAATAACTCAACACACAACCATTAATGTCTAAACCGCTGGCAACTAAAGTGAGTACACCCCCTAAGTGAAAATCCAAATTGGGCCCAAAGTGTCAATATTTTGTGTGGCCACCATTATTTTCGAGCACTGCCTTAACCCTCTTGGGAATGGAGTTCACCAGAGCTTCACAAGTTGCCACTGGAGTCCTCTTCCACTCCTACACGATGACATTATGGAGCTGGTGGATGTTAGAGACCTTGCACCCCCCCCCCCCACCTTCCATTTGAGGATGCCCCACAGATGCTCAATAGGGTTTAGGTCTGGAGACATGCTTGGCCAGTCCATCACCTTTACCCTCAACTTATTTAGCAAGGCAGTGATTATCTTGGAGGTGTGTTCAGGGTCGTTATCATGTTGGAATACTGCCCTGCAGCCCAGTCTCTGAAGGGAGGGGATCATGCTCTCCTTCAGTATGTCACAGTACATGTTGGCATTCATGGTTCCCTCAATGAAGTGTAGCTCTCCAGTGCCGGCAGCATTCATGCAGTCCCAGACCATGACACTCCCACCACCATGCTTGAGTGTAGGCAAAACACACTTGTCTTTGTACTCCTCACCTGGTTGCTACCACACACGCTTGACACCATCTGAACCAAATAGGTTTATCTTGGTCTCATCAGACCACATGACATGGTTCCAGTAATCCATGTCCTTAGTCTGCTTGTCTTTTTGCAGGCTTTCTTGTGCATCATCTTTAGAAGAGGCTTCCTTCTGGGATGACAGCCATGCAGACCAATTTGATGCTGTGTGCAGCGTATGGTCTGAGCATTGACAGGCTGACCCACCCACCCCTTCAACCTCTGCAGCAATGCTGGCAGCACTCATATGTCTATTTCCCAAAGAAAACCTCTGGATATGACGCTGGGCAGGTGCACTTAACTTTTTTGGTCGAACATAGTGGGGCATGTTCTGAGTGGAACCTGTCCAGCTGTATGGTCTTGGCAACCGTGCTGCAGCTCAGTTTCAGGGTCTTGGCAATCTTCTTATAGCCTAGGCCATCTTTATGTAGAGCAACAATTCTTTTTTTTAGATCCTCAGAGAGTTCTTTGACATGGGGTGCCATGTTGAACTTCCAGTGACCATTATGAGAGAGTGAGAGCGATAACACCAAATTTAACACACCTGCTCCCCATTCACACCTTAGACCTTGTAACACTAATGAGGCACATGACACCAGGGAGGGAAACTGGCTAATTAGGCCCAATTTGGACATTTTCACTTATACAAGCTGTACACTCTCTACTTTACGTTGTAGCAAAGTGTCATTTCTTCAGTGTTGTCACATGAAAATATATAATAAAATATTTACAAAAATGTGAGGGGTGTACCCACTTTTGTGAGATACTGTATGTTCTGTGCGAATGGGGCAAAAACAGATGTAAATAGGCAATAATATCCTGTGCCGCCTGAATGTAAATAATTGATTTTAAATGTAAAATATTGCATTTGTCCTCTAGATGGTGCTAAGTATTATAATAATTTTCTGTAGAACTTTGCTCTGTCTATTGGCTAAATGCAGTATTTTTTTTTTTTTTTTTTTTAATCAACCACAGGATATAGCTTATTTACAATCCTGTTTTTGGCCCATTCACTGGGCGAATCTCTATGTGTTTTTTTTTTTTTATTAACTCCTTAGTATCAACCACTAAATCATACAAAATCATCAGACAAAATACCTCGGGAAAATGCCATGAAATGCAGAAGATATTGTTTTCATTATGCTAGACTATGTTAGACTATGCTGTCATCCTCTGCCAACTCATATAATATTTACTATATGTCATATTTTTTTGTAACAAATGGAGCCAAATAATTTACTTTGAAGTATAAATGTTGTCTGTCCTCTGTTTCAGTTTTTAGTCAAGATAATCAGTTATTTTTTTTAACACTTTATATCTACTATTTTATATTTTTTAAGGTGCTTTATATAGCACAGGTGTCTATTCTTACATTTTAAAACACAGATGTTCTGGTTTTAGATTTTCCCTTTTCTCCTCCCACCTTATAGTTCTACTCTTAATGCTTGTATTGAATATGTAATAAAGAGATTAAAAGATATTGTCAAAAATCCAGCTTAGGGTATTTATATTATGACTACATGGGCATTCAATACCACATTAATCTTTGCTGTAATCGTAGCTTGTGAGAATAAAAAGTGGTTGTGGGTATAAAGAGAATGGCAGGAGTTTTAGACAAGCTCCCTGCATAAAAAATAGTCCCTAAGCTACACAATAAGTCAGACAGGCACTTTCATTATTTATTAAGGCAACTCACATCCACTTCTAAAAATGTCATACTTCTCATAAGAGCAGGAAGAAAAGTCTGACTGTGCTGGCCTCCTATATCACACACTCCATGTTACTGTGATATTCGTGTCTGGCTATTCAGAACAGCATTTATTGCGGCAGGAGTCACCGTACGGCAGAAAAATAATTTTCTCAGTACATATAATTTTTATTGAGCATTTACCAGTTTCCTGGCAATAGACCTCATACTCTTATATAACCATCGTCCTATTAATGCATCCTTTCTGTTTTTATTAACTTGTGAACAAACTCACTTTTAGAACTTAACAGTACAGGGAGCCATTTGAAAGACATTACAAAGCTACATGCATTGAGATAAATTTTGCTTAATAGGAAATAAACTATTTTACCTTTCCTCTTCACATTACATTAGGAGAATGGAGGAGAATTGTATTGTGTACTCAAGAACAAGCTCATAGAACAACAAGTCTTTACTTGCCTGTATTAGAGGTTAGCGTTCCAAGAAGTGAACACTGTTTATATATTTAAATCTAAAAGTAACTTTATTTTATTTCGGCATAATATCCTGTATTTAATTAAGGGGCAAATTACAGTACACAATGAAGTTCCAATGAAGTTCTTCAAACCAGGTTTGAAGAAGCACTGAGGTCAGTGTGAAACGCACGCGTCACCTCCTGGGTTCGGACACTCTGTCTTTGTTGGCTGTTTATTGCTATTTTTTTTTAAATAAAATCGTTGGAACATTCTTGTAGTGTGCAGCTGTTCTTTTCTTCCTATTGGAATGTTATGCCTCTGATAACTGCCTCTTTAACCTTGTTCAACCATGTAAATTAAAATTTTTAAGCATTTTTAATAATGAATCTGTAATTGTGTTGTTATATTGCATACTATCTATGACAAACAAACGTTAATGTCTGTCATCCATGCTATAAATGGTGAGGCCTATAGGCTGTATATAATATCTATTTCTGTCAAAACTAGCACATCATTATTTAAAAAAAAAAAAAAATAGACTTGCACTCAAAAGGCACAATTTTACTCTTTATGCTAAAATCACATTCATGTAAAGATTTCAAGTTATATGTGACATAAAGGGAAAGTATACAACTGAATTTTTTTTCTACCCTTTATTTATTACAGGTACTTGTATAATGCTGACAATGTATGCAATGCTTTGCATATATATTTTACATTCGCATCATTCCCTGCCCTCAAGGAAGCCCACATAGGCACAGAGAGAACATACAAACTACAAGGAAGCTATGACTAAGCACTGTTAAGTGTGAAACACGTCAGTTCGCTTGTCTCATTTTTTTTTTCTGTGGCTTGTATCTGTTGGACTTTTTACAAATAAAGGCTATATTCCGGAGTGCGTCCAGAACTTCCTTTTTGCCTCATGTTGCTATATGCTTAGCCAGCACCTGGTGTTCCAGTTCTGAGCAGAGTTCTAGACCCACATTTCCACCTGGAGCGGTGATCCCCTTCCCTTCCCCTCAAGGCAGGTTGTGCCGTGGTTGGGATTCCAATTTGGCGCATTAAGTTGGCATTGCGGTATACATTTTTAATTCTATGTTTTCATAGTCCATTATCAGTAATAATAACCCGATAAAGCTTAATGGGGAAGAACATTTAAGAAAGTATACTTTGAAGAGAAGGTTGCACTTGCTAATCATTAGAAATAGCTTGCACTATCAATTCTCTGGACTGGATAAATCTATTTTAAGTTAAAAACTACTGGTACATTATATTCCAGATTAGGACATTTTATCAATTCCTTAATTGTATTGGCAACACACAAAAGCAAGGTATAAAAAAATAAATAAAAAAAAAGAAAATCAGCCATTCAATCCTGCACAAAATCATTTGTTGAATTGTTTGAACAAAAGAGATGAACGGATTTTTAAAAACGTCACTCTGTTGTCAGTCTGCGCAGTCCACTAATGCAATCTTTTTTGCTGGGCTCTGTTTAATTTTTTCAATCATGGTTACAAACCCATGATGACTCACATGGATAAATAGTGATTTAGTCATATTTCAGAGTAAAGCTTCCACAAGAGGCAAGGGGATCCTGTACAGGCGAACAAAGATAGACACATCTTTGAATTTTAGCTATAATGTGGTGATGGGTATACACAACTATTGTTCCTCATCTGTGATCTATTATTCTGTCCCAGGGATGAACATTCACCATGTACGAATTTTTAGAGCTTTTAAGCTATACATAAAATGAAAGTGTCCACTGAATTGCATATAAAAACAAGAGAAACAGATTGGCTTCTAAAAAACGAAAAAGTCAAACATTATATAATAATTATTATCCCAGGTTACCTGCAGACATGCTGGAGCTCTTCCCTGGGGTTTATTCACGTCAACTGCAACCAGTTGCCATCCACCAGCTGCATCTTCATGGAACATCTTGCAAGAAAAACATAGTCTGGCATAAATGCATATGTATGGCCTATACATTGAAAATAATAATTTTATATACTTTGAATAGATGATGCGCTTTACAAAAGTAGATTTTACAGCAGTGTTTTTCCTTTCATTAGGTTTGTCTCAATCAATTGTAACAGAGAAGTTTATAGCTTCACTTTCCCCTGTGGAGTCAACTAGCTTTGCCAATGTCTAGCAGAACAGCTTAAGCTTTAAAAGGCATGGCACTATTTCTAAGCCCAAAATTGCTTTGTATTAAAATCCCACATTCTGTACCTTACCTAGTTATTTGCACTTGCATAGTAAGTATCCCAACCCATCCATTGTCTATCCAGTGCTAGAACTCTCACTGAGATAAAAAAAAAAAAAAATTGTTAGCTGGCGGACAGCAAATGATGTAGAAATAATATTAGGAAAGTCACAGGGTAAAATTAATGTCTGCATTTTTAAGTAATGTGGGTTTGGCTTAAATAAAGGTTTAACTCTGAACAGGGCTAGATTTCCCTGGAGCTTGTAGGCACAAAATCTTTAATGGCCTAAGAAAAACCCCTCCAGTAGGATCAACACTTTTACACCAAGCATCTTGGTTTACTAGCTCTAACCTGGCCTTAAAATATTGAAACAATGTGTAAATAAGCAAATAATGCCTAAAGGCAGCCCTCAAATTTTCCACTCGCCTACTCGCATTTTGCGAGTAGAAAATGAGGTCTGGTGAGGAGCTGGGCTGCCTGGTAGCAGGGGGGGGGGGGGGGGGCGAGCACCGCCATCAGCGGGGGATGAATGCGAGAAAAAGTGTGGAGGAACAGAGGGGGCGGCCGGTTTATTATAGCGGAAGAAAGTGTGTAGGAAGGGGAGATCTGGCTTCATCAGAGAGCGGGGTTTACCCGCTATAACAGCTTTACATTACAATAGGCATCCGCACGCCGTCACACACAGCCCCGTCCTCCTGACCCCGCACCTGTGACAGACAGAACGCGCCCTGGCATTGGACCCGCGTTCTGTCTGTCACAGGTGTGGGTTCAGGTAGGGCGGGGCTGTGTGTGACGGTGCGTGAACGCCAATTGTAATGTAAAGCTGTTACAGCGGGTAAACCCCGCTCTGTGATGAAGTCAGATCTCCTCTTCCTACATGCTCTCTTCTGCTATAATAAACCGGCCGCCCCCTCTGCACAGGTAAAGCTGCACTGGTAACCCTGCAATAATGGACACAGGAGAGGCTGCATGATGGACACAGGGGAAGCTGCACTGATGAGGCTGTAATGATGGACACAGGTGAGGCTGCACAGGTGGGGCTGCACTGGTGGGGCTGCAATGATGGACACAGGTGAGGCTGCACTGGTGAGGCTGCAATGATGGACACAGGTGAGGCTGCACGTGTGATGCTGTAATGATGGACACAGGTGAGGCTGCACAGGTGGGGCTGCACTGGTGGGGCTGCAAAGATGGACACAGGTGAGGCTGCACTGGTGAGGCTGCAATGATGGACACAGGTGAGGCTGCACGTGTGAGGCTGCAATGATGGACACGGGTGAGGCTGCACTGGTGAGGCTGCAATGATGGACTTGGATGAGGCTGCAATGATGGACACTGGTGAGGCTGCAATGAAGGACACTGGTGAGGCTGCAATGATGGACACTGGTGAGGCTGCTGTCAGGGCTCCACTTGCGACGTACGGTCGAATCGGCGCGCGCGCATGCGCACACGCGCCGCTGATTCGTCCGGGCGTCGAAACGAGGGTACGCGCCGTCGTACTCCTCAGGCGCGCGCGCGTGCGCAGCGAGCGCGGGCACGTGCGTCGCGGGCGCACACGTGACGCGTTAGCGCTGTTTGGCGCCAGTTGGCCTTTAAAAGAATGACAGCTGCACATGTCAAGTGCTGTTCGTCTGCAGTTTGCCCCTTGTTTAACCTGCCTCTGTTGTGTACTCCTGTTTACCTGATCCGGCTTCCACTTGACTCTGCTGCCTTCTCCACTCCTGATTCCGGCCTGTTGACTCTGCTTTGGACTGATACCTGAACGCTGATCTCCTGCCTGTCTGACCTCTCCATTGCCTGTGCCCACTTACCTGCCTGCCAAAGTGTATCCAGACCCGGCCTGCCTGACGACCCCTCTGCCTGCTCCCTGCATGCTGCATACTTCCAGAGTTGCTGACGCCATCTCGGGGTCACCCTACATCCGGACCCTGCTCCGCTACCTGCCAGTCTCTGCTGCTTCAACATCCAGGAGACCGCTACTGATCAGCTACGTCTCCCACAGCATCCATTCCAGGCACTCCTACCCCGCTGTGCTCACGGGACCACTGTCTCCACTCCAGTGGGCCCTGAACCAGAGCCGTAAGAGAGGCCCTCTCCCAGCGAAGTCAGGCTCACCACTCAGGTACCTAACAGTACGAACAGCCATGACTGAGCCTGCGGGAGAAGCCTCTGCCATGAAGGAGTTCTGCTCACACCTGGCAGCCCTCACTCAGGCGGTGCAATCCCTGCAAGAAGGGTATACCAGACTGGAAGGTCGAGTGCAGCAACTTGCTGACCCCAATGTTGCGGCTCCTACATCTCCGCAACCTTCTGCAACACCTGCTACTCCTCCTGCGGTGGTGATGCTGCCTCCTGAACCCAGAGTACCTGTTCCTGATCGCTTCTCCGGAGATCGTTCCAAATTCCGTGTCTTCCGCAACGCCTGCCAGTTATACTTTGCTCTTCAACCCAGAACCTTCTCCCTAGAGGCCACCAAAGTGGGGTTCGTAATCTCCCTGCTGCAGGGCGAACCTCAGATTTGGGCTCATCGCCTGCTGGAGGGAAATAGCATGCTGACGCAGTCCCTCTCGTCTTTCCTGGAAGCCATGGCGCAACTTTACGAGGACCCCCAGCTAACCACCACAGCCGAGTCTGCTCTATCTGCGCTCCAGCAAGGCCGCAGAACGGCCGAGGACTATGTGACAGACTTTAGACGATGGAGCGCAGACACCCAGTGGAATGACTCGGCTTTAAGGCATCAGTTCCGCATGGGCCTCTCCGAAGGCCTAAAGGATGAACTTGCCCGAGTGGGCACCCCAGACACTTTGGAGGGCCTGATAACTTTGAGCATACAAATTGACCGTCGGCTCCGGGAACGCAGAGTCGAGAGATCCGCTCAAGTCCACCGTCCGGCTTGGATGACCGCAAGGGCTCCATTACCGGCTGGCCGTTACATGCCCGCTCAGCCAATGACCCCTGCCCATCCTCTTCCCGATGCCGGCGAGCCGATGCAGCTTGGTCTCATGCGACCCACTCTGTCTCTGGAGGAACGTGCCCGACGCCGTCAACTAAATTTGTGCCTGTACTGTGGTGGGCCCGGACACTTTGTGAACAGTTGCCCGAGCAAGCTGCGTAAGTGCCTTTCGTCTGTGTCAATCAACTCTGCTCACTTACCAGTCCATGCCACCCACATCTCTCTACCCCTGTCTTTTCAGTTCCTGGGAAGGACGATTCGCACCAACGCCATCCTTGATTCAGGAGCCTGCAGCTGTTTCATCGATACCACCTTTGCCAGCCGGCACGACATTCCTCTTCAGAGGAAGGCCCGCGGACTATCCGTCTTCCTGGCTGACGGTTCCCGCATTAAATCGGGCCAAGTTGTCCAGGAGACCCAACCTCTGTTCACTATCTCTTCTCTCCACCACCAGGAACTGTTAACCTTGGACGTAATCTCGTCCCCCCTGTTCCCAGTGATCCTGGGCATCCCCTGGTTGCAGGCACACGATCCGACCATCTGCTGGTCCACAGGGGAGGTCAAGTTCCAGTCCCCCTACTGCCTGGAACATTGCTTACACGAAGCTCCGGTACAACCCGCTACGCTTCTTTGTCTGGACTCTGATACTGACCTGATCCAAGCGGTACCGGAACCATACCATGAATTCTTAGACGTCTTTAGTAAACGGGGAGCGGACACCCTACCCCCACACCGCACCTATGATTGTCCCATAGAACTTTTGCCGGGGGCCGAGATTCCGTTCGGGCGTATCTTCCCCCTTTCCGAGAAGGAACAAGAGGCCCTGAAGGCCTACATTTCGGAGAACCTAAAGAAGGGGTTTATACGTCACTCCACCTCACCCGCAGGGGCCGGCATATTCTTTGTAACCAAGAAAGACCAGTCACTCCGACCCTGTGTGGACTACCGGGAGCTAAATAAAGTTACAATTAAAAATCGCTATCCCTTACCCTTAATACCGGAACTGTTTCAAAAACTAAGAGCGGCCACCATATTCTCCAAACTGGACTTAAGAGGGGCCTATAACCTGGTTCGCATCCGATCAGGTGATGAATGGAAGACTGCATTTCGTACCCGTTTTGGGCATTACGAATACTTAGTTATGCCCTTCGGCCTTTGTAATGCCCCGGCTACTTTCCAGCACCTCATAAATGAGGTCTTCAGGGACTTCCTGGACATTTTTGTCATTGTATACTTGGATGACATCCTAATCTTCTCCAGAACGCTTGAGCAGCATCGGGGGCATGTGGGCCGAGTCTTACTCCGTCTTCGTCAGCACGGATTGTACGCGAAAGCAGAGAAGTGCACCTTCGAGCAGCAGAGCATCCAATTCTTGGGTCTTCAGATCTCCCCAGCAGGCATCGAGATGGACCCGCAGAAGGTAACGGCTGTGCTGGACTGGCCGCCACCCTCTGACAAGAAGGGTGTGCAGCGTTTTGTCGGATTTGCTAATTTTTACAGAAAGTTCATCAAGGGGTTCTCGGCCATCATCTCACCAATCACACAGCTAACAAGGCAGAATGTACGGTTTCATTGGGGTCCAGAGGCCCAGGAGGCGTTTGTGAAACTCAAGGAGCGATTCACATCCGCTCCCATCCTCAGTCACCCTGACCCATCTCTCCCATACATCCTGGAAGTGGATGCCTCTGAGGTAGCAGTGGGGGCCGTGGTCTCCCAACGCCAGGGCAATAAGGACCTAATGCACCCTGTGGGCTTCTTTTCCCGGAAACTTTCACCCGCAGAAAGGAACTACGATGTCGGTGACCGAGAACTGCTAGCCATAAAATCAGCGCTGGAGGAATGGAGGTACTTGCTGGAGGGAGCAGTCCACCCTGTACTAATTTACACGGACCACAAGAATCTTGAGTACTTAAGGACGGCAAAACGTCTAAAACCACGACAAGCCCGCTGGGCCCTCTTCTTTTCACGTTTCAGCTTCCACATTACCTACCGGCCTGGATCTAAAAATGTAAAGCCAGATGCGCTTTCACGCATGTTCGACTGCCCTAAAGACTCCACACCTCCTGATACCATCCTCCCTGCAAGCAACTTCCTTCTACTACAGCCGGATTTACTGTCCCAGATCAGGGAGGCCTCCCTGAACCCGCTCCTTCCCCCAGGACTTTCACTAAATCGTAGAGAGGGGCTTCTCTGGAAGGACAGCCAGGTGTTTGTTCCCGAACCCATCCGGGTTAAAGTATTGGCCCTCCTCCACGATCACCCACTAGCAGGACACTTTGGGGCCCGAAAGACTCTTGACTTGGTGCAGCGCACCTTCTGGTGGCCTGGTCTGAAGGAATTCTGCTCCAAGTATGTCAGTTCATGCCCAGTGTGCTCCCGAAGCAAGACTACTAGGGGCCGGGCCTGGGGCCTACTCAAGCCTCTACCTGCACCTGATCGACCCTGGCGTATGATAACGATGGACTTTATAGTCGAGCTGCCCCCCTCTGAAGATCACACGGCCATCTTTGTAGTCGTTGACCGACTCTCAAAGATGGCCCACTTCCTACCCCTAAGGGGAACCCCATCTGCAGCAGAGACGGCCCGTGTTTTTATCCGAGAGATCGTTAGGTTACACGGGGTACCCAAGAATATAGTCTCGGACAGGGGAGTCCAGTTCACCTCGCGGTTTTGGAGGGCACTGTGTGATAGTCTAAAGATTGAGCTGGCCCTATCCTCAGCTTACCACCCTCAAACTAATGGGCAGACTGAGCGCACAAACCAGACCCTCGAACAATATATTAGGTGTTTCACTTCATTTGTGCAAGATGATTGGGTTTCTCTGCTGCCCTTAGCAGAATTCGCGTACAACAACGCCAGCCACTCGACCACGGGACAGTCCCCGTTTTTCGCCAATTATGGGTTCCATTTAACATTTCTACCAGATTTTCTTACAGAGTCCTCAGTTCCAGCGGTCCAGGACGCAGTGACCTTCCTAAGCCGCAACAACCAAATCCTCCAGGAAGCCATAACCAAGGCCCAGGCGGACAGTAAGAAAGCCTTTGACCAAAAGAGGAGGGGAGAGTTGAATCTGCAAATCGGGGATCAGGTATGGCTTTCCTCTTCTAATTTAAAGTTAACCTGTCCCTCTAAGAAGTTGGCACCCAAGTTCCTGGGCCCTTTTCCTGTAAAGAGGAGGATTAATGAGGTGTCCTATGAACTGTCCCTGCCAGACACCATGAAGATACATCCTGTGTTTCATGTCTCTCTATTGAAACCCTCGGTACCCGATCCCTTCCCCAATAGGGAGTCCGGGCCTCCTGAACCTGTCCTAGTGGATGGAAACGAGGAGTACGAGGTAGAAGTTGTTCTAGACTGTAGAAGGCGACAAGGGCAAAGACAGTTTCTAATCAAATGGAAGGGCTTCGGCCCAGAAAGCAATTCTTGGGAACCTGAGGACAATATACATGCTGGAAGACTAATTCGTGCTTTTTTCATTTCACACCCTGAGAAGGATGACCAACTGGGCACCCGGAGGTTGCCCCTTGTGGGGGGGCAATGTCAGGGCTCCACTTGCGACGTACGGTCGAATCGGCGCGCGCGCATGCGCACACGCGCCGCTGATTCGTCCGGGCGTCGAAACGAGGGTACGCGCCGTCGTACTCCTCAGGCGCGCGCGCGTGCGCAGCGAGCGCGGGCACGTGCGTCGCGGGCGCACACGTGACGCGTTAGCGCTGTTTGGCGCCAGTTGGCCTTTAAAAGAATGACAGCTGCACATGTCAAGTGCTGTTCGTCTGCAGTTTGCCCCTTGTTTAACCTGCCTCTGTTGTGTACTCCTGTTTACCTGATCCGGCTTCCACTTGACTCTGCTGCCTTCTCCACTCCTGATTCCGGCCTGTTGACTCTGCTTTGGACTGATACCTGAACGCTGATCTCCTGCCTGTCTGACCTCTCCATTGCCTGTGCCCACTTACCTGCCTGCCAAAGTGTATCCAGACCCGGCCTGCCTGACGACCCCTCTGCCTGCTCCCTGCATGCTGCATACTTCCAGAGTTGCTGACGCCATCTCGGGGTCACCCTACATCCGGACCCTGCTCCGCTACCTGCCAGTCTCTGCTGCTTCAACATCCAGGAGACCGCTACTGATCAGCTACGTCTCCCACAGCATCCATTCCAGGCACTCCTACCCCGCTGTGCTCACGGGACCACTGTCTCCACTCCAGTGGGCCCTGAACCAGAGCCGTAAGAGAGGCCCTCTCCCAGCGAAGTCAGGCTCACCACTCAGGTACCTAACAGCTGCAATGATGGACACTGGTGAGGCTGCAATGATGGACACAGGTGAGGCTGCAATTATGGACACAGGTGAGGCTGCACAGGTGAGGCTGCAATGGTGGACACAGGTGAGGCTGCACAGGTGAGGCTGCAATGGTGGACACAGGTGAGGCTGCAATAGTGGATACAGGTGAGGCTGCAATGGTGGACACAGGTGAGGCTGCAATGATGGACACCGATGAGGCTGCACGGGTGAGGCTGCACTGGTGAGGCTGCAATGATGGACAATGGTGAGGCTGCATGATGGACACAGGTGAGGCTTCACAGGTGAGGCTGTAATGATGGACACAGGGGAGGCTGCATGGGTGAGGCTGCAATGATCTAAACAGGTGAGGCTGCATGGGTGAGGCTGCAATGATGGACACAGGTGAGGCTGCACTGGTGAATCTGCAATGAAGTGCACAAGTGAGGCTGCATGGGTGAGGCTGCAATGATGGATACAGGTGAGGCTGCAATGATGTGCACAGGTGAGGCTGTAATGATGTGCACAGGTGAGGCTGCAATGATGGACACAGGTGAGGCTGCAGTGATGGACACAGGTGAGGCTGCACAGGTGAAGATGCACAGGTGAGACTACACTGGTGAGGCTGCAATAATGGACACAGGTGAGGCTGCAATGATGGACACAGATGATAAAGTTGTTGTTAATATTTATTTGTGTAACTTAATACTGCAAAAAACAATTTAGGGGTGGGTTATGGTAGGGGTGGGGCAACTAGTAGCTAGTAACCCTTAAGACCTGGCTAGTAGCTCAAGACTTGAAATTTTGAGCCCTGCTAAAGGTACAAGCCTACTCCGTCTAAAAGTAAACTCAACCCTGGCTTATGTAATTTTTCTGTCTGGTCCTGAGTATGTTAGATATTAGATATACAGTATATTGGATGGATTATTATCTGCAAAATATTAATCACTAATTAGGTCATTACTACCACATGGTAATGTTACATCATAACAAGGCCAAAATTTCACACATTAAAGCTAACTAACTCTAATAAGCAGGACCCTCCGATTCCTCCTGTATTGAAACTGTACTGTCTGCCCTCATGTTGTCACAGACACTGCGCTATATAAATCCTGTATAACAACTCCCTGACCGCCCCATAGCAGATATACTGCTACAGGGCAGCCATTCTGTGCAGAATCATGTATATATACTCCAGCTTGTAACCGCAAGATATAATTGAGTTGACCCACTCGTCCTGAATTATTGTTCTCCAAATGTCTGCAAAGTGCAGCAGCCTTCCCCCCACTCGATGGAATGGGGGCGTCCCCTCAAAAGGAGGGCTTGGTGCTGGGTTTAGAAGAATTTTGGACCCAGGGCTTCTTCAAGCCCTGGCCTTGAGGCTTGCCCCTGGCCCTAGTACCCCGTTGGCGGCGGAAAGGTCTTGACGCTGAGACATTTGAGGAAGCAGTCGCTGAGGTTTTAAACAAGGGACATCTGGTACTTTTCTTCACAGGAAGTAGAGAACT